>JAKTZG010000014.1:0-317147 GCA_030578795.1 Debaryomyces prosopidis | reverse complement strand
GACTACCGTAACCCACACAGCATCCATTGGAGGAACCGCAACAATTGAAGTCGATGTTCCAATTCCAACGGTAACTTCAACTATAACATGGACAGGATCGGATACGACTACCATAACATACACAGCACCACCCGGAGAGACAGACACTGTCGAAGTCGATGTTCCAATTCCAACGGTAACTTCAACTATAACATGGACAGGATCAGATACGACTACCATAACCCACACAGCACCACCCGGAGAGACAGCCACTGTCGAAGTCGATGTTCCAATTCCAACTGAAGCTTCAACTATAACATGGACAGGATCAAATACGACTACCATAACCCACACAGCACCACCCGGAGAGACAGACACTGTCGAAGTCGATGTTCCTGCGACAACAAATTCTTCAATTTCCAGTGTACCTTTGACCCATTCGAGTGAACCAATACCTTTATCCAGTATCTTACCGAACATATCTAGTGAGTCAGTGGTTCCTTCGAGTGAACTGAACACAAATGCACAAATTTCGTCATCTCTTGTTTTGTCAGCTATAAGCAGTGGGTCAGCAATTCCATCTAGCGCTCAAGAATCAAGCCTTTCCATTAAAACATCGTCAACAAAAATTCATACACCGACGTCATTTTCTAATATGGTATCAATTTCGGTTAGATCCAGCGATTCATCTATCCCATCAATGCCATCTTCAATGCCTGTCATAATTAGTGCATCCTCTCGTGCTTATTATGGGAACTCATCAGTCTTACAACTGTCCACAATAATTCCAGTATCTTCGTCGACAGTCTCAGACTTTAGTAGATACACATCCAACGACTATACTGATGGTCCTTCTTCATTAACCGATATATCTGATAGTTCTCATACAATAGAGTCCACAGTTTTAAGAGATTCTAGTCAATCTATTCCTGTTATAGACACAGCTATTACAGTTAGCAACATGGCAACAACTGCATCTTTTCTTTCAACCGACCATGAAAGTTTGAGCTCGTTAGATTCACAATCTTCAAATTATAATACAGATCATACTTCCGAGATACATTTGACATCTGTGAAGAGTCAAACTACGATTCCAGAACCAACAGGAAATGCTTTCCTACTGACATCTTCAAAAGATTACGATTCTCAAACAAGAGAAGATCAACAATCGCCAACATCTACCAAGACAGAACAATCCACTACTAGGAAAACCACAACGATTTCGATTAAACCTAGTGGAACGACTGATATAACATTTACTGATGCCACTAATCCTGATATCAGTAATGGATATACAGGTACTAAGTATAGATCAAATACTAGATATAACACTGAAGCTAACACTGCAACCAACACGATTCAGCTTCAAACAAGTAGAGGCATATCAGTATCTTCTACAGAAAGCCTTTCCAACCCATCCGTATCTGCAGCAGTTTCAACTAAATCATGGATAACTTTTACCTCTGGATTAACAACTTCATTATCCTCACCATCTGAAAGCCCAGTTCCAACTGTTGAACAGATGACAGGTGCAGGTTCTTTAACTAAACATATTTCTTTATCGGCCTTAGTTTTGACTATGTTGACGTCCATATTAGTCTAATTCAGCTTTTCATGCCCAATAAGAAATTTCTACTTAATTGTTCTTTCACATTTCTAATAGTCTTTGATTATGACTCCGTCTCCTAATATTTTCGTCCTTTCGATGGCATCCTAGATTTTATATCTTTGCAAATTCAGCTTTTCATGCCCAATAAGAAATTTCTACTTAATTGTTCTTTCGCATTTCTAATAGTCTTTGATTATGACTCCGTCTCCTAATATTTTCGTCCTTTCGATGGCATCCTAGATTTTATATCTTTGCAAATTCAATTTTACAGATAATACACATTATTTATTCTACTTTTGGGTTGCATTTACGATACTATTCGGTGTTGAGCTTCCACTATCTTTAACATCTGTAATTTTGTTTCTATTCCACTTCAATTGGTATAGTTCGGATTGGTCACATTTTTAAATTATACGTTGAGACTAGTAATACCGATTAAGAATCAATTGAATGCTAGCAAAAAGAATATTGATTTTGGAATACAAATTCACTAAGTATATGCCATAGTTTGTCTCTATGAACATTTAACTTTTGGCTACTAACATAGCAGCTACGCATTTGTCTTGCTCATTTGTGTAACTGGAAAGGTTCCAAAGTTTATCGAGTATTGAAGCAAGAATCACGACTGAGAGACATGTTGAGCCAATGCGCCTACTACCATGATATATATTATCCAACACGTTGACTTAGATTTCAGCTCAGCTAATACATGCGTTTCAGGGTACAATAATATATTGAACGCCGCTATATTTATATCGAATCGTTTTGCAGCTTCCAAAACAGCAATACACTAATAGAAGAATTGTTAATATATTCAATATTTAAACGAATGCAAAGACAATACAGCCGGGTTGAGTAGACGGAAATAAAATGGATAATCCATCTCAATTATGTGAAATTACAAGAAAGATAAGCCGACAAGAACAAGCAGACTCAAATATTGAAATGCAAGATACTAAGCAGATTCAAATATTGAAATAGCCCCATTTGCCGCATATGTAGTGATATAATGAACTTTCACACACCGAGCAACCGTTAAAAAGATAAGTAAAGACAACTAAATAGTATATTACGATTACAAAGTTGATGCAATTGGTTTCGCCCTGGGGGCGGTTTATATGCAGGCCAAACATACATTCCTCCTTATCAAGAACAAAACCGTTGGAACCACGTTTTGCAACGGCTACCAGGTGCCGTTAATTTATCAATGGTACCGTAACCTGTTAATCCCGGCTAATCATCAAACAATGTGACTTCAAACCATCTTCCGAGGATGCATCATCTGTGTATGAAACGGGAGATAATTGTCACCACTAGAATCATCTGCTCCGAGGAAAGAATTTAAAACTCTAATGGCAACCACGACTAAAATGTTTAACCAGAGAGAACATCCATACAGCCAGAATCGACCGGGTACACCACCGTGGCCGAACTTCCAGCGAAAACAGAACTAATCATACTAGACCGGAACGCGTCTACGATGGGCTGCTGTCCCTACTTATCGCCTAGTACCTTGGCTGCATCCAAAGGCCTCAGATATGCGGTCCGACGGCTTCTCTATCCACTCTGGATGGTCCAACACGGGGACTTGGGAATACACAGTCACGTGTACACAGCATCCAGCATTGTCCAGAACAAAAGGCGGAACCGATCGTGACTACGAAATAAGCCTTGAGTGTCTATCTTAATTTCTGACGCTAACTGTAGTACCTTGTGTTACGTGCGTTTTGATAGATAATATTGCGTCGTACCATACGGTCTACTCTCCTTCATTGGCCTTATCTATCTCACTGACAGGCCAATTAGGGAATATCTAAGTAAATTGGTTGTTTTGTAAACTCGTAAGTACTCTTTAACCTAATATAACCCGCATAATACCCCAAATCCCTAACTCCAGAACCCTAAATATACCAAATTACTTGGACAAGCCACTAAAAATAAAAGTATAATGACCATAATGACTCTATATGGGTTCTACAAGCAATATTTATGTAACTACGCAGCAACGACAAGATTATTCCATTCTTCCTTGGAATTGAATTATTATTTGTGTAGAGTCGTAAATTGCTGGATTGTTTAATTACGACAGAACAACTTTTTGGGTTCGCATTATTATCGGAGACGCAGCCACGAGGAGCGTACGCAAATTGCTTCAAGTTTGGCACCCAGAATTGGCCGATTCAAGCTTAGATAATATTGGCCAGATAGTCAGCCGTGGTATATGGACGGAATTGTATCTCTCATGGTTGTAAACATTGGATAATATTTATATAGGATGATATTCTCATGTTTTTTTTTGCTAGTAAGCGTGAATAAAACATAAGGCTTGTTTTATTGCCTTATTATTTTGCTCAACAATTACTGAAGATTAATAAGTCTTAAATACAGTGCATGTGTTTCACAGATACAGTACTAATATAGACATATTTACGATATAAACAACAAACGGAAGAATATCGTTAGGTCATAAAGTTTAAAAGCTTTCGGCGTACCCAATTGATACTGTGAAAGTTGCACCCAATTGAAAGAAGATATACACGTCAAAGGAATAATGTTTCGCTCACTAAAATATAAGTATATCAGGAGGAAAATGAAGAGGATTGCGTCAGGCAGTTTTGAGGAATACGAGTATCAGAATAAGATTCATTATCGGGATTTGGTTTCGTTTGTGTGAAGGGAAGGAAATTAGTGTTAAGAATATCCTTGAAGGATTTTATATAGGTTGACGGGGTCAAGGCTATTTATATAGGGCAGCACCGTAATAGGTGCGATGGTTAAGCCAATTCTGATATAATTATGTATATTATTATGTGTATGTGTGATAGATATACGTCTAAAGTTCGAGAGTAGTATAGAACTGTAATGAGTTATGAATAGGTTAAATGCAAAATAATTATAATAAGGGCTGGAATCTGGGAGGGGGTGGTGGAGTGTGGTCTTTAAAATTGGACTTATCAATCTTGGATAGGGTATTCAATGGATCTGATATCACAGGCCTATTATTGTAGGGAGGAGGGAGAATAATTTTTGCGTCCAGATACTTATTGGACCTAATGGTAGACGTTATTTCATAAATAGGTATTGTTTGTGCTGTCTGGGTTACAAGTTCTAATTCCACCTTCTCTTGCGTTTTGAATAAAGTCTCAAGATCAGCATCCGAATCTATTCTTGCACCGTCCTTTATATTCATTAGGTTAATTGTCGTCTGATTACTGCTTGTCGACAATTTGAAAGCACTCTTGGCATTTTCTATCAATTCTAATAGTTTTGGAGGTGCGGAATTGGTAGTGGGGTAAGTGAATTCAAGAATAGATGTTAAGAACTTCAACGTAACAGCTTTCGTGGTATTACGTATATCATGTTTGTTCATTTCCGTCGCAACTGCTGCCAATGAGTTCAATTGGTTTAAAGAATCTGAGTACATCGGTATGCACGTTTTGCTTGATTTGTGCTCTTCTCCATTGAATACTGTAGAATGTTGCGATATTAATGGATAATCTTGTAATATACTATAGTATAGACATTCACTTAATGGGAGCATAATATTATCGAAACCAAAGTCTTTAACACATGATCCTAATAGTGTATACAACGATAATGATGCAATATCATCAGAAAGTAGGTAATTAGAAGTCGTTGAAGTATCTAATTCCTTGTAAAATTTAGAAAGATATGATTCTTCATTTAGCTTCGACCTTAAATACTCTACCAGCGTTCGGTTAGCGTTTGAAAACGATTTCTCTAGGACATAAACCACACAGGAAGATATAACATTCTTACCCAAGATTTCAAGATTTTCATTACGCTTGGAGGTAGATTCCGAACATGTCTTTGACTTTTCAATATAATGTAGAAGTATTCTTCTGGCTGTATTATTGATTGGATTTTCAGCACTAGCCTTGAAACTCAAATTAGATATAGGTGGTAAAACAGGAGGACTAGTACTAATTCGTGGTTGTATCATGATATCAATAGCCAGGCGAGATTTATCAAAAATCGTAAACTTTCTGCTCCTTGAGTAGTTCATATCATGTACATCTTCTTGGGAATCGGAATTGAACCTTGCAATCTCTGATAGAAACTTTTGATTCTGAGAGCCGGAATCGGGTGTGGTCTCTGAATTATTCCGCTGAAGATAATGATCATTTGGAGAATTGCCTATTGTATGCATATCAGGCGAAATAGACCTGGAAAGAGAATGTGGAAATTCTCCTTCCAGTCTACGTCTTTTTTCTCCATATTCTGTTTCATTCAGTCGCTTAGTTTTGGAAGATCTCTTTCTATTTCTTCTTACACTTTGCACTGCAGCCCTCACCAACTTATCAAAGTCTCGAAAATATTCCGGAGAGTAGTTAAATTCAACCCTTAATGCGTCAGCAACCTTTTTGATCTGTTCTTCTTGCTCGGATGCTTTCTTGGAACTTAAATCCAAGGTATCTATAAGCTCTAACCTTCTAGCTGAAAACCGTTTCCATAATCTTTCATCCAAAAAATTAAGTCTAGCTCTAATAGCATGCGTAACCCCTATTCGTTTTGTCTGACTTTCGCTGGACATCTTGTAGCATATCACAAAAGGATATAATTTTATAATCAAGATGACTATGATTCACAGTTTGATGACCGATGATTCAAAATTATTTTCTCGAGACTAATTGGTTAAGGAGCGCGGTATATAAGATCGTTGACGCTGGTATATCGTTTATATGTTCTATATCTTCAGTGTTGATCGTCAACTCAGCCTGTACTTTCGGATGTCTCGAATGCACAGTTGTTTAACTCGAGAAGTATTTATTATTAGGAGTAATGACTCAAATAGTGTTGGGTTGAGTCAATGCTGACTGTGAGTCAACACTATTCGCGTACAGTGACTAAGATCCAGTCACAGTCTTAGAAGAGACACTACTTTCAATTGAACAGTTAGCATTACCTACCTGGTACATACTACTCACATACTATTCAGGGTATTTTGATCGAATGAATGCTTGTTAGAGTTCTATGGTTTGCATTCCAAAAGGGTGCCTGTGAAGCAAGATAAAGTTATTATAAGGTGAAACTAAAGCTACAACCATTATATATTGTAAATCAACGACGGACAACTTTAGATATGCATGCCAAAATATATTATATGTGAGTATTGAGTCAACATGTAGATTATAATGATGTACACAAGAGTTTAGCATACTATCATGTCTCATTTGAATTGAGGTTGTTGCCGGACTTAGATGACCTAAATTCATAAATGAAATCTAAAAGATGAAACTATAATATTCAGAACATAACTTATTCAACCTATATAAGGTCTCGTGGTGCTATGAATGTTAGTAGCACTCATTTGAATGCAACAGAAGGACATACATATGTGGTGCATAGTTTGATACATTCTTTGCTGATTACATGAATGTAGTAACATTGGCAATGATTATCTATGCATTCTGTGTATTTTTTCTTTGCAAGAATATGGCACTTTATGTACTCTGAATCTTCCTGAAAAATTGTTAGTATTGAAGAGAAATTGGTATTGTGGAGGTAATCATACACATAATGGTCCAATGTTAACAAATAAGTCCTGTGAGGTTGTCCCATCCAGGAACAGAAATGCCTTCTGGGCATACAAGAATATACTGATAAATATTGTAGGCTTCATCTTGGAGTTGAACTTACTGCCTAAGATAATACAGACCATTTAGCCGCTTAGGTGCGACCAAAAAATATAATGGATTTTAGATTGATGATTGTGAATCTACATGATACTAAAATAAGCTCTATAAAGTTCCACAAATAAAAAGAGTATTTCATTAGCATTTGACTGGTGATACAGGAAGTATATGAAGTAGGCAGTTCCATTGGAAATAAGTAAAAACTTAATGTGGTGAATCAAAAGTGTCAAATATTGGTACAATAATTTTCCATTCTAATTTCCATGGTATCAAGACCATTTTACTTTAAAGGAAGCAATTATTTACTACACCACATTAGCATTTAACTATTATAATAGTTCAAAGCTAAATAATTGGATAAAATTCTTCAATTATGACTCATCCCAATTAGGCAATTGAAATGCCCATTAGGCGCGCTTATCGACAAGTATAAAGGGTTGAATAATTCCAATAAAATTTTCATATAATACTTTTTTTCTTCTTGAAATATAAAATTAGTGTAATTTTATATTAATCAGTTACATATTATTATTAAAATGTCTAAAGGTAAGGTTTGCTTGGCATATTCCGGTGGTTTAGATACCTCGGTTATTTTAGCTTGGTTATTGGAACAAGGATATGAGGTTATTGCTTATTTAGCTAACATCGGTCAAGAAGAAGACTTCGAAGAAGCAGAAAGAAAGGCTTTAGCAATTGGTGCAACCAAGTTTGTTGTTGTTGATGTCAGAAAGGAATTTGTCGAACAAGTTTGTTTCCCAGCTATTCAAACTAACGCTATATACGAAAATGTTTACTTATTAGGTACTTCATTAGCCAGACCAGTTATTGCTCAAGCTCACATCAAGGTCGCTGAAGAAAATGGCTGTTTTGCTGTTTCTCATGGTTGTACCGGTAAGGGTAATGACCAAGTTAGGTTCGAATTGGCTTTCTATGCTTTGAAGCCAGACGTTACTGTCATTGCACCATGGAGAGATCCTGAATTTTTCAACAGATTTGCCGGTAGAAAAGACTTGTTAGATTATGCTGCGTCTAAGAACATTCCAGTTGCTCAAACCAAGGCTAAGCCATGGTCAACTGACGAAAACTTAGCTCACATTTCCTTCGAAGCTGGTATTTTAGAAGATCCAGATACTACTCCACCTAAGGATATGTGGAAATTGACTGTTGATCCAGTCGATGCTCCAAATACCCCAGAAGACTTTTCTGTTTATTTTGAAAAGGGTATACCAAAGAAGTTGATTTTGGATGGAGGTAAGAAAGTTATTACTGAACCAGTTGAATTATTCACTGAAGCTAATGCATTGGCCAGAAGAAATGGTGTCGGTAGAATTGATATTGTTGAAAACAGATTTATTGGTATCAAGTCTAGAGGTTGTTATGAAACTCCTGGTTTAACCATTTTAAGATCTGCACATATTGATTTGGAAGGTTTAACTCTTGATCGTGAAGTCCGTGCTATTAGAGATCAATTCGTTACTACCACATACTCCAAGTTATTATATAACGGTATGTATTTCACTCCAGAATGTGAATATGTTAGAGCTATGATTGAACCATCTCAAAAGACCGTCAATGGTGTTGTTAGGGCCAGAGCTTACAAGGGATCTTTGTCCATCTTAGGTAGATCTTCTGATACCGAAAAGTTATACGATGAAACTGAATCATCTATGGATGAATTAACTGGCTTTTCGCCAGAAGATACTTCAGGATTCATTGCTGTTCAATCCATTAGAATTAAGAAATACGGTGAAGCAGTCAGAGAAAAGGGCAACACTTTATCTTTATAATTGTTCGATTTTGATCAAGTAAAATTATTAAATAGGGAATCTAAAATAGGTAAATATTAATACATTGTAAAAAGTACTTAAACATGAAACTTGTCTATTTATTCATAGTCCCAATATTCATTTTCATTTTCGTATTCACCTTCGAATATGGTATAATCGAAGTCGAATTTTTCTCCTACTAATGACTTTATAGTAATTATTGTTTCATCAAGACGTCTGTAGATCATATGTGCTGATAACAAAGCAACTATATTGCACTGACCATCGGCACTGAATAATTTTTCGTAGTCCAAATTTTTTACCATTGATTCATGCAAACTCTCACCCTCATCAGCCATACATTCATTTTCAGGCTCCGTTTCTTGATTATAAAACCGTTCGCTTAAAGAAATCTTTTCAAGTCCCCATTTGGATCTTAATAAATCTAAATGCTGTATAGAAAGATTTGCTTGGGTGATTTTAGGTAAAGCTGTTTTCGATTTCAATGAACCAGCACCCATATGAACCATAGAAAAGAAATTCGCATTTATCGAAGCACTCGTCCATCCCATTCTGCCTAATATGATAGGGACCCAAAATTCTGGTTCCTCAAGTTGGTCGAAAAGTGATTGAAGCATTACATACAATTGTACAACATCAGTAACCGACGTTTGCAACCTAGCATATTTTGATGCTGGCCAATTGCCTGATATGGGTATTTCGTACTGAAGTGGTCCCATTATTCTTGTAATACTCGCAAGCTTTAATAAAACCGTACGAAATTTCTCAAGGGTTACATCATGTCTGCGCAATATATGAACGTTGTGGTTTTCCATTCTTCCCAAGGCAAATCTGGATACATTACAATGAAGAACTCCTATTTGCTCTAATGCTTGCGCCAATACCTTCCTGATTACAACTTTACTAGTAGACACTCTAGGAAAACAACTAGCCAAGAAACTAATAGCTATGCCGATAGTTACACTAACATGTCTTTTCCAAGCAGCAGTAAAACCATATCCAATATCACCCGTCGCTTGTGAGTAATTAGTATCAATCCAGCTTGTACCCATGATTAACGTAACAGTAACACACAAAAGAACTTGTGGAACGGGATTTAAATGAACGGAGAAGTGTCTGAAATAACATAAATAGAAATAAAGAAATCCAGTTACAACGCAATATCCGTAGTAATTACCTGTACCACTACCTGCAGAAATATACCATGCAACCATTCCAATTACACCTGCTGCAAAACCATAGAAGAATCTCGAAAGAATACCATAAATAGCTTCACCTACGTATTCAGAGACAGTAAGACAGCATACAACTGGAATCCATGTCAATCTATTATTATAATACCATTCAGCAGTAGTCCTACAATAGAAAGGGATACAACAGACATTAACTAGACCACTTGCTCTTATCCAAAACCAAAGATGTTTGTTTAATAGTATTTCGTATACTGTAACACACTTAATACCAAGAAAATGATATAGATGAGATGGTGGTAAAGCGTCAGCATCTCTGGCAGAAACTTCTTCTTGCCAAAAACTAGATCGATTTTCTTCTGGTGCTTCAACTGTGCTGTTTATATAACGAGCAGAATCTCTAACTGAATGAGTGAATGGCGTAATTAAAGTTGGTGCCGGTCTATTTGCGTCAATAGATAGGAATAAATCAATCATTCTCATTATAGCTTTGGATTGATCTTTGGCTAAATTAAGAAACAAAGAAGCCTGACTAATAAGACATAATAGAGCCTCTTCATTTCGAGTGGTGCCTTGAATTAAGGTTTGTATATTTTTATGATCGCTCCACCGTTCTAGCTCATATTTCAATTTTTTTTTTGCTTCCAATAGTCCCTGTCTGCATTCCTGTTGTATTTGTTTATGCTTTTGTTTGCTTCCGGGAATAATTAATGTATAAGTTCTGAATTTATTTGCCGCAGTTAACCATTCTGTAACAGTTTCAATCCCAAAGTCCACTGCTTCTAGGATTGATGTAAAATGCGTTGTAATGAAACGAGATACATCATCTAAATCCTGTAACGTTAACGAATCTGATGCATCTGTAGAATAAATTCTGTTCCTCAAAAGTTTAATACGGCGACTATTTTCGTAGTCGCCGACAGATTTATAAGATTGTTGTAAAGTTGTGAAAAGCTTAGAATGGCCTGTTATATTCTTAGGGTTGTATGTTGAAGATGTGCTGGCTCTGCGACCCAATCCTTTAATGTTATCCGATACAATATCACGTCTCTCACTAAGTAACTGATAATAATATTCATAACCCGCAGACAAATTAATCAAGTTCTTGAGTAAATACCGGAATTCCCCAGCATCTCCAGCGTCAAGTTTACCGTAGGAAATTTCGTATTTAATTGTACTTGCTACAATTTCGAACTGGGAAATCTTATTTCTAAACCCTGTGATTTCTGTGGAATACTTTTTGAAATTCATAAAATCAGACCCAGACGGCTTCAAAGTCTTCATGAAATTCATGTTGTTTTTGGTTGCTATACTTAAACCACTCAAAATTTTTGAAGAGCCATTGAAATATAAAAAGCTTGAAGTAGTAGGAAAGATTAAAGTAGAAGTCACGATTTTCGTAACGAAAGCTATCCCCATAGGCTTTACTATAGTGTATCCAATTATCTTAGGCATAAATACGGGGAAAAACACATAGTAGTTCGTTAGAATAATTAGGGAAATAATGCCCGCTACGAAACCGGGTCTTAACAAAGGATGCAATCTTAAAGACATACCATACATTGTCAAACCAATCATCAAACATATTATAAATATAACCGTACATCTGGTAGTTAAGAATCTACCTGTAAATATCTGAGATATCATACATGTCAGCATGTTGTCAGTTGTGCATGAACCATCTTGGATAAGCAATTTTGCCAAATCTTCAGGTGTTATTGAACCTCGTAATCTATTGCTAATCAACAAGGCTATTGTAACAAAAAGCCATGAAACCATTACGTAAAAGAAGCAAACGACAGTTAGCGCAGCATTGAAGACTATCAGTGTCCCCCCAGCAACGATAATAAAACCAACAATTTGCATCAAATACGCAGCGCTTCCCATCCAATTTCCTACTCTCGGTATAACCATCAATACGACTGTCACCCAAAGCTGTGCCCACGTTCGAAAGACAATTTTAAACGATTCATAATCCAAATGATCAAGAAAATACCCAGGTCGAACCATTGTCAATAATTTTCTCCATAATGCTTGCTTTTTTTCTGGTGCTTCAGATTCTATTGGAGGTTTTTTATCCTTATCATCATAGATATTCGCTGGTTCATTTATATTATTGACTTCACTATTTTGGGTACTATGGGTACTTCGTGACTCCAAATAGGCAACAGGATCAGCTAGGCTAGTGTCCGTAATACTTTCATCACTACTATAAACAGTTCTGGCCATAATATGTGGTCAGCATTCTATATATATTTTTTATTTTTATCGTATAGGCCAATGATTAAGAAAAATTTATATACTGCATGGAAGTTGACACAAATTCTGTTGACAGAGGGTTACTCCGAAGATAAAGGTCACAACGGCCCGTAATATATAATCATAAGATCTAAGCTATTGCTATAGACTTGACATAGATGGTAATGATAAGTTCGGATGATTTTTCAATATGCAAATTATTCACGAAGAATTTGATAATGACGAAAGGGCCATATGTAGTCTGTACTTGAAGATAATTATACCAATACAGCTTCAGGATATTTGGAGATATTTGGAGAAGGCTTAGAGGCATTGGGTACAATATTCCTTATTTAGAATGGAACAATATATCGAAAACAAACAACTTATGCTGCTAATTCATCTAACCAGGATTGTAACCTTGCTAAATAAGCAGGAATATCTTTGCCAATAAGACCTGTAGGAATAGTATTCTTGGCCACTTTATTAGTCTTGCTTGAATTGTAATGCGATTGTAAATGACAGAGAAGAGAACTGAGAGTTCTGTATTGCAAGGATTGATCAATAACCGATTGCAGGTTTTGCGTTTCATTTTTGATATGTTCGTCTTGGCCAAGATCTTTTAGAAATTGTGACTTGTGATTATAGTAATACCAGCTTGTAAGCCATAGAACTTTATTGAACATTGGAAATCTGAACTTTGTAGGAACTCTGGTTATTTTTTCGATATCATAGATGCGTAAATGCATGGGAAGATCCATAAGAGTTAAAAAATTACCTCCTATTACTAGAGAATCTTCTGGCGTGTAGACAGCATGAATCCAACCACTAGGGATGAAAAATAAATCACCAGGACGTAAGGTTACTTTGAAACCTCCTGAAGGGGTACAGCTTTTACCCTTGCATGTTGTTGCAAAATCACCAAACCACATATAATTTTGGTCGGGATGAAGACACCATGAAGTATAAATATCGAGGTTTCTGTCTGTAGGAGGATACATCAAGAATGTTTTGGACCCTGAACATACAGTGTAATAAACTGACGTTCCGCTGAAGTCAATGTGGAAGTCTGTGAATGAACCAGTGACAGACATAAGACAATATTTGGTAACTTTGGGCCTCGGTGATTTATCATTCCAGATCTTATCAACTAAGTCCATATCTCTTACGAGCTTGGGACGTCGAAAAGCTTTGCCCAAAGTCTCGACGTCTGAAATTTCCAACGAGATGACGTTCCGTATTCTATCACGACTTAACTCATCTGTATTGAAATAATCTCTCCATTTTCCTAAATTCCATCCTGGATAAACCCCCTGTTGCGTCAAAACATCCATTACATCTAATGGGGTATCATCTCCAACTTCATCAGCAATATAGTCAATTGTTATATCTTTTCCTGGCATTGGTAACTTCATATCAACTATGTCAAGTTCTGCTTGCTGTATCAAAACCGGTTTTGAAAGATGTGATTGTAACGCATACCCAACCGTTACGTCGTTTCGAAGATCTATATATGGGTTTATTTTGCTATTAATTCCGTTAGCACTCACTTCAAATGCAAGAAACTTATTTATATGTGGATGCAGTGATTTGTCAACGGCAAAAACGTCACCTTCATTTAGAGCTACATAATCGATCTGTACTTTTGACCTTTTCAGCTTCCTTCTAGGTATCGAAGGTCCGTGGGTTTTAGAACATTCTTCACAATGATATGAATGCAAATTATTCACTTCTATTTTGGGTATCTTTAGACAAGAAGCATGAAACCATTGGTTACAGATATCACACTGAAGCCATGCTATGTTATTGAACGTTGTGGAATCTTCCAATGGACTCGAAATACATATAGGACAAGTATCTATATCTGGCATATTTCAATTTCAAGTTAGCCGTAAAATTAATCGTACATACTCGAATTGTTATTTGAGTCACATTATTGAAAATCGACTTATCAAACATCAACTGATTTAGAATTTTTATAATATTTTGCTTAGCACATTGAATAATGCTTCTAAATAACAAGCATATACTCAGATGTACGGGAAGAAGTTGTATCTTGAACTCAAAATGGTTTAATAATCGTAGTAACATGAAAATTGGATCGTATCGGTTTATATCTACTGATTCCAAAGGATCAACCTTGGTATCCGTATCCGCAGAAAAGACGATGCAAGAACAACAAGAAATCTTTTTGAAGAGTTATAAGATAAGATCATCATTGGAACGTCTTATATACCATTATGCTCAAATTCCGTTGACTTCAATCAGCTTAGATGGGCTCTGTGAGCAATCTAAAAATTTATCATCATCATCTCTATTACAATATGCGAGAGACACAGTGGAATCATTACTAACATATAATGCAAGAAGAATTAGGGAGTTTAGGAATTTACCATATTTAGTTGTTTTGAATCCATCTATTTCAGACTCATATAATATTTATTTGGAAACCATGCATTCCTTGATAACTGCATCTTTGAATCTTCCAACTACATTAGAAGAGAACGAAAAGTTTTGTAGTAATGTACTTAACGGATTTATCGACGTTCATTCTGACACTTTGCCTAGGCTTTCGAAAGGGTTTGATGAAGTTTCAAGATTTTTAGGGGTGGAACAAATAAAGCAATTTTTAGATGAACACTTAAAAGAGAGGATTTGTATGAGGCTTATTGCCCACCAGCATATAGAACTATCAAACACATTAAAAGATAAGTCTAGGTTTGTTGAAGGGAGTAAATATAATGGCGTTATCAAAGAATTAAATATACCCAATGTGATCAAAAAGAGTGCCGAATTGGTAAATAACATTTGCTTGATGAAATACGACCAAACAGTCCAAATTGAAATCGATACAAATTTATATCCACCAAATTATTGGAGTGGTAAGGCTCCAGAATTGAAACCAAAGTCAGACGTTGACAATTTCATTTTCCCATATATCGAGTTTCATCTCGATTACATTCTTATGGAATTGTTCAAAAACTCTTTCAGAGCTCACATAGAAAATGATGTACTCGATCCTGTAAGAATAACTATATCAATTTCGAAGGATCCTTTGTATCTTGAGTTACGAATCCGTGACAAAGGTAAAGGTATTAAACCTGCAACCTTAAACCATATGTTTGATTATTCATTTACTACATATGAATCCAATGAAGGAGAGAGTTTTAAAACCTTAAACGTACCACCAGGATTAGGTGGTAACACCATAGCAGGTATTGGTTATGGCTTACCTTTACTGAAGAATTATGTGGAAATATTCAATGACACTTTGTCAGACACCTCCGACAGTGAAATAAAAACTAAGGGTCTGCTAACTGTACAGAGTTATTACGGATGGGGTACTGATGTCTATCTTAAAATTTTAGGTAGTTAGTGTCTTTATAAATTGTTAGTTTTGTACTATATATTAATAGCACTCGGACTATGCTCGCTTTTTTTTGACCATTTCTCAAAAGGGTCGACATACTTTTGTTGTATTTCAATTGCTTATCAATATACATGCTAATTAAAGCTACACTGCATCTGAAACATTAGTACTAGATTCATGTACGATTCTTTCGCTAGTTATCCGCATAATTGCTATAATGATGAAACTGGCATTCCTGCAACTACTTTTCCTGGTGAAAATATGTTGACTAAGGACCATTTGCAAGACCAGTTGCAGCCAATCCTAATTATCAGTGACCCGTCCGAATGTAATAATAACTTGAGTCTTTTCATGAAGTTGATGGTAGAAAATGTGTATGATCGAAATGAAGAAAGTACACATAATTACCAAGTGTTATCTTCTTATGCACTCAAGTTGTTGACCCTGAATTTATTTATCAAGAACTATGAGTTGTGTCTTGGAAAAATATTGGGATTATTGGCAGCTTTAAGCCAGGATACGACATCTTCACTTGATGATGATATTAATGAAGATGTGAAGTTTGAAATTGAGTCATTGCGGGAGTTTATTTGCATTATTTTACTTCTACTTTTGAAATTGACTAATAGTCCAGAAGAAAATGACGAAAGATCGAAAGCATTGAATATAATTGACCGAAATGAGCTATATAGAATCTTATCTGAACTTGGCATTATACCTATAGTCGCGAATGTAATCACCAACCATATTGTAACAACAAATGAATCTAAATCTCCATTCTTATTATTGAAATTTGGTGGTGATATTATATTTGAATATTTATACAATTGTGAACTTTTATCGGATAAAGAATTCAATAGTTTGACTAGTGAGACAAATTTAATTCCTACTATTATTAAGCATTTGTTAACAAACGACGATTTTGACAATTATGACACTGATGCTGACGACTGGGAGGGTGAAAATAAACTATTTGTGTACGAAGAGTTTAAGCTATTATTACTTATAAATGAACAGTATTTGATGAAATCGTATTCTTCCAAAGAATCAAAAAATAAAGTATTTGATGGCTTAATGATGGGTGATGTTCACCAATCAAGCAATAAGAATATTAATGGTTTCATCAATTTGTTGATTTATTATATTAATTGGGAAGAATCTCAAATTATCAAAATACTTATATTAAAATTCTTATACCTAATATTTACAACTTCCTATACTGCAAAATTGTTTTATTTGAATGATCTAAAGATTTTATTGGATATAATTATTCGTGAACTAAACGACTTAGATTATGATGGGAATCAAAATGGAATATTGATTGTCACCTATTTAAAAGTTTTGTATCCACTATTGATGTTTTCTCAGTTAAGTGAATTGCCTAACGGTTATAAGAATGAAGATCTATTAGAAATCTTGAGAAACTTAGTTCTTAATTCCGAGTCTGATAATCGGGCAGTAACTGAATTTTCAGAAACTAGTGAAGAGAGCCAAGCAGATATTATTGCAAAACTATCATTAAGATGTATGTCTATACCTTGGCTAAGAAAGACAAAGTTAAGTAAAAAGCGACTCCAAGATAGTTCAAGTGTAGCAAATAACGTGTATGGAAAATTGTCTGCTACATCCTCTTCGTCATCTTTGAATTCAAAACTGAGCTTTGTTGGTAAGCGGTCTGAGATGTATGAGAATTCTGATATTTCAAACGAATCAATTGGCAAAGCCTTCACCCGAATTGCATCAGTTAGAACCTCAGGACGGAGCGACTACCATAAACATACACTAGTACATAATGAAAATGACCAAGTGGGTTCCAATGGTCTGAAGAGCTCATATGTTGAAAATAACCATAACATTTTCTTAGAGAGTAACTTTAAGTCTCTATCAGTTAGTGGGACAGAAGATTTTGGTTATTCACCATGGGTTCCAATATCAGATGAGCTGAATTTGCTAGATTTGCCAAAAGAGTATTTAAAAGATGAGTCAGCCCAGTCATTGCAACGACCTGAATCTACGACATCATCTATTAAATCAGAATCCAGTCTAGCACAAAAAGCATCAAAAAAGAAGGCTCCTCCACCACCTCTTCCTCCAAAGAGCTTCCTGCCGAAGCCTGGCCTCTTACACTTAGAAAAGAAATCTCAATCACATACTCCACCACCACCACCACCCCCAAGACGCAGGCGTTTGTTACATCTATGTGAATAATAGAATATTTGATATTCACATATCAATTTTGGCCTCTGAAATTTACAATTGCCACTTACATCACGTTCTTGGTAGAATTGATACTTATAGATAATCAGATGTCATAGTTAACCAATTGAATGGAATCCGTTTTACACATTGTAAATGACTTGCATTAATGTTTAATTATTGATAATAACTATTTAAAAGGAATGCGTAGTGTATCATTATTTCGTACTTTATATTTTTAATAAACTAATTTTCTTAATTATAATTATTACATAGTAATGTCATCCTTAAAGCTTAATATATCATCAAACCTCAATCCATTGATTTCAGTCCTTGTATACGAATCTAACTCTTTGTTGACAATGTCTTCATCTTCATTATCGGCTAGATCACTTGCAGCCACTAAAATCAACCCTCGCGATCTAATTAATGGTATTAATTTAGGAACAAAATTTAGTAGATGAATAGAAGCAATTAGCCCAATCAAGTTATTATTAATCGTGAAATTAACTGCTTCCTTGATTGATCTGATGGTAATTTCCTGGCCACAATTAATATTCCTATCGTTTGAAGATTTGGACTCACTATCTTCGTCTTCATTTGATGGTGTTTCATTCATCAAAAGACCATTTGCTGATCTAGGTTCAAACTTCTCCTTTTTGTTATTATAAGAAAGCCCATTCATACTCAAAAAAACAGGATAATTAGGCTGTTTCCAATTAATAATTTTACAAATCAACGAATTCGAAGATAAGAAGATAATTGATCTTCCGTTACTAGAAGCATTTTTAAGTTTCTGTGATCTTATATGATTGAATACATCATTCAATGTGAAGTCGATGAAATTATTCAAATTTTGTTGAATATTTCCAACAAAAGGTAAGTTTTCTAGCTCGTATGACGATGGAAATATTAATTCTAAATTCAAGTTAATGTCAACATTCAAAATATCCAAGAACATGTTTAACGGAAAGTAAATAATTTTCAATAACTTCTTTATTAATGAAATGTCTTTACTAGTCATTTTGGATAAATCGTTTATAACCTTCCTATAATCAAAAAGGCTATCTGTGATTGAACTCAATTGTTCCAACGACATATTCGGTAAATACAAATCAATAAATTCGGTAACTGCTATTGACCACTGTGGACAGACAACTGGCGTACCATCGTTTAATAAACAGATTCTGATTCTTAAATACTCTCCTGATAGTGAGGTTGCAGTAACAAAAGAAGAAGGAATAGAGTTGGAACTGGGATCAATAGCTGAAGTTAACGGATTATTATTGCTATTATTGTTATGATTTCCGTTGTTAGTATTATCTTTGGTTGCATTAATATTTGATGGTGATAAAAAATTATTAGGGGATAAACCTCCAGCTGCGTTAAGCTTTAAGTTGGTTCTTGTCTTTACATAACTTGTGGATGATTTCCAATACGTATCAAACTTCGAAGTTTCTAGCAAATTTCCAGAGAATGGATAAATAACTTGGTAATTGAATTTCAACTGCCCAACATTCCTTAACCTTAAATCAAATAGAGGTAATTGAATTGAGTTCACTTCTGGCGAAGAAGTATCAATCTTTGAAAAAGTTATCGCAGTAGTCTTTGCAATGAGTCTGGTACCAAATTTGGGGAATATTTCAAAGTCAATTTTAAATTCATGTAATGATTCAACATCGGCTTGAAATATACAGTTATTATTAGCCTTCGTATCATCCGCAACTGGCAATAAAATATTCCGGGGAACAATATCTGATATATTAGACGTAAGAGTTATTCTTCCTGGCTTCATATCAGCAGCTGAGTTGAATAAATTAATAAAATCTGAATCATTCGGAAATATTAATTCAATTAGAACTTTTTGCTCTAAAAAGTTATGGCCATACCTTCTTAAAGGCAAAATAGGTGGCGGCAATTGAAGATCTGGGATAGAATCAATGTTATTTTTATCAGTATTTCCACTATCTTCCGAGTCCTCTTCATCTGACATCTCCATATCAATCTTAGAGCTATTACCAGGCGCTGCCTCATAATCTGGTCTTCCATTTCGACCGTTCTCTGAATATATTTCTGGATTAGGGGCATTATCACTTTTGGTATTTGAAATTCTACCGCAAATATCGTTATAATAACTTAAAAGCTCGTTCAAAACGCTGATGTGACCCTCAATAACACAATAATATAAAACATTATAACCATCTTCATCAAGAAGATCTAACTTGGCCCCAGATTTCACTAGTTCTTGGGTAGTTTTAACATGACCTTCCAGGGCTGCATAAAAAAGGGGCGTCCACTTATTTAACCCATCAAATTGATTTACTTCAGCTCCATAATGTATTAATAGCTTGATTAATTTGTGATGTCCCGATCTCGAAATAACATGTAGTGGTAATAAGCCTTCCACATCTTGCTGATTTATCAACTTGGTGTTTGGCTGACTATTGGATAACAAATACTCCAATATTCTATAATCACCAAACTTACATGCGTAGTTGATAGGAAGGTATTGCAATTTACGATCGTCAGTTTTAGGATAACAATTACTTCCCATTTGGACTAACTTTTGTATGACATCAAAGTTTCCATGCTTAATAGCCAATAACAAGGCTGACATTGACTCGTTATCTAAATCATCAATATGCTCTTTTGGGAAAAACAGTGAAATAGAGTTGATCAAATCAAGTCTGCTATTTTGCGCAGCATAGTGAAGACAATTTCTACCATTGAAATCTTTACAGACAAGTAACTGTTCCCGAGTACTTTTAGGTAAATTATTCATAATATAATCTACTATCGACGTTCTGGAATGATTTATACTATCGGTTGAATTTATGACCTTTACTCCATTATTTATAACAACATGATGATGGCTTTCATGTGTAGACGCAGGAGGAATAGAACAGCATTCATGAATGATATTTTTATTATTATTGAAGTCGTCACTAATGAAAGCGAAATCAAGGTCATAATTAATCAAATTTAAAAATGCTTCTAAGAATGAATCTGATATCTTTAAGTTTGTTATGGCTAGCAAAAATATTTTGGATAATTTATATTTGACAACTTGATCGAGGTTCGATGATGACAGACTTTTTGATGAGGATCTAACCTTTTCTATCCAACGTGATAATAAGGATAAATCAGGATCTTTAATTGTTGCAACATTAACGAAACTAGTATATAATTCATCTACTTCGTTGTTCTGCAAATTAATTATAGAATTATTTCTCAATGACTGAAAATTAATTGACCCAATGGAACCAGCTCTTTCAGTTGTATCATTGGCTAATTGACTCAAATTGGTACTTGAGTTTGATGATAAATTTTGAATTATTTGTTGCGTATTTATGTCATTTGCTTGGCCTTTATTTACAAAATTATTGATTGAACTATAATCCCCATCTAAAATAGATTCCAAATCAAATAAGGATTGGGTTACCAAATCACTTAATTCGTTAATTTCGTTTTTATGAAAAACTGGTTGCACGCTAACTGCAGTCAGGATAAACAATTCTTTCGTGTGTGACTTGGATCTTTTATCCCATTTCTTCACAACTTTCAGAAACCCAGTTTCATTTAGTTCTATAAATTGTTGCAATCTTATTAGGTCCTGGTGTATTTTCTTGAAATTTTGGTACAAATTCAAATATGAAATTGAATTTCTAAAGTTAGCATTCGAAGAACCGGATGAGGAAGACCCCCCAGAAGTATTGCTATTTCCTATCTGCACATATTCATTAGACTTAGAGAGTAGCTCATTTTTCTTCATTACCAACAAATCCAATGTGATGGCCAAGTTAGCCTGTTTCTCCAAATAGAATGAATTAACTTTGTCTAATTCTCTTTCCACTCTAAAGAAAAAAGATGCCTTGTTTTCTTTCAATGCTTGTTGGGCTTCTTGTGATGTCGCTGATACTAAACTATTGGTAGAGTTACTTTGATTCGCAGGTACTGCTAACTTCTTGATAAGCTTCTTCAAACCCTTATAATCTATAAAGTGGCCAGAATATTCCGGAAGCTCTAATTGCCTGGAGGCAAGATACTTTCCAAACTTCATTTTGGAATGCTATCGAACTTATATTTGTTCTGACGTTAGATATGCCTGAGTATTTATGTATATGCTCATATATTTTCACCATTAGCTGAACCGTTTATTATTTCTCCCACGTGGAGATCCACGTCCTACATCAATACTGAAAAATTATGTACTACGATAAGAGTACTTGATTATTTATTACACAAGCAGTAGATATATCTGAAGACCTATACATGGGTGATTTATATAATGAATGGAATGAATACAAATAACCGCCATTAGAATTATTTAGATTCCTTGGCCTTGTCAAATTGTTCTTTAAACTTATCAGCGTTTTCCTTGTTCCCAAATCTAATAGCCAAGGTTTGTGCTTCAGGTTCACCTTCAGAAATGTCAGCAGTGACAGTGTAAACCCATGATCTATCAGAACCAATGTTGGCCTTTAATTCGCATTCTGGTGAAATTAAGTGGTTGGCACAGATCTTCAAAGTCTTGTCTCTCCTCATCAAAATACGGGTCTTACCAGTTTCCTTATGCTTCAAGAACTTGACATCCCCAGTTCCTCTTTCTTTCCATTCCTTGGTGTCGGCGTGGAATCTGAACAACTTGGCACGAACCTTATATAAAACATCTTCATCTTCTTCGTTGGTCTTAACATCAACTTTTTCTAATTGCACCAATGGTTCAAAGTGGACATCAACTTCTTCTTCGTCAGCTTTATCTTCATCCTTTTCTTCGTCCTTAGGTTCTTTTTTGTCTTCCTTTTCAGTTTCATCAGATTCTTCTTTCTTGGCTTCCTTCTTGGCTCCAAACATAGAAAAAACGTTGGAAGTTGGAGGTTGTGGAGTAGAAGAAGTTTCTTTTGACTTTGGAGCTGTTGATTCAGATGACATATCTTTTTATTATGATTTGAATTGTTTGTTATCTTTTAAGTTAGATCTGGTGTCGATTCGTTTTTAACTCGAATATTCACCACAAACTACAACATTACACAATAACAAAAAATAATTCGATGA
This sequence comes from Debaryomyces prosopidis, assembly GCA_030578795.1. NCBI lineage: Eukaryota > Fungi > Ascomycota > Pichiomycetes > Serinales > Debaryomycetaceae > Debaryomyces > Debaryomyces prosopidis. The sequence goes on along the minus strand of JAKTZG010000014.1, from coordinate 294,066 downwards.
CAATTATCGACTACTGAATTGAGTAAGAATTGCAGAAATCCAGATTCACGATGGTATGGCTATTTTTTAAACGAACATAACAAAATATAAACTCTATGGACAACTGTAACTGCAAACAGCAAATAAAGAGGAACTAAACAGATAATATAAATTAATCGTCGTCCATTTCCGATGGTTTAATCAAACCACCTACCTGTAAGTCTTTTTCTCTTTGTAATCTATTTTGTTCCTGCTTTTCAATCTCTTTGTCTTCAGCAAATAGGTAATCAGTTGGATCACCACCAAATTCCTTGATTTGAATCAAGAAATCTCTCAATGTAGCTTTGAACTTATTCAAGTCTTTGTAAACTGAGGTTAAAACATTTAAGAAATTGACCAATTGTTCTTTTCGTAAGTTGTCGAACGCAGACATTAACAACTGTGCTAAGTATTGCTTCAAAAAATCAGAATTCGACGTGCCTTCTGGAGCTTGCTCGTGGGTGTATAATGGAGCTTTGATGACGTTGTCCTCGACCAAATGAATTAACTGTGCTAATAATTGGGATTGATATCTGAATCCAGATTTGTGATCTGGTTGAGTGAAAACATAGAAGGTATCAGATAAGATTTGGAAGTAGAAGTTTTCGTAGAATGCTTTGGTAAATGGCGTATCACCCAATTTTTCAACGTTTTCGATTAGTTCCAATGTTAATGACAAGCCATTATCTTCGACTTCTCTGTTATTATGCTTAAAAGCCCACAAGGCAGCATTAATTAATGATTGGAATGCATCACCCGATAATTGCAATAATGCTTGGAATGATTTCGAATTAATTTCCTTTAATAACTTATAAAATTCAACTCTATGTTCCGGGTATTCCACAAAATCATTCTTGATCATGTCTAACGTACATTCAAAAACCTTTTGCAAGATCAATACTACGCCTTCTGGAATCATGTGGCCGACTTTTGATATTAATGCAGTCATACAGTTTAAGACTTCTGCATCACGAGCATCCGGAACATTCGTGTTGTAGTCCTCTAAAACGGCACCAAATAACGGTTGTGCTAAATCTCTTACTATTTCTTCGAGATTATCAGCTTGATTAATGTAAGTTTCGATCATTTTCAAAATTTCCTTCTTAATTGTTCTCAAACCTCTAACTTTTGGAGTTTTGGTTGCTATTAAGCCATCCTTTGCAACGAAGTCAGAGATCATTGTACTGACCGCTTTGTACAAGGATAACATATCAACATACATTAATCCCAACTGAGAATAGAAACCAGGGCCTAAAGCTTTACATACAGATACATTAGTCTTAATAATGTTTGCAATAATTTTGACCGTCTCTGTATTAGTCAATAATTCCGGATCCTTTCCAGCTTGTTGAACAATTGCATTCCATGCCATATTTGGTAAAGCCATCAATTCACCTAATAATTTATCTCTTGCATCCTTAGATGCTTGCGCACTTACTATTATACCACATGCTTCATAAAACGTATGAACCTGTTGTGGTTGCAAATCTTCAGTGATTTGTTGAATGTTTCTAATTATTTCATTAATAAATGGTTCTCTTTCTTGTTGTTGAACAGCCACAAAATGTTTCTTACATTTATGTGTGATCTTAATAAATGTATCACAAGCCATATCTTGAACACCTTCGTGAGTCTCATGCATAAATTCGAACAACTTATTAACAACTGTTTTCAAGAATTTCCAATGAGCTTTTAAGAATCTAGGGTATTGACCCACAATATACATGATATTTGACGCAACCACAGCCTTATTATCTTTGCCCCTTTTCATTTCCGTTAAAGATAACAAATCTTTAATAACAGATACTAAGAAACGCTTTTCCATATCCTCATTCATAGTTCCTGAGATTGAACCAATCGCCCAACATAAAGTGTTGATGTTTTGCCATGACCATTCTGATTCATCAATTTGTCTAGCTAATTTTTCGCTCATAATCTGTTCAGTATCGACAACATCTAAATGAGTTAAATAAACCAAAACTTCTCTCATGGACTTATATAATTGGATGGTATCACTTTCTTTCACAAATTCTCTGACAATTTCGCCTTCGTCATTCTCTACAATTAAAACTTCTTCTGGTCTAACCATAGACTCAATCATAACTAGTCTTAATTTAGACAAAATTGATGAATACATATGCTCTCTTAATGGGAATTTAGCCAATACCGCAGGATCTGGCGCTCCACCAGAAGTAGCTCTCAACGAACTGGAGTAGCTCAATTGCATTAATGGAGATAATTCATTTTGAGGCAAATTTTGAATCTCTTCAAATAATCCATGGACAAAATTACACCAGAAATCCAAACAAGTCTTGAATAATTCCCGTTCTTCAATTCTAGATAATTCAACAAGATAATGCATCGACGTCAACAATAATTCTCTCAATGATTCATTTTGTTCTAATGGCAATAAATGGTTGTTCAAAAATGTGCATATAAACATTGCCAAATCTTGCAAAAAGGATTGGTCATTCGAGCTCGCAATTTTGTATGATTGTTTCAAATTAGTTTCTGGAGGAATGATTGAATAAATTTGCTCCATAGTATCCTTAAAGAAAATTATAAACTTTTCTTCTAATTCCGGCGAATTCAAATTGGAAACCTCTGTAAGACATTTTAATGTAATAGTCCTGGTATCAACAGGATTCAAAAATTTTCCAGTTAATAATTTTAATAAATCTGTTTGGAAAATATAATTAACTGGAATCCATGGAATGTATTTCAATAATGCATTCAAAGTGGAAATGATCAAGGATGATTTGGTAGTTTTATCTAACACTTCGTAACATAATTTGAAAATTTCTTCAAACTCTGCTCTCATACTTAATCTTAATGATTTAGCTTTTGCTTGTGTTAATTGATCCTGACTGAAATCAAAAACCTCTTCACTCAATAACTTTAAAATAATCATGTTGTTTTCACAAACATTAAAGCTTGACCTTGAACTTAATACAATTTCTGGTATAAACTGTGGCCAGTTATGTGGCCATTCTTGTTTCAAGATTTGAACTAACGTCAAATCGATTTTGTTGATCAAAGCCCTTTCTGTTTCAAATATCTCTTCGTTATCACAGAGAGAGATGATCATGTTGACGATAAAATTTCTGATGCCGATTCTTTCATCTTCCGGGATGGTCTTCCAGCGGTATTGAATCAATCTATTTAAACATGACAATGCAATGTACTTCGACTGAGCATTGTTTGAATTGGATAGAATCTTATCTGCGCGTGTCCAGGATTCTGGACTTTCTTGAAATTGGCTTAAGACGCTTTGAGCTTCCTTCTGCTCCGTTCCTGAGCCCTTGTAGAAAGTCCCAACCACTTGGTCAAATAGATTGATGTCAAGATCCTTAGAAAAGTCTAGAATAGTTTCCATATTATCCGATATCCCTAACGTGTTGTACTTTCTATAATTTTCTTAAATTTAATGTATATATTTCTTTCCTTCGTTCTGAAAAGAGAATGTAAGATCCTACTATCAAAAAAAAAAATTTATATCGCTTTCTTAAGAAATGTTAGTAGCTGAAGTAAAATAATTTCTATTAGAGAATTTGCAATCAATTAAATCAACTTAAATATTTGTATTCAATTGACACTTACTTACCAATTTCAATCAACACAAGTTTTATGACAACCTCTATTTGCTTATTAAGTTATCCTTCATGTTTGTTTTGCGTTGGGTAAAAATTGAAGGCAATTTTGTGTAATTAGCGGAAAATAACACAAACCCGAAAAAGTCAAAACTGGTCAATAACTATGTCAACTTTATAGCTGCAAATTAACATAAACGGGAAATATTGCACTATGGGGATACTAGTTTGCTATATCATGTGTTAGTCTAACATGGGAAATTATTTAGAGACATAGAAATAAAAATTTTGAATTGTATTATTTTATTAGTCTTAGAGTATGCATGATAATATATATATATATATTCATCGTCCACAGGATCAGTTTAATAACCCAGCAGATAGAGAGATACAAATTTATAGATGATGTTGATAAAGACAGTTGAATGGATGAAATTCACTGATACTGAATAGTTGGCTTGACGCAATTCTTGGAATTGCATGTGACAGTTCTCAATAAACTACACTAGAATCATACAATCGAGTTGAAAAACGATGAAAAATAAATGTTGTGTGCATATATAACGTATGAAGTTCGAATCTATTTCTTGATGAATGCAACACCCTTGCTGATGTTACCAGATAATTGATCAATGGCAATTTCTAATAATTTCTTTTCATCAGCACTGATGTTGTTCAAGATATCGTACTTGACTTCTTCAATACCGTTAAGACCTAATCTAACTGGTAAAGAGAAGAAATCTAAGTTCTTGACTAATTTCTTAGCTTCAGCGGCACCCTTAATAGAGTCGTCCAAGTTCAAGAAGGTACATTCGACAACTTCTTCGCCCTTGGAGGTCAAAGCCTTCAAGATGGATTCGGCTAACTTGTAACCAGCGTAAGCCATGGATAAAGTGGCGGAACCAGCACCATCCTTAGCCTTGACAACTTCATCACCACCGAATTGAACTCTGTGGATCAAAGCTTTCTTGTCTTGTTCGGATAACTTGTCGTAGTACGACTTAGAGTTACCGACAGAGTACAATGGTACAATGGTTTCACCAGAGTGACCACCAATGACGTTGATGTTGAAATCAGTAGCCTTGGTTTCCTTAGGGAACTTTTGGGAGATGAAAGTGTTGGCTCTGACGATATCTAAGGTGGTGACACCGAATAATCTTTGTGGGTTAAAAACACCGTTCTTCTTCAAGGTTTCAGCAACAATTGGAACAGTGGAGTTGACTGGGTTTGAAATAATCAAAACGAAGGCCTTTGGTGCGTTTTCTGCAATACCCTGAGCCAAGTCTCTCACAATAGAAGCATTGATGTTGAATAAATCGTCTCTGGTCATACCTGGCTTTCTTGGAACACCAGCTGGGATGATAACTAAGTCACTACCCTTTAACGATTCAGCCAATGCTGTCTTGTCTTCTCTGGAAGATGGCAAGTGAGAAGAAGTGGTGGAATTAGAGCAAATGTGTGATAAATCAGCTCCGACACCTGGAACATTGACAACATCGAACAATGACAATTCATCAACCTTAGGATTTAACTTTAATAATAATGATAATGGTTGACCAATACCACCGGCAGCACCGCAAACTGTAACCTTAACCATTTTGTTTTTTATTTATCTATCTTAGAACTTTTAATTGAATATATAAACCGTAAGATACTTTACTAGCAATCCTATTTATATAAATCTATTCCTACAAGACCAATTGAAAAGTCCGCTGCGAATAAGGGTTATTTATATAGGGGCACATATGGGAGTATGATTTATGGGGTAGCGTTCAACCGTCTGGCTTAACTCCTATAGCGTCCGGGTAAGGGGAAATTCTCCCAGCGAAACAGCCGGGTAAGGGTTTTGTTACGAAAACGGCCGGGCCGTACAGACCACGTTAGCTAGCCCTGCCGAGGTAAAGAATTGCTTCATGTCATGTTATCGACGACACTGATGTCGTGTTAAGTAGTCGATGCGACATGGTTCCGGAGCATCCAAAAGTATGATGTAATGCACATTCCGACGTTCTTGTAGGTATTATTTGCGATATGCGACATTATATATTCGACCTCTCGTTTGTATGAAATATCCTCGTGGATAGGTTAGGGATTACCCATTGAAGTAGATAGGAATATTCCATCATGACCTGATGCCTTGCAAGATTTTAGCTGGAATGCATTAACATGTAATTCTATATCTGTCTGAACGGAAAAAAAATCGTAGTAATAGCAAATCTTGCAAGAAAGAGGAGTAAACAATCTCTAGTTGGAGCTTATGACCAATTATAATAAAAGATGCAGCGACAAATATAGCGGACATTGACGACACACTTCTTATGGGTTAGGTCGACGGAAGAATTGATGATGATCAAAAGTACTGTGTGCAGGATAGATTGGGCTTTTATTCTCTATAAGTATTGTAGAATGGTTGATAAGGAATAATTCTAGTGAACAAAACTTGTCGATAAACAACACTCACTCTTGCAATGCACAACCCATTCCATTCGAGAACAGTGTCGTCTTCGAGTGAAGATGACAATCCTTATGATACACCGGAGAATTACTATGGTCCCAAGACCAACCCTGTTGCTGCTGGCAAGAATTCGAAATTAGGGAAGGTTAGGACGTTTTCTGTATTTGAACCAAAAAGATCAAACTTTTTTGATGATTACGATCCAGGGTTTTCAAATTCTGATATATCTGAGCAGCCTGACAAGGAGACGAGTCCATTTTCCGAGTCGCCAACACCAGAGGTTGAATGCAAATGGGATTTTAATGCCGCATCCGGACTTGCCCCAGAGGTAGGAAAGAAAGTGGATGAAATTCCTTCGACCCATAATCCAAAGAAAGGGGAAAGAAGAGGATCTATAGTGCCTATTTATGAAGACATATCACTGGATTCGGTGGAGGATTTCGATGCCCCTACCAAACCTGATCCTAGACGATTGCACTATAGAAGGGCGTCAATGGACGATTCATTTGTCAAGCCTCGAAAGTTTTATATCAATGACATTGAGCTTACGCTTAACGAGCTCTTGAAGAATGAGGATACCGACCATAACTATCAGATTACAATTGAAGATAATGGACCTAAAGTTATCAAGTTAGGTACTGCCAATTCAAATGGCTATCGTCAGGCACCTATCAGGGGCACATACATGTTGTCTAATCTATTACAAGAGCTTACAATTGCAAAAAGGTTTGGTAGAAACCAGATGATTTTGGATGAGACCCGATTGAATGAAAACCCAGTTTATCGTATGAAACGTCTCATCACAACTCAATTCTGGTATTCGTTGACAAGATTGCTAACCAGAGACAATATAATGGAAATGTCAAAAGATACTAAAATTGAAGAAGAAGTTTTGGATGAATATGGCCAAATTCAACATAATAAGGAAAGTCATAGAATATACATTCCTTACAACAGAAAAGATCAGTTTGATTATTTTAATAGTATCAAAGAAGCAAACCCAGATATTGGTCTTGATGTTCAATATTTGCCAGAAAATATTGATGCTGAATTTGTAAAATCCATAAATAAAAAACCAGGATTGTTGGCACTTAGTGCTGCTCCAGATCCAAATGATCCTACTAACCTTATTAATCAACCATATGTTGTTCCAGGTGGTAGATTTAATGAATTGTATGGATGGGATTCGTATATGGAAACCATTGGTTTATTGGTTGATGTAACTGCCACTAACCAGGAGCATTTGAAATTAGCTAGAGGTATGACAGAGAATTTTATTTATGAAATACATCATTACGGTAAAATATTGAATGCTAACAGATCTTATTATTTAACTAGGTCTCAACCTCCATTTTTAACTGATATGGCCTTGAGAGTGTTTAATAAAACTATGGAAGTAGCTCCAGAAAAACTTGAAGATTCTATTGACTTCTTAAAAAGAGCAATTGAAGCAGCCATTAAAGAGTATGATAATGTTTGGTTTGCAGAACCAAGATTAGATAAAGAAACAGGTTTATCTTGCTATCATCCAGTTGGAAGTGGTATACCACCAGAAACTGAGGCCAGTCACTTCAATGCAATTTTAGAACCTTATCTTAAAAAGTATAGTATTTCCCAAAAAGAATTCATTGAAGAGTATAATAATGGAACTATCAAGGAACCAGAGTTAGATGAGTATTTCTTACATGACAGAGCTGTAAGGGAATCGGGTCATGATACCTCTTACAGATTAGAAGGTAAATGTGCTCATTTAGCAACTGTAGACTTGAATTCCTTGTTATATAAATACGAATTAGACATCGCGTTTGTGATCGAGACATTTTGCGAGGGAAGCTTGAAGAATACGAGTACTGGCGAAATTGAGACACCTGAGAAATGGAGAAATAAGGCTAGTTTAAGAAAGGAGAGAATCACAAAGTACTTGTGGAACGAGAAAGACTCAATCTTCTATGATTATAATATCAAAAAGAAGAAGCAAACTGGTTACGAGTCTGCCACAACTTTCTGGCCGTTATGGTCTCAAGTAGCATCTGCTGAGCAAGCCGAAATGCTAGTTAAGAATTCTACTCAGAAATTGGAAGAATTTGGAGGACTTGCGGCTGGTACCTTGAAATCTCGTGGTGGCATTAATTTGCACAGACCTTCCAGACAATGGGACTATCCCTATGGATGGGCTCCACAGCAGATCCTCGCGTGGATTGGCTTGTGTAATTACGGCTATGAAGGTGTTGCTCGTAGATTAGCTTATCGTTGGTTATATCTTATGACCCAAGCCTTTGTTGACTATAATGGCGTTGTTGTTGAAAAGTATAATGTCACCAAAGGTGCAGTTCCACATAAAGTTGATGCTGAGTATGGTAATCAAGGTTTAGACTTCAAGGGTGTTGCTACAGAAGGTTTCGGATGGGTTAATGCAAGTTATGTCTTTGGTTTGACATTTATGAATCTTCATGCTTGTAGATGCCTAGGAACTCTTACTCCCCCGGACGTTTTCTTGAGATATTTACATCCTCAACAGAGAAAGGATTACCAATGATCAGTGGTTATAAAAGTATTGAACCATTTAAGTATCGTATACATCATTCAGTAAAATAAACCATAAATATATATCAATATAGTAATAATAGAAAAGTCGTGTGGTTGGGAATTTAACCTTGCAACAAGAGCAAAGCTCACAAAAAAATGTTTGGCCTATGTATTGGGCAATATTAGAGTGAATTTATTCTGTTCGTAGACCATACTATTGAACATTATGAGTCCAGTATTCAAAAGGTTTTTAATCCCTAGGCCTATAATATTGTTAAGATTATACTCCTCGGGGCAAGCACAATCATTTAATACATTCCAAACTGCCGTTGAAACTGCTGAAAAATTAGTACAACCGAAGAATGATAGCGCTTTCAGTGACCCATTTTCTATTGTGAGTCATGAAATGTCCAATTTGGCTAAGCTGATTGCCAAATTGATTGGTTCGGGTCATCCTACGTTAAATAGAGTGTCCTCTTACTACTTTGAGGCGGATGGAAAAAATGTGAGGCCATTAATTGTGTTACTATTATCCAAAGCTTTACTGAATATTCCAATAGAAGAAAGAAATAGAATAACAATAGATACCAGTGATGTTACCACGCAGCCTCATTTCCCCGGGACGCCTTTAAATAATTCTATTGCTGGAAAATCAGTAGACGAGTCGATCTCTCCGTTGACGATATTGCACGGAATCAACCCTAAAGTTATTTTGGATCCATTATCGAAGCCAATGGATGAATTGCCTAAATTTGATGCATTAAATGGTATATTGCCAAAGCAAAGACGTCTTGCAGAAATTGTGGAAATGATCCATACAGCATCCTTGTTACATGACGATGTCATTGACTTGTCGGATACAAGGCGTGGTAGACCAAGTGGCAACATTGCATTCAGTAATAAAATGGCTGTCTTAGCAGGTGATTTCTTATTGGGAAGAGCTTCTGTCGCTATTGCAAGATTGAGAAATCCTGAGGTCATTGAATTGTTATCCACTACTATAGCAAACTTAGTAGAAGGTGAATTCATGCAATTAAAAAATACTGTGATGAGCAGTGAAGAACCTGATTCAATAACAAATGATGGCGATATCAAGGACATTCCAAAAGCAACCGGTAAAGTACCTACTGTTGAACATGAATATTCAGTTGCATCTCCAGGTGAAGTCGACCATGCCACTAATGTAAGCGCCGCATTTGAGTATTATTTACACAAGACATATTTAAAAACTGCATCTTTGATGTCTAAGCTGTCAAGAGCAGCTGGTGTTTTAAGTGGTTCTCAGGACAACATAATTGAAAACTGTTATGAATTCGGCCGTAATTTAGGTTTATGTTTCCAAATAGTAGACGATATGTTAGATTACACTTCTAGTGACACCAGTTTTGGTAAACCAAGTCAAGCAGACTTGAAGTTGGGATTAGCAACCGCTCCCATATTATTTGCATGGAAAGAAAGACCAGAATTAGGTGAATTAATCGCAAGAAAATTCAGCCAAGAAGGCGACGTTGAAATAGCAAGGAAAGCCGTTGAAGAATGTGGAGGTTTAGAAAAAACTAGAGAAATGGCTCAAGATTATTGTTTAAAGGCATTAAACAATTTGAGAGTTTTACCTGAATCAGATGCAAGAAGTGCATTAGAATTCTTGACAAATTCAGTTTTAACTAGATCTAAATAAACTAACTTATTTAATATATTAGAACTTATTGTTATATAGACATAAAATCGGAAAAAAATAAATGCCTTGTATATATCAATTTCTATGGCAAGTATTTTGATGTTAATGCTGAATTAGGAAGGTAACTTGATTTAAGTTACCCGGAATTCTTGCGATGGCTATAAATTAAGAATACTATCAAGTGAGTCCTCTTTCTTATTTTTCTTTTCATTATCACCAGAAGATCAATTTCAAAATCGTACATGGTTCTTGCCTTTTACCAGAACCATCCGGGAATTGTCTTCATGATTGGTGTTTTCACTATTTTTTGGAACCATCTTCATTATATTAAGATTTATTCTAATATTTTGATATTACCTATCCTCTTTTTAGTTCAGTACTTTGAGACCAAAGTACTGAAATAATAAGTTTATGGAGTAATAGAAAAGGATGGGTATACTGTACCTGTTCAAACGATAATAATACATTCGTTACTTTTAAATCGCATCAAGTATAAGCTATTCTGGACGTCAGTGGTCGATTTGATGTATCGAAAGTCATGAAGAACTCTAGTTAAACGATACTGTCAAACGAAGAGCGAAATCAATTTGTAGATAAATACATTTCATGAGTGAGAACATACTCATACACTTAGTACAACTGCTGCACTTTAAATTACACTCTACGACTTAAATATTATTTATATGAACGAATAAAATATATACAGAGTTTAGACAAGTGGTCTATTTCATACACATTACGGACTTACTGTAGAGCTTCTTGGCGTCATTAATTTTAACAAAGCTTCTATTAGGACCAGGGATTTGTCCTTTGAGAACTAAAATTCCAGCTTCAGCATCTGCATGTAACACTTCATTATTGAAAACAGTACAGTTTTTGCCGCCCATACGTCCTGCCATCTTCTTTCCCGGCAAAACTCTACCAGGTGTTTGTGTAGCACCCATGGAACCAGCAGATCTATGCGCCTTTGAAACACCATGTGAAGCTTTCAAACCTTTGAAGCCATGTCTTTTCATAACACCAGCAAATCCTTTACCTTTAGTAACAGCCTTTACATCCACTAACTGGCCTACAGCAAAATAATCGGCAGTAAGTTCAGTGCCGACTGGAATCAATCCACTTTCATCTCTAATTCTGAACTCCCCAATATGTTGTTTTGGAGACACACCAGCTTCCTGGAACTTACTTAAGTTCTTATCAGTTATGTTCTTTAGCTTGTCACATTGCCCAAGCAAAACTGAAGTATAACCGTGTGTTTCCACGGTTTTATTCTGGATAACTTCACAATTATCGATCTCTATAACGGTAGCCCCAAATTGCTTTCCATCATCCGTGTACCATGTTATCATTCCTCTTTTCACTCCTAATAAACCAGGTCTGGCTAACAACCTTTTTCTCATATTTGCCACTTCCAATGAATGGTTTACTGTTGATTCTTTTGTCCTCATTGATGTTATAGCATGAATGGATGTAAGTTGAGCAGCATTACGGGTGAAAGTGAGTGGTTTGGAAGTAAAGAATAAACCTTTACGCACCAAAGACCATATGCTATTATTCATGTTAGTTTGAATCTGCCAAAAGTAATTAAATGGTCACTTTGTATATACAATGTACGGTCACTTTACACTATTTTCATAGTCTCTGTGTGAAAAATATGGAAAGGTCGTGTGTAACCGTCAAAAAATTTTCGGTCGAAATTTGGCACTATTCTAGTTGTTTTGTGTAACTATGATTTATAGTATTAAGTTTTATCTATAGAATAGTATATAGACAGTACCATATATGTAGCATTATATACAAGATGTGAATTGAGTGCAGCAACAAGAAAACTAATACCTATGTGATTGTAAAATCCCTGTTTTAAAATCGCAGCAGTAGCAGTATGTGAGCTTGAATGTATTGTTAAGCATCATTACGTATTATAAGGAAATGTCAGTCAATCATTTAATCTTCTTTTCCTTCAACTTAATGGTTTCTCCGTCAACGAAAATACCCTTACCCTTGTATGGTTCAGGTTTCTTGTGTTCTCTGATTCTAGCCGCAAATAACTTGACCTGCTGTTTGTCTGTACCTTCAATCAAAAGTCTGGCAGGATTAGGAGACGACACGCTCAATGCTTCCGGCACCTTCAATTTTGGTGTATATGGGTATCCAATTTTGAGGGCAATCACCTTAAAACCATCCTCGGCAGTTTCGATGGTGGCCCTGTAACCGGTACCCACAAATTTAACAATAGCCAAATGTCCTTCTGTGGCTCCAATGATATTGTTCTGCACTAATGCTCTCGATGTACCCCATATAGCTCTCTGGATCTTATCTTCTGGGTTTTCAACACTTACGGTAAGGAGGTTATTTTCATTTTTCACATTGACGAAATCCGGAACTGCGGTCTTCAATACTCCCTTAGGGCCCTTAACAATAATTTGCTTATTCAAGGAAACGGTGGTTTTACCCTTTGTGAATGATTTGCAGAATTCAAAAGGTATTTGTTCGGTGTAGCATTGGACGGTTTCAGATATACTGATTGGCTGTTTACCAATGTTTGATAATAACAAAGTACTGCTTGAGAATGGACGACTACCATTCAAGAAAAGTCTAGGTATTCTGGAAAACATGCTGCTTTCTAGCTTGTTATGCAATTTCGGATGCTAGATATGAACTTGCCAATGAGCCTTAAGATCAACCTTCGACGCTGAATCTACTACTTCGTGAATTGAAAAATTATAGAATCTTACACAAAAAAAATCTGTAAATACATCACGTGCTCGGACTCATCTCCATAAATAATTTTTCAGTAGCTAAGTACCATATATACTTGGTTAAACACTAGAAGAGGAGACAGTAATGGTTAGACAGTTAAAGCATCATGAGCAGAAGCTCTTAAAGAAGGTAGATTTCCTTGACTGGAAACAGGATCAAGGCCATAGGGATACGCAGGTGATGAGAACATATCATATTCAAAATAGGGAAGATTATCATAAATACAATAAGATTTGTGGTGAAATCCGGAAATTAGCACATAAATTATCGTTATTACAACCCACAGATCCATATAGAATAAAGCACGAGAAATTGCTATTGGAAAAGTTATATGCTATGGGTGTGCTCGCCACCAAATCCAAGATATCTGACTTAGAAAACAAGGTGACAGTGAGTGCATTTTGTCGTAGAAGAATACCTGTCGTTATGTGTCGTCTCAAGATGGCAGAAACCGTCAGTGATGCAGTTACATTTGTTGAACAAGGCCACGTAAGAGTGGGACCTAACGTAATTACAGATCCAGCGTATCTTGTGACCAGAAACTTAGAAGATTACTTGACGTGGGTTGATTCGTCAAAGATCAAAAGAAACGTTCTTAAGTACAAAAATAAAATCGATGATTATGATTTGGCTTAAATATGGTATTTAGCATCTAGCACTTTTGAAAGTGACATTGTATATTAGTCTAATAAAAGCAAAATGAGAAAAAACTACGTAGTTATATTCTACACGCTATATGGCATAACTCAGTACGTGATTAAACGCTGAAGAAATGAACCTGAATATTATGGACAGCTAAGGATAGTGATGCTAATAAAGAATAATTAGAAATTAGTATTCATCATTCTTCTAACCGCACTCTTTCTATTACCAGGAATTAATTCACTTTCAGAGTTGTTAATCCCATTATTGGCATTCAAAAATTGTTGGTTTTGAATGGATCTATTGGTTAATGAAGTAGCATGTGAACCTGACGGTAAGGAGCCAGCGGGTCTGAATTTTCTTTGTTTAGTGATTTCAGTAACCGGATTTAACATAACAACTGAAGATCTTGATAACTGAGTTGCTGAAGGAACAGTGTGTGCATTAGCGAGGCTAGTATTCATAGTTGCTAATGATTGCTGTGATTGGCCAAATGATGATTGAGATGACATAGTAGGTGATGCTATAGGTGAAGTCCAAATCTGATCATTTTCAATTGGGACAAACGGTTGCTTGCCATTTGGTACTGCGTGGTTTTTGGTTCTTGGATGGTAATCTGTGTATGTTTGAATGGTGGATTTACGAATATCTGAAGGTGGAGGTAATTGTTGTAATGGAGGTAAGTCAGGTGGTGGTGGCTGGTATTGCTGAGGAGGTGCCTGATATATAACATTAGGATTGCTAACAAATTCTTGTTGATTATGATAGAATTGTTGTTCTTCACTTGAAAAGATCGGAGTTTCACTGTAAATTGAAGACGTGGTAGTTAATCTTTTGTCGTAATTCGTATCTGTCTTCAAATCTTTGTTGATCCTTAAGTAATCTATTTTATGTGGTAAATCACCTAAAGGATAGTCTGGATCAGGTGTAAATTCATGGGTTCTACCATCACCAAATTTACTATTTTGAGACTTTTCACGATCAAAATAAACCTTGTATACTGACTTCATTCTTTTCAATTCCTCTTCTTCTTCTGGAGATAAAAATTTTTCTTGATCATTACTTTCATTTTCATCATCACTATCGTTCTTCAATAAATTAAACGCAGATATTCTTGGTGACTTACTTCTAACTGGTTGGCTTGATGGAATATCAAGATTGCCGACAGTTGTTGCGGTGGTGTTTGCACTGTTTCTTAATTCATCAAGTTCAGGACTAGTAGTGTCTTGGGAAACATCGGTATCTACGTTATGTCTCTCATTATCATTTATAGATAATTGTTTGGCATTATCATCTTCGAATGGAGATTCTACTGCTTCCCTAGAAACTGATTCATTTACATCGTTAGGTTCACCATCGCTAACGATATCAACTTCCTCATTAGTCTCATTACATCCATCGTTAACCGTAGCAACTTCGACTGTTTCATCTACTGTAGCATTTATAGTGTCGTCTCTATCACCAATATCCCTGTCAACGACTGATATAGATTCATCAGACCTGGCAGTATATACATCAGCTTCTTCACTTTTAGACTCAAAAGATTGTCTTGTATTATTTGTAGTAATAATCTTAGAATGATTTTGATGATTTATGGATTCATTCAATGCCAATTCAGATTCATTTTCATAATTAATTGCAAACTTTTCTCCACCAGTACCACTCACAGCTGAACTCTCAGAATTGCTTGCAGATTCTAAATCTGAGCTGTTATCCTCGACTGTATCATCTTGGGTGTCTTGGAATTCTGTGGTTGATTCATTAGGAAGATTAGTATATTCATTACTAGTAGGATTACCCATAGATCTAAGAGGGCTTTTATCGCGTTGGTTTGAAACTTCAGGCCTTAATTTAGATTTCTGAGGTGAAATGGAAAGATCTTCTCCAACGGAACCATTGACATTGCTAAAGCTAGAATTTCTCGTCCTGTTAATGTATGTAGATGCCCTTGGAGTGTGCCCATATGGCTGATGTTCGCCCAATTGCTTAGCATACTCATTTAACGAAACTTTCGACCCAGTTTGGTGGTGATAAGGCAAGACAAAATTATCTAAATATGGATCGGCTTGAACTGTCTGCGTTAACGAAGCTGTAGAGTTCTTGGCCGTATGCTTCTGATCAGGATATCTGACGGAGTTTCTGTTGTGGAATGGATCTTCCATGTATTGCTTTTGATTAGGAAAGTCTGGTAACATCGTTGCTTCTCCCGTTTCATCAAAATCTGGATCATGTTCCATAGACTCTTTCTTACCCTTACGGTAGTTTCTTAGAAGGAAAAACGACAAAACACAAAGAATAACAAACACCGGTATACCGATAGCAAGCCCAATTGTCAAACTGTCGTCATCAACGGGCTTTTGACACGATCCCAGTGAATCATTTTCACAATCATCGTCATCTTTGGACGATCTCCTATTGAGCTTCGAGTCAAGCATCAAAATTGATCCAAGTGCTGAGTTAACTAGACTCATCATATACTTTCCCAAATCAGTTTAATTTTCCCTAATACTTGTATATCACCAACTTTTCCTTAGTAACACTTTTTAAATATTTAAGCGAATGACGGCGGTTAATATACTCCCAATCCTTTTTTAATCACTGAAATTATAAAACTGACCTCTCTATGAGTTAAAGAAAGTGGTTAAAAAGTCCGTTAATCTGAATAAAGTGGTATTGAATAAGAATCAATTCTATGATCAAAGAAACTACAAAAATTTCGGTAAATTTTATTAATAAACATGGATCAAACTAGAGAATAATTTGAGCGAATCAAATTTTTCTTTTGATCTTTCGCGTTCATATCAACCGCGTTTTATTTTTAAAATAGATTTAACTAGTAATGGCATGTCCCTTAGAAAATGATTGACATATACCAAGAAATATTGACTTGATTACTTAAGTAGTTTGATTTTGCATTCTAGTATCTTCCCATTTCATATTCACGCTTAGACGTAAAAATTACAGCAGTAATTCTAATAAAGTAGATTAATATGTATTCTATTAGTGTTTACCATATATAATAATATTCTTTACGTATTTAATGGGAATCTGATAAAAACATTCCAAAGCTAATGTAATCACCAATTCTGGACTTGTTCAAATAACTCAACGCGCTTGGTGTTGCTGAGGTTGTCAGCTACCGACTTTCTAATGTCATCGCACATGGAACCATGGGCACAAGTAACAAACGCAATAGATCCATTGGCCTCGTTGATTTCTTCTTGAATTAAGTCGTTGATTGGAGGTCTGCCTTCTCTGAATTGGATGAAAGATAATTTTGCCTTCAAGGCTTGGACGTGGTGGCCTGAGACTTCGTCACTGGAGTTGTTTTTATCATTTTCATCCTTTTCATCAACGGAGTTGGAGTCGCTCGACTCGTTTGATTGGCCGATTGGTTCTGCCAAACCACTAGCAGATTGTGTGACGTAGATTACTGGTTCGATAATGGAACCTTCGAACTTTAATAATTCCTCGTAAAACCAGTCAATAGATTTGTAGTGACGAATAACCCAGTAGAATCTGACCCTCTGCTTGTCTACTTGTCTTCTTGCTAAGTCCATAGCTTCGTAATACATACCTGGAATACCGTTGGCACTAACAAGGAAAGCAGCAGTGTCGTACTTGTCGACAGGAATTCTTTGACCGTAAGGACCTTCAACTAACACATTCATGTGTGCTTTATGATCTGGTTGTTTAGCTAAGTATTGGTATAATCCATGAGTTACACCACCCTTAACCTTTAAGTAAAAGGTGATAGTGTTTTTTTCGATGGCTGAATCGACAATAGTGAAAGGATGTGATTGCCAGAAGCAAGTTGGTCTCAAAAAGTGAATGAATGCATGGCAACCTGGGAATGGCTTCCAGTAAGCAGGCCTAGGAACAGTAACTTTAAGTGTTTCGTTAGCTTTTAATTCGACATTCGCACGTTGCACACCAAATGCAGCGAGACGTCCAATTCTAAGAACCCTATCAAATACCCATACCGCCACCGCAGCATAAAAGAATTGTTGGTAGCCTTTTTCTTCCACATGTCTCCAGCCACCGATAACAAAGAGAGTGGCTAAGATAATATGCACAAAAACAAAAAGCTCATAGTTCTTCTTTCTGAAAACCAACAAAGAGTGAAAGCACATAATACTTGCTGCTACAAGGGCAACATATCCCCATCTCACATATTCTTCGGCATTACGAGTTTCGTACTTGCCAGGAGCAATACCTTTAGCATTATAGGTCATACCAACAGCATGAACCATAACTAAAAGGAATTCCACACGAGATACCCATCTGTGGATTGCAATAAATCTTGAGTATGACCAACCTGAAATCCATTGCATAAAGTTATTTCTACCCGCAAACAAAATTAATGTAGGAATTAAGAATAATGACATAATACCCGTTCTATCTGCTATCTTACGACCAATTTCGGATGACTCAGATTTAGGCCAGTATAAGTTTGGAGAGTCATGATTGTACAAACAAACGTTGAAAGCGAGAGCCAATATATACCAAATAAAAATCAAAATAGATTCTAATCTTGTTGGAACGACCCATTGGAAGATTTTCAAAAACGACATGTGCTCAGCATGAACCTTTCTTCCTAAAGCAGGTAAAGATATATACTTTCTGTATGCATTTGTGAATGATCCTTTCAAACCTTTAACAAAGCCTGGAAAAAGGAAATGGATATAGTTGCAAATACCTGCAATAAACATAACAGCAAACCAATATGCTATTAAGGCAACACCGAACCAAGTAGCTAAAGTATAGTTATAGTAACGACCAACACCAGAAAGATAACCAGAAGCAATTTTCGATTGTGAAAGTAAAACCGGCTTATAGTATAATTCTGTCAAGTTGAAGTTAGGATCTGTAGTGACATTGGTTAAGTATTTCGTTGCATTGGAATAGGCCAGATCAAATTCTTTTTCTGTCAATCCGTATGGCTTACAGGAGTTGATGAAAGCTTCAATACTTCCCTTGTGTGGGACTTGCTTCAAACAGTGAGCCATTGTGCCCAATGCCTGTTGGTTGTCGACATTACAAAATCCAACAAGATCAGTTTCTTCGACAAGTAAAGCTGCCTTTCCAATTACTTTTTCACAAACTAAAACCGCGATATCTGCTTTGCGGTAAATAAGTGTTCCATCCGAAGCAACGGCACCTGCAATGAGCAAAGCACTTACTAATAATGATCTAAGAGAAGCCATTAGTTTTTATTCTCAAGACCTCAACGAATGGAAAAATAATAGATTGAGGAAGGAATTTGCCATATTTAAATATAATTTATTGTATCGTCCTTATTTTCGAGCCTCAACTTATGTTACGACGCCAGTGGTTTTCTGCGCTTGCTGACTGGTTAATAAAGGCCTTTCAATTGCCAAAATTGACATATAATTAATCAATTATGCATAAATTTCCGTATTTTGCAGAGTTATTTTTGGTTAGTAATAAAACGGCATAATCAGATAACTATAGTTCATGTATAGGGTAAACCAATGTAGTAATAAAAAAATTTTCTCCCGAATTATAGGCAGTATTTGCATATGTCACTGAAATTTTATTTAGCACCGAGACTTAATCTTTCAAATCAGTCAACCCCCAAAACCAGGTATTATAACAGCTGTCTAATGATAACGATAAGTTCAGTCGCTTCTGACGTGGAGATAACCCTTACCAAATCTAGCTAATCAGAGCCAAGATATTCTAATTACTGTGTTCTGTCATCTCTAGTTAAATATAATAACAGGAGTACATATTTACATCAACGGTCTGGCTTAGAAAATTATGTAATACGTCAGGTCAATAGGAAGAATTTTTCTTTTCCCATCAAAATCAATAAAAGATCGACGCATGGTATCAGCATCTACTCCTTCAGGCAATGGTGACAACCAATAAAACGCGAAATTCAAGATATTGAGTTAAAAACAATAAATGTCTGCATTACGCACTCGCATACCAATTATCAGATAAATCAATGTTGGCCACCATTTGTTCTAGTTCTAGTTGTTCTTCATTCAAGATTGCGTCTAGTTCGGTTTCATACATATGTCTTGGCATTTCCTCATTTATGTGCAATTCTAATTCATTCTCTTGGTTAATTAGTTCATCGATGTCTAGAACACCATAGAGCTCGTTTGCCTCTCTTTCTAGCTCCAATTTATAATCTTCATACGCTTGTCTATCTACTATTTTTTCCCGATTCATGCCTAATTTATCCTGTCGGTGTCTATCTCTGATTTCTCGTAACCTGTCGTGCTTGTTTCTCTTATTTATGATGGCAGTTCTACCATGTTGGTTTTGATGGTGATACTGACTGCTTCTGCGGTGGTCATGATCCAGAATACTTTTGATGGGCGATGACAACGGATAGTACGCTCTGTTTGCACGATTTTGTTGATGTTGATGTAAATCTTCAAGTATATCCATATTATAGCTCGCGGACGCATCAGATGGTTTTATTGGCGAACTGAATGGCTTTTTCGAAGATTTTGATTCATATTGTGTTTCCCGGTTATTCGGTGAACGATCCATATAGGTAGCTGCTGTATTCGAAGTACAATCTTTAAATAACTTCGAGTTATTTTAAAATGACAGTATGTAGATCACCTTACTCTTTAGCCTTCGCTACGCGTATGAAATTTGGTAGTGCAGTGCGAATTATTTGATGATCTTCATTATGCTGTTAAATAACTCCTTCTATTGGCATGTTGTATGATCCGATAGACTCAAATGACGAGTCATCTTTTGACGATGATGATGAAGTCTTTATGAAAACAACTTCGGAGAGCATAACATCTGTGGTTCCTGAAATATTTCCCTCGTCTATTCCAATTGTACTGCTGGAAGAACATTGTGATTTGCATTATGCACCGATTCATAAGTTGCCCAAGGATATCTTGGTAAAGTTTTTGCTGTTGGTAGAATCCAATTTGAAAGATTTCTATATAAAGCATCAAGGATTGAGGTGGAAGTTGGATAAACTCGAAGAAATGCAAGAGATCGGATTGATCTATGTTTGGTACACAGACTCAAATGACAAGATAATTGGGTTCATTTCATTCATGTTGACATATAACGATCAATACAAAGTGCTTTATCTATATGAAATACATGTGGCTGCAGGGTATCAGTCGAAGAAGATTGGCACTCAATTGATTGATAAGTTGCATGAATTTTCTCATCATTTGAATGTCATAGCATCAAAAAAGCATGAGTATCGGCATTTCGTTAATAGTGGGACAAGCTTGACTGTTTTCAGTGACAATAAAGCCATGTATTGGTACCACAAACTAGGGTATCAGCTTACAGTAGATTCTCCGAGAGACAAAGTTTTAAGAAATAAGGTTGTTCAGCCTGAATATTATCTACTTATTCGCTTCAATGGTAGTCTTCCTAACGCACAGGCTTAATTCAAATACGTATTTAAATGAATACCGATGTTATACAACTAATTTATGTAGACTATTTACTTTTGATCCAACAAGTTCACATAACCACGACGTGGACCCTTCTTTGTTTTGCGCCCAGAAGATGGTGCTCCAAGTGACAAAAGATCATCCAATCCAGCATTGGCTAAGCTTGGACCAGCAGGTGGTGGTGGACCTCTTGATGATCTAGATTGTGATGGGCGTGTCACTGGTGCAGCATTCAGAGAATTTGAAAGATGAGGACCTGCATCTTGATCAGCTAGGGTGTTCGAACTAGACGGTTTGCTTAAACTGCTACTAGAGCTTTCAGCCGGTTTTTTCTTAGCACTAGACGGTTTGCTTAAACTGCTACTAGAGCTTTCAGCCGGTTTTTTCTTAGCAGCTGGAGGTGGCGGTGGAGCAGATGACTTCAACTGTTCTTCAAGTGGAATGCTTTTATCAATCCACCTTTTCAACTTTTCATCATAAACTAATGTATTCTTTTCTCCTAATTTCGCCCTAATAGGCTTTGGTTTATCATCATTTTTTCTTCCAAAAATACGCCACAATATTTGATTCCTTTCAGAAGTAGCAGCATCCTGCCTTTGTCTAGTCCTATCTATTTCAACTCGTGCCTTGCGTTCCTGCTCCTCTTTTTTCTTCCTTTCTTTCTTTGCTGACTCATCATCAGAGTCTTCATCTTCTTCATCAACTACAGGTATATAGTCTTTAACAGTATCATCTTCAACCTCGTACTGTTGATATAATGCAGATTGTTGGGATTGAGATAGTCTAGAAGAAAATAACCCACCAGGTGCACCAATAACAGAGTTAGCCCTTGTTGTCAAATCCGGTGACCCAGGTATTGGGAAATCACCAAAGCTGCTATCCACTCCAAAACCGGAATCTCTTCTAGAATTATCCTCGCTCTCCTGGTAAGGATGGAACATCGTTTCTTTTTCATGCGTTTTGAAAGAATTCTTAAAATTAGATGAAAAAGGTGGTCTCGCTTTAGGAGTGTGAAGGCTGCTGGTCTCGAAGTCACGCTCGTTTATGCCTTCATCATCAAAGCTTTCATCCACATTAATATTTCTATTCCTTGATGATGATTCAATCTTTGGTGTTCCGGGTTGCATGGATAGATTGCTTTCGAAAACATCTTCTTTAGTTTCAGTTTCAGCAACCTCTTCGCTTGGAACCTTTTTCATATCATTCTGACTATCTATTCGTTTATTAGTATCCTCCTCGGATTTCTCTGGGACATTGTATCCCCCTAAGTTAAATATATCATTGTAAGAAACATTCGAAGGTGTATCAACCAACAGACTACCCTCCTTTTTAGAAGCGTATTTATTGCTCAATGGCCCATACTTATTGTTCCCTCCATTTCTAGGAGTAACAGCACCTGGTGCATATGGATTAGCTCTGACTCTTGCTTTTTTTGGTGCTGATGACTTTGGTATTGTCTGACCTTTTGGTGGTCGCGCTTGTGGCAAAGTGGAATTCGTCAGCTCCTCGACAGTAGAGTGATCTTCATCCACTACTTGAGATGTAGATACTGGATTAGAAGCATCTCTAATCTCCGAAGACTTCTCTGATTCTCTCGATTCAGTAATAGTTTCTGGCACATATCCAGCCTCTTTTTTCAAACCCAAATGTTCATCGATGAAGCCTGAATTGTCAGTTGCTGTCTTTGGTACTGACTTGAATTCAGTCGGATAATCTAAACTTATATCACTTTGAAGGGACGATGTATGTTTATGTCCTGCAATTGAATTAGAATTAACATGGTTTTCAGAAAGGGAATTCGAAATTGAAGGTCTCTTTGCAGGCGCTGGAGGATTCATATTCGTGCCCCCTATGCCCATATGTAAAGACTGGTGCGACGCTATTGACAGATTTGAAAATTGTGCTGACGAATTAATATAAGGAAAGCTGGCATTATTATTGGAGTAAACTTTCAGAGGGTTAGGTGAATATTTCGACGGAGCCTTGATACCTTCATTCTGTCCTTGATTAATTGGTAAATATTGAGTCGATGGGTTATTAGGGGCCATTCTTGATTGGTGTAAAGACTCATATACTGGATTCGAAACTTGTTGCTGAGACGAAAACAGCTGATCATCGCGAGCAACAGCAGATTTCGATGCTATTTGAGAAGATGTTGGAGCATATTTCTGTATAGAATTCGTACTGTTATTTGAATAAAGAGATGGTGGGGGTCTCGTATGAGGCATACCATTCAGCTTTAAAATTGAATTCTCAGAAGTTCCTGGCGCGGAACTAGTGGCTATTAAAGAATCTCTTATATGATCTGAGCGACCTTGAGGCAGCGACTGTCCATAATTATTATTCATAGCTGTGATATCTAGCGATGATGGAGCTCTTGAAACGGATGGACTAAACTTGCTGAAGACACCATTTTCGCCAGACTTTGCCTTAGATTCATCACCTCCAATAAATTTGTCAAGTTGGTCCCACATTTTATCAAGGTTCAACTTTTTACTACCAAACCAGCCCAGATCAGTTGAGCTAGATTGGGATATTCTCATCAATAGGTTTTGAAATTCTTGAAATGCAACTGGATTGAAAAAAGACGATCTACCAGTAGCCTTGATAATATTACTTATTGCATCACAATATTTCTGAGATTCTACAAATAATCCATAATCTGCCAATACTTGTGCATGTTTTAATTTAAGTGGAAGCAAGTGAGCAAATCCTGTTGGAGGGATATTTATTGCACATAACTGGATTGCATACTCATAAATTTCGGAATAGACAAATGAATGACTTCCAAATCCAATAACCGAAAATAATATACCGCCAGCTTGTGAAGGAATATTAGATAAAGGAAGTCCAGTCAAAATAAGACAAATTTGACTAGGGATTATCTGTCCCGATAATGCTAAAATCTTACTAAATTCACATAAGAATTCATGCCCCTGTTGAGGTTTATTAATAACAATCAATGAAACAAGGTCTCTCCAATGATGAATAAACCATTCTCCTTCACTTTGAACATTAGTTATATCATCAATTGCACTCTTGCAATTTCCGGCAAATAGTTTTAACATAATCGGCATCAAATGATGGACCTTACTTTGAGATTTCTGGTATGGGAATGTTGATCTTGCGTAATCGGAAGCAATTTTACCAAACTTTTCAGGTCCATCAAAGTTAGCTATCATTAATGCAAGAGCCCAATCCCCTTTTGATAAACAAAATTCCAACGCTTTTTCTGTATTGCCAACTTGTAATAGATTCCAAACAATATTTATACCTGCATTGTCTAATCTATAGGCATTGGCTATGGCAGACATTGAATTTATATCCATATGCGTAATATCATTAGTATAATCTACACTTGGATTAAGAACTGCGCATGCTGCTTTTGAAAAATCATCAGATTTGCAATCACCATTAAATTTCACAAGTTCTAACAAAATTTGAGAAAGGAGTAATTCATCTAGCTTCTTACCTGAATTATCTTGAGCCAAAAATTCATTATAAAATTCCAACCACTTTTCCACATCCTTCTTCTTGGTTTTCAACTTGTTTAGTGGGCCCGGGAATGTTGATAAATAATTGCCACCCTTCAAAACTTCTTTTACATCAGTGACATTAATAGATACTGATACACGGTTGTAGGTGTTCGTGATTGCTGATGGTGTCAAGTAAGCTACGTTCTTAGAACTGCTCCAATTAAATATTGGAAATTGACGTTGAAGTAAAGCATTAGGGTTTTCTACCTTAGGAGCAATTTGCTCCTTGTGGTAAAAATTCGATTTAACATTTGAAACACCGCGTCTTCTTCCATGAATATTATTGTTCATACCAGCTGGTGGGACAGTGGGACTAGCCGCATTTGGCATCATAATACCTTGTGGCATACCTGGTTGATTGTTAGGGGCGTTAATTGATGCCGGTGCATAAGGGTTGCCCTCTTTGTTCTTGGCCCCTATTAATGAGCTTGCTCGCGACAGTGTCCTCTTGTGGCTACTTGGAGCATAGGGTCCAGCATTTGGAACATAAGGGCTCGTTGCACTTTGAGAGCCTTGCACTTTAGGTATAGCTGTATTAATCAAATTTGGAGATAGATTAGTATTTTTACCTTGTGGAGCATATGAATTTGTATTTTGTCCAGAACTTTGAATTGGTATATTAGCGAAAGGCTGTGGTTGAGTATGAGGTAACATATTATTACCTGCAAATTTTGATGGTGGAGGTGGTGCAACTGTGCCTGTAGGAACTTGAGCCGCCCCTGTATTACTTGTGATTGAGGGAGGTAGTGGTACATAATTCAGTGGAGGTGATTTAACAGCATTCATGGCAGGTTTAGCATATGGATTCACCACAGGTTTCTGTACTTGCGGTTGGGCTGGGTTAATTACAGGGGAAATACTTTGACTCATTTGAGCTCTAGGTAACGCAGCTCTTGCTGGTTTAATAGGTTGCTTCTGGATAGGCATGGGCAAATCTTCGAAAAAAGATTTCTTTTGCGAGCCATGAGTTGAGTCGACGGATTGAGGAGCTGTAGTCGGTTTATCGTTGGATGCTGGTACGCCGATAGCCTTTATTGGTGAGTGCAGTTTCGGAGGCATATTTGCAACTGGCGGAGAGTTGTGGCTTGATGAACTAGGCGCATACTTGTTTGTAGTTCTTGCTGCAGGCTTGAATTTATGAGCTATCAAACTATCTGGAAAATCATAAGCATCACTCTTTTGCTTGTTTATGGTCAACCCTTTTTGATTCTCTTGTTGTGTATCCCTGACTGACAGAGGATGCGTTACAGATGATAAATATCTTTGTTTATTTGAATTTGTTATTCCAACAGAATTTTGGTCAGTGTTTGCATTTTCCAAAAACTCATCATCTAGAAGGTCGTCATCCAATTCCAAGAAATCTAGAGAATTATTTTGAGATTCAGAATTGCCCTTATCATTCGAATTATTTTTTGGTGGAAATTCAAATGAGTTACTATTGTTGTGAGGGAATGCTTCGTCTTTAAGAAAACCTTCATCGTCATCTTGAAAAAGGTCGTCTAAATGGACTTTTGGTTGTGATTTAGATATATCTGCTATCCCTTCTGTGGCATTTTCACTATTGTCTTGCGCACTGCTTTCAGGTTGGGGAGTCATCTTACTTGATTTCTCTGAGTGAGATGTATCAGATTGAAAATGATTTTGATTATGAGACAACTGTTGTATTGGTTGATTGTCGGCCGACGAACCTAAGATAACCTCATCTTTGTCCATTGCTTTTTCCTGATTCTGTATCTCGTTGAGGAATTCATTATCATGGCTGTCGCCAAATAAGTTATCTATATCAGTGAATCCATTTGAATGCTTATTTCCATTATCCATTTGAGATGGGATGTCATCATTTGCCCCAGACTCCCAAGGGAACTTGACATCTGTTTGAGATGCTGAGGTATCATCATTTGCCTCAGACTCCCAAGGAAGTTTATCATTATTCGTTGGGGGGATTGCAGCTTCACTTGCATTAGATTCGTTAGCTCCCCAAGGTAACTCAGCTTTCTTGTCGGAACTTGTATCTTCTGTCTCCCAAGGCAATTTTGCATCATTCAGAGCTTCAGATGCCCATAACAAATGGTCTTTATTTGATGATTCCCTAGTTTCAGGTATACTTTCTTCTACCTCTTTATCCGATGAAACCAACCCTTCCTGAGTTGGATCGAAATCATTGTCTACGCCTATATCAGGAATATACTCCTGCAATTCACTATGTCGTTTATCTCCAACTAAAGTTATTGGATCATTATTCAAACTTTTATTCTTATTGTCTTGGGACGCTAATTCGCTGACGTCTGAAGCAGAGTCATGGGGATCCTTGTCCTTACTTCCAAAACTCAATTGCTTGTCTGCATCAGATGTGGTTTTAGGCGAAAGTTCTGAATGGTCATCTCCATTATTTCCGCCAGGTGCTTGGTCGTCAATATCTAGTTTATTCATCTTTATAGCTTCTTCAAATTGATTAGTCGCAATCGAATCGTCTTCAAAGTTCACATCCTCACTGCTCTCAATTACAACTTCTGACGGTTCATGCTCCGACTCCTTTTCGAGATCTCTCAACTTTTCCTTAATTTCATCATCTTCAACCACCAGACTTTTCCTCAATATCTTCTCGTCGGTAAAACTGGCTGACAGTTTGGCCATAGACGATATAGCATCGTCGACTGATCTATTATGTGGAAGTGCATCATTACCACCAGCAATCAATATACTGGTTCGACGATATTTATCTGGCAAATCTGTATTGTCAATATGAGATCCAATCGAATCATTGGCGTTGGCTGATGTAGAAACCTTCTCGACGGGGTTCCCTCGGTTCGCTGAATGAGACTTTTTATTTTGTTTGCGTGCCATTAGTGTTATATATAGGTAGCTTCGGTGATTCCTCAATAATTTCCGGATATGCTAACCACTATATATCTCAATTATATCCAACTAGTATGATTTTTTAATAGAACGATCCAATACTTGCTTCTATTGTGTTATTATGGACGCAGCGTCGATCCATCTTCAAGTCACGTGCCACATACTATATTATTCCCTTCTCCCCACAACGCTAGCAACAGTTAGGATAGAAAAGTTGTCAAGGTAGTTACTGACTGTAGAGCTAGTAGAGTGGTCTATAGAATTTGAGGTCTCTATAATTCTGCTTCTACAAAGTTGCAATAATAGGGGAACAAACACACTTCAATATATATTTCTCAATTTGCAAAAATCTGAAAAACTTGTCATTATCAATATATACACCTGTCTAATTTTTTGGAAAAATTGCAATTCTTGACTTGAAGTGTTTCATTGCAAGATGAATCTTTCGTCTTATCCTGCTCTCTGATTTGGCTCACGTTTTAGCTTTTCATGTAGCATGGTCAAAACAAATGCGAAAAATAGTATACTGATACGACCACTATGGTTGGACATGAACGGTGAAGCTCTCTCTACTGCTCACGTATAGATGCGAACCTTGCAAATGAAACGACGATGTACTTCTCCAAATTAATCCCAAAGAACCTAGATCTCCTATTATCATGCACCAGCCCTTCACGCACCTTTGCACCGAACCCCAGTCAGATACGATACAATAGCTCTACGGTACATCTACGATCTCCAATAGGTACCCCGACTTCTCCGGCAAAGCTGGCCCCATGCAACAACCCCCCAGACAACCTTAAAATAGTTCATGCTCGGAATATCTATTCTTTTGTCTTCTCCACGCACCAAACCAAATGTTTTATGTGGGTGCCATCTACGACACGGCGTAGCGTACAGCTCGCAATCATGTACACTCTTAATTGTCTCGTCTACCTCCATCTCCAACTCCATAGAACTATACAGCTATTATTCAGAACTACTATCATTCACTATAACTATGTCTTGCTACTACTTTCAGAGTCCTTCCGTTGTCTACTTGAAACCTCAGTTGTCCACCTCAGTTATATCGACCCCTGCACCTCATCTACACTTCGCATTATCTCGATTGTACACTTTAACGAGCGTTCAAGCCTGCTTTACATAAACATAACACAATTTTCATTATACTCACAGTTCCTATTTGATTTCTAATATAGTTTTCCGCACGTTTACGCTAGTCTGTACACATCGGTAGCCACAATTTGGAACAATAGGAAATATAAAAAAAGTCGAAAAATTACAAACCTTTTAAGATGCACGAGTTGTTCGGTTCAAAAAAAACTTGCGCACCTAATAATGGTGATAGAAAAGTCTATAATCAATACTAAAAATAACTCTTCCATTGCAGCTGAACAAGTTTACGTCAATACTTTATCAACGAAAGTATATATAATCAAATAGGAGATATAGTCATATCATCGAGTGAAAGTTCAAGATTGATTACATTTAAGTAGGCTAATTACAAAAAAAAATAATTAGTCGACACTCATAGGAGTAAAAATATTACAACCCGATTCTAGTCAATTGAAAAAATACAAACAGTTGATTTCTCAAGAATTGATACAGATATA
Organism: Debaryomyces prosopidis; assembly: GCA_030578795.1. Classification (NCBI taxonomy): domain Eukaryota; kingdom Fungi; phylum Ascomycota; class Pichiomycetes; order Serinales; family Debaryomycetaceae; genus Debaryomyces; species Debaryomyces prosopidis. Next base: position 264,977 of record JAKTZG010000014.1, on the reverse strand, counting down.
GAAGCAAAGAGCTGATAACAGTTGGAACCAACTAGAATAGAGACTGCCAACCTAGGATACGAGACTATTGATAGATAAACTTTGATATACAATGGGAAGAAGAAAGATTGAGATTCAGCCTCTCACAGACGACAGAAATAGGACGGTAACGTTTGTCAAGCGAAAAGCAGGTCTTTTTAAGAAGGCCCACGAGTTGGCGGTATTATGCCAAGTGGATTTGGCTGTTATTATTGTGGGAAGCAACAATAAGGTGTACGAATTTAGCTCTGTTGATACGAAGGAATTGCTAGATATGTACCAAGGAGTTAAGCCTCACGAATCGAAGTCGCCGGCAAATTATGGAAATTACAAGAAAAAAAGGCATTTAAACCAGGCACACTTTCCAATCGACGATGAGATGTCACTTGACGATGACAACGAGTCAGAATACGACAGCGATACCCCTGAGCCCAAGCGTCAGAAAAAGGACGACAGGGAGGACAGACGTAAAAGAGAAAGAGGCGAAAGAAGATACAGCTCGCGTAAACCCACGCCACCATCTCATATTTCACTTACAGGGGTTTCAAATTCAGCCATGGGCTATGGACAGGCTCAAGGTAATCAGCAAGCGAACGATGAAGAGGAGCGGGTGACTATTCACAAGGGAATCACATCACACTCACGAGAAAATTCTACTGCATCGAATGTATCTGCGAACCAAAGGCCCGTTTTGAGGGTTCAGATTCCAACTGATGCTAAGAACAACGACAGCAACGACAGTGCTAAAACTATCACAGCCATAGACCAGTGCAACTCTTCAGACCCTAATAATAAGGCAAACAACGCTACAAATAACGGAATGAATTCTGGTGCACATCCTATGGCTCCAAACATGAAGTACTTTGGAACGTTTAAGTCCCCTGATAACTACAAACCGATAACGACGTTGCCTTTGCCAATACAGAGCAAGTCACAAACGTCATCGCCGTTGAGCGCTACTGCTCCATCGTTGCCAATGAGTGGGATGACATCTTTTTTTGGATCGCTTCCCCAGCCGTCACCATCAGTTCAATATTCTAATAATGCGATACTTCCGACGCCGTTACTTAACCTGGTAATCAACGGACAATACGGACAGCATCAGAGTCAACACCTGCATCAGTATCAGCAGAATAGCCAAGGCGGAACCACCAATGAAAACCAAAATCTGTTGGCGTCGGCCGCAAATAACCCCAACGTGAAACAACGACTGATCTTGTCGAACACACAGTATCAACATCCCAACAATCAGGGCGGCGAGCAATCACCAGTGTCGGGCCTTCCTTCACGCTATGTCAACGAGTTGTTCCCGTCACCCTCGAACTTCTACGTCTCACAGGATTGGACAAACACAGGCACGGGTATGACGCCCATCAACAGTTCGATGCCCCAGTACTTCATAAATATGATCCCCTCGAGCGGCGGCCAACCAAATACGCGTGCACAGCTCCAGGGACTGTCACAGGGCCAAACAAAGTCAGAGAACCTCACATCGCCTCTACAGTTCATGGGCCCCACCAACTCCTCCAACAACACTTCGACATCGCACAAAAAGAAGTGACCCGGCAGTGGCAATTGTATAGTATGAAGTGTATATTAGTATGACAATATGTAATGTATGAGTATTTGATTTTTGGACATTGACCATTAATGTAGCTGGCCCTATATACTCAACATTGCACCGAAATCGTTTCCAAACGCACCTTAATAATCTAATTTTCTAACAACTAATATCTATTTCTATACATACTATCCACCCTTCACAATTTCACTCAATAAGCTCGGGTTCTCTAATCTCTAGTGTATAATAATTCTTTCCACAAAGGCTCATGCATTTCATCTCTGACACCTGTTTTAGTTCAATATATGCAATAACGATTCAAGAACCTCATTCAATACCAATTAGACCTCCAGAGAGCTCAAATTTCCCAAAATCAACATTGTTGGCACTATACCGTGGGATTCTCCCGGCCATTTATCACCCACTCATCTTGACCCACTAGTGTACAATATTGCAACCACAACCCGGGCTATGGCCCTGATGGCTAATGAAGGATTAAACAGTCACAAATTGATCAACACACGTTCACTTTCTCGTTTCATTCGCACTCGAATTTTTCACTTTTAACTATGAGGATTTTCTCCTGGCACTATACAGTATTGTGCGATTGAGTACTAACCAGGTGAAAAAATCATCAATTTCTTTGACTGATAAAAATTTTTAGAGATTTTAGCTCTTAATTCAGAAGGCATAGGTAGACCAGTACAAGATGAAGGTATGTTACATGAGATATTAATACATATTATACTATAATACATCGTCAAATGTGATCAGTTCCCGTTATATCTTACATTAAGTCAAGTAGAAAGAATTTATTAAATAACAAAGTAAAAACTTGTTGTTGGAGTGAAAATTTAGATTGTATGTCGAGTGGTGAATTAAAATAGATGTGAATAGGAGTGGGCATAATGTGTGAATAACAAGGATAGCGATTGGAATATCGTTATTCATGAATACATGAACAGGTGGATGATATAGCCAAGCACACTAGAGAAAAATTTTCAGTGGATTTTAGTGGAGAGGATGATTTGACAAGCGCAGCATCCAAGAGGACGAAAATGGGTTGGAGACAGAGGATGACGAGAGTATTATAGGATAATAGAGGAATTTTGTTGATAGAACCAAAATACTAACAGTAGTAGTTAAATATTTCTTATCCAGCCAACGGTACCCAAAAGTGTATCGATATTGAAGACGAACACAAATTACGTGTTTTCTACGAAAAGCGTATGGGCCAAGAAGTCGAAGGTGACTCTGTCGGTGATGAATTCAAAGGTTACATTTTCAGAATCACCGGTGGTAACGACAAGCAAGGTTTCCCAATGAAACAAGGTGTCATGCACCCAACTAGAGTTAAGTTATTATTAGCTAAGGGTCACTCTTGTTACAGACCAAGAAGAACCGGTGAACGTAAGAGAAAGTCCGTTAGAGGTTGTATCGTTGCTCAAGACTTAGCTGTCTTAGCTTTATCTATTGTCAAGCAAGGTGATGCTGACATTGAAGGTTTAACCGACGTCACCACCCCAAAGAGATTAGGTCCAAAGAGAGCTAACAACATTAGAAAATTCTTCGGTTTAACCAAGGAAGATGACGTTAGACAATTCGTTGTTAGACGTGAAGTCGTTAAGGGCGAAAAGAAGTACACCAAGGCCCCAAAGATTCAACGTTTAGTTACTCCACAAACTTTACAAAGAAAGAGAGCATTAAAGGCTCAAAAGGTCAAGAACGCTCAACAACAAAGAGATGCTGCTGCTGAATACGCTCAATTATTAGCTCAACGTTTACACGAACGTAAGGCTGAAAAGGCTGAAATCAAAAAGAGAAGAGCTTCTTCTTTAAAGGCTTAAATTAGTACATAATTGTAATTTAATTTTCTTTTTGATTTTATACGTTTACATCTAATTTTTGTTTATTTTGTGTATTTAATAAAATATATCGGTTATCTAAAGATAATTCCTCGTTGTATATGCATCTGTATTAATTTCTATAAACATAATAGTACATATTCGTGTTATTAAGAAGTTAATGGGGTCCAATTTGATTTGGTTTCTTCGAGATAGGCTCGTCTCCATTTTGGGTACCTTCTCTTTTCCTAGATAGCCGTTTTATATTGTCGTACACTTCATCTGTTGTTAAATTCGATGAGTAGGTGAAGTTTTTACGCAAAAAGTTGTCCTGTTGTTCTTTGTAACGAGGATCTCTCAATAAAATCTTTAAGTGATTATCGAACTGCACCTCTGGGATAAATTTACCAGTAATAGGACACTTTATATGGCCTGCCATATGGCTTGTAGTCTGGGTGACAGATTTGGATTTGTTCTGCAATCTCGATTCTCCAGCAGCCTTGATTTTCATACCCTTTGGCTTCGGATGCTTTACAATCTCATTTGTGTTTGTTTCTTGTGTTGTTTCTTGTGACTCTTGTTTCGGCTGCACCTTTGCTTTTACCAAGTCTAAATCTTTTTGCTTTGACTCCAATGATCTGTAAATTAAATCTTCTCTTCTTAAAGGAATCACCAATTCACGGACCTCGTCAACAGCATCAAATTCTATTTGCCCAACGATTGCAAAGTCCTGCCAATCAATAGACGTATATGCTAATTTTTTCTTCTCCTCTAGCTTTTTCTCATTCTGTATGACAGCCTTATGCTGTTTATTATAGTGGGCCCTTCTGTAAGCAGATTCGAATATGTCATTCGGATATGAAAGTCTCTTGACAATACTCTGTGCCTGTTCATCTTCTGGGCTTTCATACAAGTTTAGAACAAATTCATACTGTTTGACGTAGTCTTGAAATATCAGATGTAATGAGTGCTTCTCATGAAGAAACTCAAATTGTGCTTTATTCGATTGTTGAGTTTGGTGCGTAATTAAGTGCTCAGCGTATTTTTTACCATTCTTAGCTACAAATAGAGCTGTCAACTTTATAATCTCCAAGTCTAACGATGATATAGGAGGATTATTGGTGAGAAAATGAAGCTCTGGAGGAGCTTTGTTAAATGTAGTTTTTTCCGTGGCCACTGTTACACCCCCATTACCCACATTAGAATCTTTAATATTGCCTAGTTTCCATTGATAGTATTCGTTGTAGACATCATTCTTCTTTAAGAAGGTGAATTTTTCATTTGATACTTCATTATTTTTTAATCTTTCTTCAAACGATGAGCCATTTTTTAATACGTAACCAACTGTTTTATCTATTGTTTCTTTTACTTCAGCAGGAGGTATTTTGATATTATTGGGTATTCGGTTATCTTCCATGTTATTTATCGCACACCACTAGCCTAGTATCAATGTATACAATATTGTACTAGAGTTAATAAATAGGTTAGTATGATAAATGTACTTTACACAAAATCAGTCTCCATATAATTTAATTTTAGTATAAAGGTGTTACCCATAAATAGGAACAATAAGTGACATAAACGTTAAGGTTTATTTATAAAGTATAGTCAAGGTTGGAGCATAAATATGTCAACTGGGCCTGTGAATATTGAAAATGATAAACGGAGTGAAGAAAATGATTCTGAATCAGACGTAGATTCATTGACCGAGGATTTGGATCAGATTGGTAGACTTAACTTGAGTATGCCATTGAACTTGAATTTATCTTTATTATCGTATATAAATAATCTTCCAAACTTGCCAACGTTTGATATAAGAAACCTAAGGAATTTACCGAAGGTTCAAGAATTTTCGAACGAAATATCAAGATACATATCTACATATAATAATGATTCATCAGATACAGCCCCACCTGAAGTACAGCAAACGACGATTAATTCGATGAAAACAGCAATTTCAACACGTATACAAATGCATAATTTTTTAAATGATTTGGACTTGGGTTTATCGTTAACGATGGCTATCGACAGGTTGCAACCATTGACCAATATTATTCACGAGACAATATTTTTACCGGCAGAAGACACTAGTGATTTCGAAGATGATTACGATAAAGATAGGGAGGGAGGGATAGAAGCTCACTCGAACCAGAATTCTACAGAGCCTGTTGGTGTTGATGCTATTGTTAATCGTCATCAACCGTTAGTCAGTAATATAGTGAAGCCTGACAATGAAGGTAGCCATAGCGGCAAGTACAGGAAGAGGAAAAACTACCACCCTCTGAGAGCAAGAAGCTTACCCGATGAGGACAGTGCTACGGCTACAGGAAGTGATTTAGATCATGTGGAAGGATTATCTATTGACGAAGTCAAAGCATTGACAGACTTATCATCACTAGATGACTTCTACCAAGAAAGTTTACTCAGAAAAAAGATCCAGAAGATCCAGGGATTAGAGAACTTAAATCAAACACTGAAAAATAAATTAGTCACCAGATTAATGATGGGTAATTATTATAAATATGTAAATGAAAACTTGGCAAAAAATAATATGTCTTTATCGCCAATTCTTAAAAAACAACAATTGGTGTTGAACAAAGAAGGTTCACCAGAAAGAAGCATTTCTGAGGTGATAATGGAAGATAATGAAAAGATATACGAACAACAATCGACATCCCAAGAAGGACGCACTGAATCAGAAATTGAAACATCAGAGGACGATGACGACGCAGTGATTCTTACAGAAAAAGATCAAGAACCAACATATTATGATGCACCATTTAATAAAATAATGGGTTGCACCCATTACCAAAGAAACTGCAAAATTGAATGCCCTACTTGCTTCAAGTGGTTTCCATGCAGATTTTGTCACGACAGCGAAATATCATCACATAAATTAATAAGAGAAGACGTCAGACATATTCTTTGTATGAAGTGTAATACTCCTCAAATACCGGAGAGCAATTATTGTATTTCTTGTGAGGGCGAATTGGCAAACTATTTTTGCCTCAAATGTAAGTTATATGACAACGATCCAACTAAGGATATTTATCATTGTGATAAATGTGGAATCTGTCGACTAGGGTTGGGCTTGGGAAAAGATTTCTATCATTGTGATGTGTGTAACATATGCTTATCGATTGATTTAAGAGAAAGACACAAGTGCCTTACAAATACGACACATTGTAATTGTCCTATTTGTAATGAGTACTTATTTACTTCTGTCAATAAAGTTGTATTTATGAAGTGTGGTCATCTGATACATCAGTTGTGTTATGATGAACTAAGTAAGCATTCATACAAATGTCCTGTTTGCAAGAAGACAGTCGTGAATGTTGAAACTCAGTTTAGAATATTAGACCAGGAAATTCGACAACTGCCATTACCCCAGCCATATAACTTATGGAGATGTATCATAAGTTGTAATGACTGTAAAGGTAAGTCTAATGTCTCCTATCATGTTCTTGGGTTGAAATGTAAGTATTGCAGAAGTTATAACACCAACCAACAGAAATTGATTAAACCAGAAGAAGACGAAGACGAAGAGCAAGATGTCGACAGTCAAGATGAAGAGGATGATGATCAGAACCATTTGAATCCTATGCGCTTAATACAAACCAATCTTCACAGTAATTTCCTCATAGACGAACACGCGAGTAATATTCTACCCGAAGAAGATTATGACGGGGATAATAATAAGAATAGTGATGATCTGGATGAAGAAAACGATCATGAAATGTTTGCGAAAATTAGAAAACTTACCAATTCGATCGTGAGTAATCTATCTTCCTCCGGGTACGGGTCGAATACAGCTACAGTAGGTGATCAACCACAAGTTTCGTATATCACGTCTATTCTACAGGGGTTTGTCAATAACGCTACCAAAGAGAAGTACGTCTCGAAATCCAACACTGATTCGGATGCAACGATGGACGAACATGAAGACTCCAATAATGTGTCTAGAAGGCCACATATAGATAATGGTACTGTTGCAGATGGTGGTTCTCGTTAGTGTTAAATGTTCGTATACAGCTTCATATGCGAAACGATCGTATCTGGTACGTTTCTGATGACTCTAAAATTCCGGTGTATATCTAGGACATATAACTAACTTTTCAATGATGTATGGAAGATTCCCAAAACTCATCTCCCCCAAAAAATGAGAAAAATATTGCCCAAATTCACTGCCTTAATTATTTGAACCATTAATTTTGGTGTGTACCAAAAATTGCTGCATTTTCCCAACAGTCGTATACGCGACATTTTGGTCCAATGACCCTATTATCTGCTTCATGTCATCAACATAGTCCGTTCTGTAATCTACATGGTTAATTAACGTATCGAGGCCTTCATAAGTCAGCAGCAACCATGGGGAACATTCATGCTGAACATTTATTCGTGTTATATAACCTATGTGCTAGCAACGTGCCTGTATCGTCAGAAAAAGGAACTTGAATGAAATGTCGCAGTCTCATTCAGATAAGACCAACGTTTATTCAAATCGTAAAGGACTATAAACCCCGGTTTTGACATTTACTATATTACCCCATACAACAACACGATTTGTACTTCTTTATTGTATATTTTACATAATAGTCGAACTAATAATAATAACATAATTCCTGCAATTACTCAGCAGGAAGAAACACATGGTTCGCGAGGACCACATGTGTAATGCATGAAGCAATTAAGTAGATAAGATTAAGTAAAGTAGAGAAAAGCTTTAAACCAACCAAATATAGGTATAATAGTGCCGTAGAGAGTTATGTTGGCTGCGCTTAACAAATATTGGTGATGCATATTCGTCGAGCTCAACGTTTATGACCATGGAATGCGACATTTTGATATAAACCTTCTAATGCGGTTACAATTTTTCTTAAAACCATTTGATGATCTAATATAAGAAACAGATATTGATTTATATAGTGACACCCCGAGACATAAGAATCGTCTTATACATAATTTATAACAAACAGAAAAGAATTGATTGGAGATCATTTGAAGTGCTAGTTACATAGATTCGGAAGTTACTATAACGTATTGTAAAAGGTATTTACGGCATTATAGCTGACACAATTTGAAATTGACAAAGTTTATAACCATTTATTGGTGAATTAAAGAAGTATGCATCAATAGAGATCAAACAGGATATAAAAGCGGAATAAGACATGAATTCTCTTAAGGTTTTGGTCAATTCATTAGATGGACTCTACCCCAGTAACAATGAGTACAAACTTGGGGCTGAACCCGATAACGAAATGGTGAATAATGAAATAGAGGGAGATGGGGACACAGTAGATGAAAGTGAAAAGAAATACCAGAATCCGAGTCCAAAATCTACATACGTGGCGCTGATTATCCAGGCGATTTTCTTCTTGCCCAATTACTTACTAGTGAAACCGTTGATCTTTATTTGGTTATTGATTACTTACCCATTTACCCATTTGTTTAGACAGCCACAGGTATCGGACGAACTGGTTGGATCAGGTAGGAGCGAGAATAATCAGTCTATTTCTAATGATAGGTTGTCGGATACGCCGTCAGCCATTGACGAGAAGACAGAATTACTCAAGCGAGAAAATATAATGGCTAATAACATCAAATCACCGACATCTTCTTCGAAATACATTTTACCTCCACCACAAAGATTATATCCACTTTCACGAAATCCTGGCAAGAAGCGTAGAAAGACATTAATATTGGATTTAGATGAAACATTAATCCATTCATTATCTCGTGGTTCTCCACGTTCATTCAGAGGTGGATCTACTCATACAATAGAAATAAAGATCAACAATATTTCCTCTCTATATTACGTTCATAAAAGACCCTACTGCGATTTTTTCTTGAAGGAAGTTGCTAAATGGTTCGATTTACAAATATTCACGGCAAGTGTTAAAGAATATGCTGATCCGATAATAGATTGGCTAGAAAATGATATTTCGCCATATTTGACAAGTAATAATGATCGCCAACAAGGCATAAGTCGACAAGTCTTCACGAAGCGTTACTATAGGACCGACTGTTCATATAGACCAGGAGTCGGTTACATTAAGGACTTGTCTAAATTTTTCCCTCGTGATGACGATTTGAAAAATGTAATTATCCTAGACAATTCCCCAATTAGCTATGCCTTGCACGAGGATAATGCTGTAATGATTGAAGGGTGGATAAATGACCAAAGTGATCGTGATTTATTAAATTTGTTGCCTATGTTACGCAGTTTGAGTTTATGCATTGATGTCCGATTCATTTTGGCTTTAAGAAGCGGTGAAAAGATATTTGAAAAATAATCACTTAATTCGTGTTCATAGTAGATTTAAATTTTAAAAGTTCTAAAATAATAATAATAATAATAATAATAATAATAAACGTTCACATAATATATATAACTATGAACTCTACGCTAGCCCATACCGATAAGTTGACATTAATCAATTTTGAACAGATTTAATGTCTTCTTGTAGTCTTGTGCACTCAACTCTCTCTAAATTTGATTCAAGGTTAATGACATACTGCTGTATCAGACTGTCAACAATCAAAAGCAATTAATTTGCCAACTAATGAAAGGACTGACCACAATGTCTAATATATTCGTAAGGAATATCTTGCAATCTGCAAATAATTTATATACAGGGTAAACATAATTTAGTATTTTTGGCTAATTACAAACCGACAGTAGGCAAACAAGTTCTGAATACAAATAAAATATGGAATTCACAGTTCTATTAGAAAAAGTCAATAGTATTGATAAGCCAGATAATTCAACTAATGAATTGTTAAAAAGATTCGGTGATTTTTTGAGAGAAGATTCGGCTAGATCAAGCTCCGGGGCTAAAGATTCTATTCCAACAGTCATAAAAATAATTAATGCCGAATTATTTCAAGTGATCCAATCAGGAGATGATATACCTAACTATTCTTTAATACTTGAGGCGCTTAGGGTTCTAATCAATTTTCTAGCCAACAATGATGACAATAGACAGTTTTTGGCATCTTCTGATTTGGAATACATAGCAACTTTTTGGTCGTTAATACGCAAATTGTTTAGCTCGGATACTCTAAATTCTAAAATGAATGTTATTTATGAAAGGTTACTTCTAATGTTGTCCCAATTCATACATAACACCGATTTGTTAAAGAGTTTCATCATGTTTTTCAGTCAAGCAGGCATTGAAAAATGTTTAATAGGGTATTTGAGATTTAGAATTGAATCCGACCTTGCTGTTGATACCGGCTTTGATGAGCTATCGATTCCCATAGAAATATATTCAGAATACATGAGTGAGATGTCTGATACCGCAACAGCTGATATAACATTTGCCAATGATTGTAAAGAGTATCTTGATACTGTTATAAAGATATTTAAATTTGCGGTTGGACTAAGCATATATGAGGATGGAGAAGAGGAAATGGATATAGTCAATGAGGTGTTTTCGAACTTATGCAATATTATTTATAATATTACATTATGTGAAGACATACCCGATTTATCGTCAACGATAACCCACTCAGAGATATTGAAATTAATCCCTCAGATTCCTACAAAAATACAAAATTTTACTTTGAATAAGAGAAGATTATTTTCGTCTAGTGGTAATATTGCATCAATGACAAACTACGACAACTCTGTAGATATTTCAATGGCCATAGAATATTTTCTTAAACCCGAAACGGATCCTTATATTTTGGCGGCATGTGCCATAGATCTAGGTAATTATATCACAAGCGTTGAAAAATCTGAGTGTTTAAGACAGAAAATTGATAAGGAAATGGGTTTGAATAAATTTATAGCTAATTTTTATGGGATCAGATTTAATGATGTTATCCAATACCAAGCGTTCCATTTGTTCAACAACTTGATGTCGACTGAGATTGCCGTTCACTCATTCGAGAACTACGATAGCCTCTTGAAATCCGCTAAAGTTGTAGTCGACAATGGCCAATACTATAAAGAAGTGTTTGGAATTTATTCCAAATTTATCAAGAAGTTGATACGTTTTGCATTTTTCGAAAAAAAGAATTTACAGATCAGCATATTTGAATTCAAGGACCTTTGGAACCTCTTCAATCCCGTGGATCATCAGGGAGCCGCATACGAAGAGATTTACCTTATACTAACGCAAGCATTCATAGCAACAAAATTACTCGAAACAGGAAGTATTGAGCCCCAAAATGTTTCTTTCGCTACTTCCTTATTCGAAAACCTAGTAAGTGCGAAAGCTCTAAATGCTGATATATCGTCCACTTTCCTACTGGAAAAGTTAAAAACCCTTGGTATTTTTTTCAAGACTATTGCAACCCACAGTATAAACAGTCATGTAATTACGGATGTCTTATATAATTCGGATCCTGGTCAATACCGTCTGCATTTCCTTACTCCATATCGAATATTCTTGGAGAAATTGCAACAAATACTTGATGCACAGGAAAATTTAAATAACACAAACAACCAAAATCAGTTTAGTGTCATCCAAAACAACTCTAAGTTTGTATGTGCCACTACAATTGCCTACTGCAACCTTTCTCATGATACAAATGAGGAAGTCAATACCATTCAATCCATTTGCCAATCTATTATACGATAGACCATACGGCAGTATGAAATTTCATATCACGTGATTTGCGGCTAAATCAACTTAGAATCCCGTCTATTACCGATGCCGTATATAAAACGTCAACCAATTCCTAGACCTCTGTGGTTTCAACGGGATAATCAAGTATATACTATACAAGCTACACGTAGAGAATACCATCGAAGTAAGATTTATAAAATAATAGTTGATATGACAATCAAAAGTAAATTTTGGAATTTGACGAGAGAAGCAACAGATCCAATTGTGGAGACTATGACAAAGTATACACAGGATACTTCATCAGAAAAGGTTGATGTGTCGATAGGGGTCTACAAGGGAGATAATGGAGATCCATATGTGTTCCCGGCAGTTTCGAAGGCGAAGAAACATTTATTTGAAAATGATCCTGGACATAACTATACAAATATGGCAGGTATTCCAGAATACACTAGAGGAGCACGTAAGGTTGTGTTTGGAGAAATTTTTGCCAACGAAGGTAAAATTGCATCATTACAGACTATCTCGGGAACTGGAGCATGTCATATGGCATTTCTCTTTCTTCGTGAAGTTGGTCTAACTAACTTCTACATCGGAACGCCATGTTGGTCCAATTATGGGCCAATGATCACTCATGTGGGCTCCACATATACCACATATGTACATTACAATGAAAATCTTCGTGGCATTGATTTCGACGCTGTTGTTGAGGCTCTTAATAATGCATCATCAAAGTCTGTATTTTTATTTCAAGCTTGTTGCCATAATCCAACAGGTGCAGACTTCTCTAAAGATCAATGGAAGCAAATAGCATCCATTGTTAAGTCGCGGGATATATTTCCTATTTTTGATATTGCATACCAAGGATTTGCTAGTGGTGATAAAGATGTTGATGCTTGGCCTGTGAGATATTTCTACGAGCAGAAATTGGAATTTTTAGTTTGTCAATCATTCTCTAAGAACATGGGCCTATACAGTGAAAGAGTGGGCTGTCTTCATGCTGTAGTTCAAGATATGGATTATGTCCCAAATGTTCAAAGTCAACTTGTTGCTCTCTTTAGATCGGAATGCTCCTTTGCTCCAGCATATGGTGCGAGACTCGCCAGTATTATCATCAGTGAACCCGAGTTAGAAAAACAATGGGGTCAAGAAGTTTCTGATGTAACAACTAGATTGAAAAACATTAGAGAAAAAATCTTAGATAGATTCATTGAATTAGGTACGCCTGGTAAATGGGATCATGTAGTTAAGCAACAAGGTTTATTTTGGTACTCCGGATTATCACCTGAGCAAAATGATCAGCTTATCAAAGATCATCACATTTATTCTACTTCAATTGGCAGGGTTAATATTGCAGGGCTAAATGAAAAAAGTGTTGACAAGTTCGTCGGCGCTATTGACAAAGTTGTCAGAGGTACTATCGGTTAATTGAGTCTAGTTTACCATTTGGTATTTAAAGTAAATAATGAATATAAAATCTAACTATGCAACTATTAGTACTAAGGCAAAATGTGATAAAGCAAATAATGAAGAAATTCTAGAACAGCTGAAACAAATGACAGCTTTTGTTTGCATATAAAAATCATTATAATTTTCTATGATGAATTTTCTTTAAATGAGCTTTGAGATTGTCTTTTCTATTGAATCTCTTTCCACAGTTTGGTTCATCACATTCATATGGTTTCTCTGATGAATGACTTTTCAAATGTCTTTTGACATGTTCTGGCCTCTGGAATCTAGCTTGACAAAGTGGGCATGAATGCTTCTTTTTAGGATCAATCACATCTGTCTTGTCAGAGACCTTAATTGGAAGCTTTAAGTCTTGTGGAGATGGTATATATGTTTCAGGCGTTGCATGAGTGGACTGGCCCGACGAAATTGAAAATGTAGCCATCGGTGGTAAGCCGTTGGTTGTGTTATTAGGAGATGCAGAACTAATAGTCGAGATATTTTGAGTACTATTTGAATTCATAGGAGTAGTGGCTATAGAAGCCAAATCAATTGAAGCTGGATATGATTTTGTAAAAGGAGTGCTTTTCAGATTATTTTTAATTAATTTTTCATCCGTTAAATGATTAGGATTAAATTGTGGCAGTAATAAATCAATACCAGGTGCATTATATTGATGATTGGGATATTTTAATTCAAAGTCACTTGTTGAAGCTCCAGCTGTAGAAGGAACAGAAAATGATGTCGCTGGAGGAGCATTGCTAGACAACACGCTATATGAACGTGATGGAGAATTATGTGAATTTAAGGCACCTGGAGTTGAATTTGAAGATACAATAGTATCGGGAACTTCACAGTTTGGATTGGAAACCAATTGTGAAGCAAGTTTCAAAGACAAATCAGCCGCATTTAAGAACATGTCATCGTCCTTCTTTTGACCCATCTCGGGTTTTTCCATTAATGACTTTTCCAACATTTTATAGTTATGATCATTATTAATGTTCTCCTCCATGAATCCTGGTTTTTTCATTTCATTAGACATAAACTTAGAATTTACAAAATTAGTATAAGATTTCGCCTTCCCTAACTGTTTAAAGGCATCATCATCTTGATCTTCAATTTTTATAGAATCTAATGTATCATTTCTTTTTAATACCACGGGGGTTGTAAATGCAGTATTGGTTTTATTACTACTAGTACCACTACTAGAATGATAAGTCAAATTATTCGGCACAGGACTCAAGTAATTGAATTGTTGGTATGAAGAATTTCCCTGGTTGTACCATTGTGCATTCGTTTGACTATTAGAGCCTGGTGTAAGTAGGGAAGTTCCAAAATCATCAAAGTCACCTAGCTTATCAAGATGCGGTGAAACGTATGATGGAGTGTAGAAGGGATTAAGTCCGGGATAATTTGATGCATTTTGCGCTGGAGTTGTTATCTTTTGTGCAGTTGAAGAATTATTCACCAGCAATGAATTGTTCGTGGCATCGATTGATAATCTAGATCTAGATCTATTATGACCTTTGGTTTTCAGTAAATGCGGTGTCTTTCCAACTTTACCACTTGCTGTAGAAACAAGGTTTACTGGAGATATGCTGAGATTATTTGGACCTCTTGACGGAGTAGCAAACGCATTGTAGTTATTACAAGAAGAAACCGACATAGACTTATTGCGTCCTATCCGTCTTGGCGTGTTCTGAGGTGGAACATGCTGCAGCTGTTGTTTTTGGTGTGGATTATGCTTTATGGAGGATGGTGAATCCAGGAAGGACTGATATGAGAGAGATGACGATAGCTGTGGTATAGAATCCCCTGAATATAATGTGTTATTGGAAACCGACAGGTTTATATGGTCAGCGTCGTACTGGCTAGGAGCATCTTGTGACAATGATACCATAGATGAGGTAGACAAATTCGACTGATGAGAAATTTTGGAACTATACATGTTTCCTCCATCAAGTGAGATATTCTTCGAATGCTTAAAGCGATGGCTGTTATTATAATATCCACTAGATAGACTCACTCCTGAGTTGTTAGATATGGGTACTATGTCATGCAATGATTCCTGACTTGGATAGTCGAGCCCATAGAATTCAAGATTATCTGCCTGCAATGTAATATCGTCGTGGTCCGTATTAGACCCCCGAGAAGTAGTATTATTTTGATCGTCATTGAACAACTCTTCATGATCTAAATCTAACAATCCTGTGTCATTTTCAATGTCGAATCCCTGCGAAAGTTGTGTTGGTGAACTAACCAAGAATTTATCCATTATACTGCCTCTTCGTCCACACTCTCGATTATTAGTTACGAATGAAAAAAATGGTTTCCACTTAAGCTTAGCTCTAGTATTCTAGATCAACTTTTCACCCTACTTTCTCAATCGTACAAATGTTCGCCTTTCTATTCAGCGATCGATTATGACTTCAAACTTCTGCTCCTATTATTAAACGAAACGTTAACTTTCACAAATTTTCAGCAAGAAATAAGCCAAAGTACAAATCAACAAAACAGTGTCCAACCAACTAATAGATACTGCTTAAGTGCAAGTTTATTATGTACTTAAAAATGATTTGTAGGTGAAGTTTCGATGTCTACCATACAAATTAGCTACCCTAGTGTCGGTAAAAAATGATAATTTCCACTAACGACATCCAATTTGTTAGCAAAACGGATAAACGACATTTTTCAACATTATTTCCGAGGGTATTACCGTACTTGTAAGCAAAAGCGCAATGCATTATAAGAGTGCTAAGCGATAATTTTGAACGAGAAACTCAGTTCCGGTGAGCAACCGTGCTGGATCAGTCCGAGATATTTGAAACCATATTCCGGCCGCCCTAGTAATTTACGCGTCAAGCAAAAAAAGGACACCAGACTTCGCCATGAAACAACCGGATCGGTGATAACTAATGAGAAGCGGGTCAACTCCACAACAACATCGATATTTACAAGACGTGAGCATTTACGCATATATTAGACCAAAAGGAGTATAGTGCTAAATATAGCTCCAACTATATTAATTAACACAAAGTCCAAGTTTAGGGTGATGCCACAGATAGAAGCATTAGGGTAACGAATCTATATATAGATTGTGTCGTGAGCAAATACTTTGGTTCAAGTGTTATGGTCGCCCGGGTCTATTTAAGCCTCTTCCATTGATCCACGAGTGTAAGTATACGGATAATTACCAATGCCAACAGATGTATCGATTATATTACATATTCAAATACATATATAACCCGCAATAAATACCTTCACTAACAGGTTGTATCACCGACTGCAGGACTAGCATATAGAGACTAGTGAAATGAAATTGCTCTCAATAGAAGAATTTCAAAATGTTGCATTTATTCCATAAGAACTTCCGAGGGTTTACGCGCGTTTCGGCGCATTATGGCTAAAAGCTAATTATATGGAATCTGTAGAAGACTAGAATTACATGAAGAAACTTGAATCAGTTCTGTCCTTATAATCTTAATTGGGAAGAAGAAGGAAAATAAAGAAACTTATTGTCTTACATATGTGGCATACCTGTGTCGCACACAAAAATGTATAGAAAACAACGGAGCAATGTGGTAGAATTGCACAATTAACCCAAGGTGCCTTGTAATTGACGTAGTGAATACTACATGTCTCATAAATAAACTGTAATAGTAAAATTGCTTTAAGAGCAAAGAAGAAAATGGAGTTTATGTTTCTAGAGAAATGAATATGAGGTAGACATTGCGACTAGTGCAGGTTTTGGATTCATATGGCATTATCCCGGTGATCCAGATGTAGGATAAAAGAACATATTCCAGGTATAAACCGCACATTCAACGTCAAATGCCTATACGGAATAATATTTAGCCCTACTATATGGCCATGTGAATTTTAAGTAACGCTACGTAGTTTCGCAACCACCAGACAGAGGTCGCGTGGTCTTGAACCTAAAACGGCAACCGACATTCTTGTAGGATGGGAAACATTTATCATATTATTTAGATTAGGGCTACGTGAACTACGAACCAATCGGTATGGCTACCTTCTTGCACTTGAAGAATGGTTCTTCATGTTCCTTTCCATTTCAACTTTTACCGGGAACATATCACGCACAAAATCTACAGTTAAAACTAGTAATAAAAACTTTCATTCACCATTATATACGTTTATAAATTCAATCGGTTACATAAAAGAATTATGGGTTTTGCTTAACGAATTCAACACCCTTTTGGATATTCTTGATCAATGTATCCTTGGCTTCCTTGACCAATTTTTCTTCGTGGTCAGATAATTCACCTAATGGGTGAACAATACTGACACCTTCTTGGCCTAAAGTGACTTTTGAGGAGAAGAAGTCGACACCTTCGCTCTTGAATAATGGAGAGTCAACGAAAGATGGTTCAACAATATCCTTTTCACCGGCTAAACCGTCTAAGACAGCACCAGCGAATCTAGCACCAGCTTGGGCCATAGACAAGGTAGCAGAGCCAGCACCGTTCTTGGCTTGGACAACTTCATCACCACCGAATTGGATTCTGTGGATTAAAGCGTCTCTGGTTTCTTGGTCCAAACTCTTGTGTTCGGTTTGGGATAATAATGGAACAATAGTAATACCAGAGTGACCACCAACAACAGTGACCTTTTCGTGAACTGGGTTGGTACCGGCAACTTCAGATACAAATCTGGAAGCTCTCAAGACATCTAAGGTGGTAACACCAAACAATTTCTTTGGGTTATAAGTACCCTTGGACTTCAAGACTTCGGCAACAATTGGAACAGTTGAGTTGACTGGGTTGGAGATAACACAGATGGTAGCATTTGGAGCGTAATCAGCAGCAGCCTTAGCTAAGTCTCTAACAATAGAAGCATTGGTGTTAAATAAATCATCTCTGGTCATACCTGGCTTTCTTGGGACACCAGCTGGGATAACAACGACGTCTGATCCAGTTAAAGCTTGTTCTAAACCTTCTGGGTCGTAACCACTGACAGTGGAGTTTGTTGGGACGTGCGAAACATCAGCAGCGACACCTGGTGCACCTCTTAAATCGTATAAAGCTAAATCAGTAACTTTGTGGTTTAACTTTAATAATAATGATAATGGTTGACCAATACCACCGTTAGCACCTAAAACAGCAACCTTGTAGGCAGAAGAGGCAGAAGAAGAAAATGATCTGGCAGCGACTTTAGTAAACATTTTAATATTAATATAATTTCAATTGACAATAGTAATTAAGGAGAAAAAAACTTAATATAATATTAGGACTTAAATATGATTTTTCACCCTGGGAATCTCCAGGTTTCGTCGGATAGACTGTGTGCCATGTCCACGGTTTGCGAAACTGACCAATAAAATATCGTGATCGTATGTACCGAGCTTAGCCGAACAAACAAATTATATACAGGCGACAACACAAGTATCAATTACTCCCAAGATGGTTATTGGGTTCTTTAGCTCGTTTATGGGGCATGTTGTGGAGATTGACGACATGCGTTATACTACCAAAATGAGATTAGTATTTGGAGCTTTGTCGAATATGTTTTAGCAGCCAGGGTGGATTCTGTCAGTGCGACTGTAGTCGCACTGTCCAGCTGCAATAAGCCGGTGCATGTATTAAACACCGATCTGAGGACTTAAGCGGATAAGTCAAGGTTATAGGAGCTGACGCACAATAAGCAGAATAGTTCGGAAAGACGGAGTTTACTATATATTCAGAAACATTGATATGGTGCACTATCCTAAAGAGGGTTGTAGTTTTAAAGAAATTTTGCCTATTTTGCACAAAATAAAAAAAATTATACAAGGTTTGCAATAATTGTAGAAGGTTGCCCAATATATATACTAAAAGATAAAACTGTAGACATAGAATTGAGATATAGGACGGGATTTGTAAATATGAGATTGATAGTTGAAGGCGATATTCCTTTGCAAATGAAAGAATAGAGTATCCTGCCTACTTCATCGGCAATGTTAAAAATGCAGGAGAAATAGATCAGTAAAGGCATTCTTAAAACTTTCACTTCATATTTAGAATTGTATATCTTTAAGAATAATGAGTTCTTCAGATAATGTATACGAACTGATATATTCAACCGTTTTCTTTTACAGAAAGTGTAATCAGCCTTTATGGCCAAGTTGGTAAGGCACCTCACTAGTAATGAGGAGATCGTCAGTTCGAATCTGGCTGAAGGCATTTTTTTAATTTTTACTACACTCATCTAATGGTTTGTCTCTTTGTTTACATTTGAAAACATCTATCATTCTAGTGTTGTCCTTCCTAAAAGTACAAGATGCCCGATAAACGTCTCGCTGAGAAGCATTCTATGGATATTCCCCATGTTGCGGCAGTCGAATTACCCTTGATAGTCAAAAATGAAGACAAGGCCATTGCAATGATTGGTGGGAAAGAGAAGATTTATCGAGTTGTGAATGCATTGGATAAGCCCATAAATACATCTGGTCACAGTACGAACGATAATGTACTTGAACTACGGTTAAGAAATGACCCATTTCATCACCCTATTCAATCGCTGGTTAATACAAACGAAAAAGTGTTATTGAAGGTTTCCATACCTAAGAAAAGCATCCCCAAGGATTACTACAAGAATCCCTCGAAATACACCGTGAAACAATTGCTAGAGATTAATCAGAGTAAGAATAATGCGTCGCATAAAGTTCAACCTGTTGCTATCATTAATAAGACGTTTCTGTTCAAGGCAATGGCAGATTTTCAAGTTTCTACAAAAAACAATGCGTTAGTACAGGAATTTGACGAATCAGTATTGAACGTACAGAGCTACCAGGGCTTGAAGAAGTATTTTGATAAGCATGAACATTTTTCAGGAATACTGGACTATAAATTACCAGAAAAGTATCTTAATAATGATCACCAAATGCCCCCTCCTCCTGTTTTTAGTCCAATTCGTTTTCCATTCGACTATAAATATCAGAAAAACCCATTAACTACCATAGTAAAGGACGCAAATAGTGGTGAGATACGAGTTGTATCGAAGAAGAATACTCAAAAATTATACACTATTATTATTGATTTTTATGCTGAAACTATACCTAATCAAGCAGCACCAGAGTTGCGCAAGAATTATGACACTTTATTAAACACAAATTTGGCCGTAAACACTTTAGATTATAATTTATTGGAGTGTATTAAGTGGTTGAAATCAATTTTTGATATTAAACCTATCTGGCTCCGTAAGCAATTGGAAGACATCGTTCCTCAAGAAATGAGAAGGGTGATTAAACAGGCATTACCATATGTATCTTATATCTACAAAAGTGGTCCATGGAGGTTTTGTAATGTGAAGTTTGGAGTAAACCCTAAGGAGGACCGGTCATTTTGGAAGCATCAAAGTGAATACTTCAGAATTCCTGGCTTGCATTTTAATGTCGCATATTCATCGAACCCACAAAGAATAATACCAAACTCCATAGAAAACAGAAATGAAAATGATGCACTTGCAGTATCAGAATACTTATTGTTTACTGGTCTGAAGCTTCCACGCACAGTCACATACCAGGTAGGGGACATTTTGGATACAGATATCACATCCTTAATTCAGTCAAACCAAGAAAAATTGGGTACTGGATTCTACAGAGATGTTGCCGATTTTCAAGATGGATGGGTCAATAAGCAAACAATGGAAACTATTCGAAGAATAATTCGGTATAAATTAAGCAAAATAGTAAAGGAAGAGCCAATTGAATCTGCTAAGGTTGAAAAAATTATAAACTCAGATTTTACCGAAAATGAAGATGCTATGGAAGTTGACGTTCTGGAGGAGGACGAGATAAAACCTCAGGGAGATGAAGATGTCGAAGAAGAAGAGGAAGAAAATGACATGGAATCTGCCTTAGATGCCTCTGTTACAGAAGAGAATGTATTATCAAGGTTAAATACACTCGATGACTCTTCCGCTAACAAGCTAGAAGGTTTACTTGGATTTATCAAACAGGATTCACTCCTGAAGGAGTAAATAGGTTATTGTAAATTATTGATAGAAGTAATAATATTTCATATATGCAGGATCAAGTTAATTATTTGTTAGGACTTCAAAGCAAAACACGTAATAAGATATCGTACACTAGAGAAATATATTTAAATCTAATTGAAAGAACAAAATGACTAAGATCACTGAAACATTATTGGCCATCTTTTCGTTATCGGCAGTTTATTTTGCATTATATTCGGGGGTGATTCCAACAAGTGAAAAAGTTCATGATGAAATTTTACCTTTCTTGCCATGGTGGTTATTAGTTTCGTTTGGTGCCTACTCATTGGGTACTTTGGGCTGGGGTGTGTTAACATTCAAGGATAAGGGAGAAAAATACCAAGAGTTATTAAAACAAATTGACGAAGCTAAGTCATTTTACAAACAAAAGGGAATTGATTTAGATCAATAAATATCATAAATACGTTATGGCAATGTACTGCTTCTTATGCGTATACGTATAATAAATGAATAATGATATTAGTGATACTATAAGAATAGCTACAGTTATATAAATGCAATAGATATGTCTAAAATTTAAGATGCTTGAGCATGCGAACTTGCAGCAGCTCTTCTTTTCTTCTTAGCTTTCATTTTCTTTTCAGTCTCTACGAAGACCTTGATACTTATTGGAACATCTCCCCAAACATCCAGGTCAGGTTTCTCCTTCTCTTCCGAGACATCGGAATTAGCCAAGGATTTAGGCATATTTGCACGATCCAAGTATTTCACTGGAGCATGAAAATCCTCGGGCCATCTTCCTCCCTTTTCTTTCAACTTCAACGCCGCTTCCTTACGTTTGTCATTCCAATGCTTTAAATCATCATTGAACAACTCCCACACGCAATTAATGCATCCACTCATGCAACAGTTGTCTGGCTCAGAAGGCTTGTCAGGCACCGTGATACCTGCAATAACCTTAGGCTCCCCAACACGGACCCTACTGGAAGACTGAGGTGCTTCTCCTTTTATTCTTCCTCCAAAAACTTTGGCTATTCTTTCTTCGGGTGATATCGATTGGTCAATTGCGTAGTTACCTTCAAACGTTGTTCTAGTGTGTTTTTTCAATTTTTTCAAATCTCTGCCTGTCATAAGTAATGCTTCTATAGGTTCTCTTGGATGTGTTGGAGTACGACATACCAAGTCATAAAATGCAAAAGACTTGATATTCTTCGAACTTTTCGAACTTATAGCCCTTGAAAAAGTGGCCGCATTAACTCCTTGTATTCTGAACATTTAACTAAGAAAATGAAACTTCATAAAATGGACAATGATACGTTCCCAACTTTATTATGAAAAGGAAAATACAAAATCTCTAATATTATTCTATAAAGAGCAAATTTGACTAAGACCTTGTCATTCTCTCAACTAATTCTGTCGCAAACTTTACAATTAGATCGCTCGTGACTGGTGATATGAGAAATGTATGTAATATTACATAACTAGACATTTTGCGGGCCAAATGCTTTAATAGCTTCCTCTATACTAAGAAAAAACCCCTCTTCCATCCCAGTAGAAGTACCGTAGGAATATAGATTAGTAGATTTTCCATTTTCAGAAGCAACTGGCTTGGTGGGGACATTATTTTCATTGGCATAGCTCTTATAATTATTATTGACAAGATCTATTATGCCCAGCTTTTTGAATTTATGACGAATATCCTTGTCCATTGCTACCCTAGAAAAGCACACGAAGATCTCATTAACATCAATGTACTTCTTGATAGTTTCATATAGGATCTGGGTGGCGGAGGAATCGATGGCATTCATGCCTTTGCAATCAAAAATAATAAATTTGATTGTTGTATTGTTGAAATCTCGCCTGGTGGGCTGAGATGGGTGGATCAAGAGCGAACCATATTTTTCTATTCTACTTAGTCTGTTCTTCAAGTCGCCAACATTTGCAAAATTGAGTGGTTCAGGGATTTTGATAACAAGGACACCCTCGATTTCTTCAATTTCGGCTATTAAGTTTGTCAATTTGTCATCAGGACCATCTGTTGTATTGCTAGATTCGGCATTGTAGATTGAGTCATCGTCATTGGCGTATGTTACAAAGCTTTCTTCTATCAATTCGTCGGCATTACGAAATACAGTGGTGTTTGGTACCCTACCCAAGATCTGAATTCGGGATCTAGTACTGTGCTTAATAACTCTAATTATTGCAAATGTAACACCTGACAAAACACCAGCTTCGGCATTCCATAAAATCGTTGTGCTAAATATAAATAAAAAAGTTATTATCTCATCATATCCCCCGATATCCCAGAAGAACTTTAAATCGGATGGTACTTCTTCTAAAACAGTAATCCCAATTATAGTAGTACTCAAAGCTAAAACACACTTAGGTAGATTATAGAGCAAAGGCAATAGATATATGATTACCAAGATGACTACTGCTGACATCATTATGCTTGCCATTTGTGTGGTAGCACCCGACAAGATATTAATCTTGGATCTACCAAAGGCCCCAAATGCTGGAATTCCACCTACCAAACTTATCACAAAGTTAGTAGCTCCTAATGCAACCAACTCTCTATTCGATGAAACATTGTAGTTGTATTTTGTACCAAGTGCCTTTGTAGCAATAGTGGAATCAAAATACCCCAATATGGTACATAGAAAAGAAGTCGAAAATGCTTTCTTGTATAATGGAATTAATGAAAACTTAAATGGGTTTATTAATTGAACCATAGATCCTGAATTAGGAGCAGATGTCAGGATATTACCCATAATATCTACTCCATACTCCGAATGCCACAGGAACTTCCAGGAAAGATAGGTTG
Organism: Debaryomyces prosopidis; assembly: GCA_030578795.1. Classification (NCBI taxonomy): domain Eukaryota; kingdom Fungi; phylum Ascomycota; class Pichiomycetes; order Serinales; family Debaryomycetaceae; genus Debaryomyces; species Debaryomyces prosopidis. The sequence continues at coordinate 240,755 of JAKTZG010000014.1, read as the reverse complement.
CAACCAGCACCATCAAAAGCAATTCAGGAATAAAAACTGCTTGTCTGATATGATACTTATTTACTAGAGTATTTTTGAGATTTCTGATGCTTAGAACTAGTGCTAAAGTGATGCATGATATAAGCAAAGTAAAGGTATGATACTCACCAGAAAATTTACAAACAAACAAAAGTTTGTCCAAAGTCGTCAGATATGAATTGTCTAATATCAAATCGTCAATGCCCATCTCGGTTGCTAATTCGTTAATGATCATGATAAAGCCCATAGCAGCAATGAAACCTTTTAATAAAGCCCTTGATAAAACATTATCCAAGAATCCCAAACGAAATATACCAGCACCTAGTAATATACCACTCATGGCTGCGGAGATTGCTGAGGATACTTGCAATTTGGATATCTCTGCAAAACTAGGAAGTTGTCTTATCGCTTCGATCGCATCTCCATATATCAAGGCAGTAGATGGCAGTGGCCCCACAATTAAAACAGGAACACATCCCAACACGGAATAAACACATGCCCCAATGATAATACCATAGAGACCCGACTCAGGCGAAAGACGAGCAAGAGACAAGCTAAACGACATAACCAATGGGATTTGAAAACTTGCTAGGGATAGTCCCGCCAAGAAATCTCCCAAAAGACTTTTTCTAACGTCATAATTAGGTAACCACTTCAAAATTGGACAATAATATGAAAGATACGAGTAAAGATCAAACGGATCGTCTCGTTCGACCCCATTCAACTTATTCCAAAATCTAGATTCGAAAATTGATTCATTAAGCTCATCTGTAGCACCATTGTCAACTCCGGAATACGAATTCTTATTTTTATTTGAAATGTATGAGTTAACCAAAGGATCATTCACGCTATTAATGCTTCTTAAGCTTCGGATAGACTGTGACGTGGGAATTGCAATTAATGGTGGTCGTTTAAGTCTTTTAGAGCTGCCTGGTCCTGGCGAGCCACCTTTTGAGGAAAGTTTTTGTGTGCTAGCGCTTCCTTCTAAGAGCCTCGAGTTCTCATCAGGTAACATTACAATTTTATGATGATGCTGGAAGAAACGAAAGAAATTAGGAAGGGCTTATTACTGTTTTATATGGAAAGGGTGTAGCAGTACATGCAGGACTTATCATATTAGGAATCCGTTCCAGATCCCCCACCGAAATATTCTGTACGTATGATAAAGAAGCTTCCATAAGTTTAGTACCGAGAATTGTATACTGCAATGTATTTAGGTGTAAAAAAATGGTAAATGGGAAGGATAGTAGTATAATCTGCGGAGAATTTTGATAAGAAAAGGCATGCTGGAGCTTTGACTATTCGTACATTCCGTTAGAAAATGCCAATGGGTATGAATCCATTATTAATTGGATTTTGAATGCTAATCAGTTAAATAAAACACCCTGAAGGTATTTTAATGTTTGATAGTGATGCCCATATTGGTTCGGTGAAATTTAGCAAAAATATAGGTACTTAAAGAAAATCAGGGAATATTGCAAACTTAAATTCAAGAAACACTTGCATACATAAAATCTTTTAAACATAAATTATCTAGTTTATAGAGATATGTGTATGAATCGTGTGTTGAGCTCATCTATAAGAAACAATTGATAAGGATTTGGTGTAGTGAACTCAGATTTGAAAATGACAACGTTTCTCGGAGACCGATTTTTGTTGCAATACGTCTCTATTCATTCGAAATATAGAGGAGCAATACGTGAGAGATAACATACTGGTTCATTCATTCATTTGATAGTTGTAAGTCGTTGACAGTGTTGTATATTGCAAAAAAGCAGCTTATATGGAACATGACACAAAATCAAAATATGGCTTGAATAAAATCCCTTATAAAGACAAATCAACAGTTGGAACGCTACCTTAATCAATTGAACACACAATGACCTCGTATGATGATAAATTAGATGCCTCATTAGATTTGATGAGACGTTTAGATCCAAAGAATATATCCAAGAATTTGAACGATATATGTACCCTCATTCAAAACGATGGTTCCGAAACAAGTGAAGAATTAACCCAGGATTTGCTATCGTCCGTAGATGTTCCATTACGCACACAAAAATGTGATGAAACAGGCAAAGAATACTTGTGTTGTGATTACAATAGAGATGGTGACTCGTATAGATCCCCATGGTCTAACAAATATTTTCCTTCGGTGGCACAAGATGCAGATGAATTACCACCTCCATTCCCATCAAATATTTTAAGAGAATTAGAGATTAAGGCCAACGATAGTTTTGATATTTATCGTGACTTATATTATGAGGGTTCGGGTACGTCGTCAGTATATTTCTGGGACATTAACGAAGAAGACGACGAACAGGAAGCTTTGGACAATGGATTTGCGGGTGTTGTGTTGTTCAAGAAGGAAACAGAGGACGGATCAGGTAAATGGGACTCAATTCATGTGATTGAGGTTATTCCAGAAACGTCAAATAGCGCAACATACAAGGTAACTTCATCTGTCATACTTGATTTACAGAACAAAAGGCTGTCATCATTATCGCTTGCAGGTAGCTTAACCAGACAATTGGAGTCAACGCAATCATTAAATTTAGACGCGGCATTAAATGTAGAAACAGCACATTTGATAAATTTGGGTACCTTGATTGAAAAGTCTGAATACAACTTGAGAAACCTATTGCAAGATGTATACTTCGATAAATTGAAAGATATTGTAATGAAGGATTTAAGATCAGTTGGAGATCTTAGTGGTAAAGAATCAGATGATAAGAGACAATCAGAATTACTTAAGGGGTTACAAAGTTTATAATGTAGCACGGCTTGTGTAATGCATATATTGATTTGTAAAACTTGCTTGTCGGATCGTGAATAGTTTCATAATATAAATAATAAATAGTTCTATAAACAATCGGTTAGAACAATTAATTCCGTCGGCATTTCGTATCTTCATTAGTCATTTTTGCTCTTATCGTCTACGATTGTACCTTCATCACTCAGTGTATTATGCACAAATGTATTTTCTAGATCAGAGTCTTCATTTTCGTCAAGGCTTACTGTAGATCCAGTATCCAAGTTATAGAGCGTGAGGTCATTGATTTCTTTCCGGTCATTTCGGTTGGTAAAATCCTGAGAACTCTTCGCTATATGGCCATTAGATACAGGTACTTCTTCATCTCCTAATGATGAAAGTACATTTGTTTTCACATCGTTAACAAATGACCAAATTGAAGATGAGACTGCTTGGAGCATATCGTCTGAATTCATATGACTACTCACCGGAATCACACCATCAGCTTCAACTTTTGATATACCTGATTGTTGTGCAAAATATTGGTCTAACTCATCATTAGATGGCTTCTCATTAACATATTTAGATTTTGAATTTAGAGGTGATGAGATCAAACCTAAACCGGATATTGATTCCTCGGAACGTCTTGGTTTATGTAAATGAGTATTTTCACTGGAAATGTCAAGGTTTTGTTGAGGAATCATAGACTTTTCGAATTCGTGTTGCAACATTGAGTCAAATTGCTGTATTAAATTCAACGGTTTCGATAAATTGCTCCATAAAGTAGAGTTTCTTCTAGCTTGTTTATCTGGATCTTGAGGTGGTTGCTGAGCCAATAATGCAGGGACAACACCTCCAGAAGATGAAGATAAAGTTCTCCTTCTAGTTCTATTTTTGGTGCTTGCAATCGCCTCTTCTCGAGGATTACTATTCTGTCTTTGTGGTCTTGTGACATTTGTATTTGACAGACCTTCTTTTTTCAGCTTTGGATTTGACGAATTCAATTCTTTATATAATGACCTCTGTATGACTTCTCGCAAACTATGCAACTCCTTTTCGTTTCTCTGCAATTTAGAGGTTAGGTTTCCTATGCTATCTTTTATTTCCACAATGCTCATTTCTTTTAGTGCAAGTAATCTTAATTGGTCGTCTATATCCATTCCCATAAGCTGTTCCATCAGCGGTAATGGAAGGTCATATTTCAAATCTTCTGAAGCGGATGGAATTGGCGAATCAGGAATGCTAGAACTAGGAGAAGACTCTGCTAGTTTGGGTAAATGTAAATTTTTTGCATCATACGATCCTGTTTTCTTATGGCTACCTTTCAGAGAAGGAGGTGTTTGGTTTGCAGCCAATGGTGATATAGCAACATTAAAATTTATCCCTTTGGATCTTGTAGAATTAGACCGTTTAATGGATGGGGTTATCAGTTTATCTTCTTTTCTAGATGAGTTAGAACCTAGCGTTAATGCTTGTTTGACTGGAGAAGGAGTGGAGAGCCCTAAACTCGGATCAACCATGTCGGAGGATGTTGACCCATTCATATTATGTATTCAGTAAAAAGGCGGTTTGATTACTCTTCGTGCTGATGATACTATAAATGCGATAAATGAATTCTCGCGTATCTTCCACTTTAAAGATTAGGCCATAAAATAAATTAGTTAGAAGTGTGTGTTTGACAAACTCAGCTCAAATGAACCAGCTAGATCCCTCAATTAAGAAGTGGGCCAAATGGGTAATAATCTTATTGCTTGCAAGAATACCTAAGCCGTTACAATGGTCAAGCTTCTTATCGTTGAACCCGTTCATACGTCGTATTGTCGCTATGAATTATGAACAAATTGCAAAGAAAACACAGACTGAAAACGTTAAAAGACACATAGCTCAGATTTCTAATATTGTAACTTGTTGCTTTCTATATTTTGCAGTGGCGGATAATGCTAGGATTCCTAAGGATTACTTATCGGTCTACATTTGGATCAACTATACAGGGAGATTGAACCCTCCGTCAGCACTGAACATTCTTGTATCTAGATTTTCACGCTATAGGAAGGTGAATACATACTCTGAAGTGTTCAGAAGATTATACTCAAACAAGGAGTATGTAATATATCCAATGATTTTCGGTCAAATATTGTCCAATTATTTGACACCTACAAGATACAAGTTGAACCAAAGATACTTGTCAAGCTATCTAAAGACCATGATATTAAATCCGATCTGGATTAACTTTTCTCTTGGTGTTAAATTCCATAGAATAAACTGGTCTGGCTTGATTTTGGTATATTTGCAACACAATGCAATGGCATATTTGGCATTCGGATTGATGACATTTAAAAGTAGATTCTTAGACCGTTATTATGAATTGAAGCATGGAATCTTCCTAAATGGCGAAGGAGAAACAACGACATTAGAGATTTCTAGGAATTATTTAACCTATGCCGGCCATAGAGCTAATTCATTGATTAATTTCATTTACTTGCCAAATTTGATATCCATGATGCTAATTTCGCTAACATCTCCTTTGTTAGTATACTTGAGAAACCCAGCCCATCCTGTTACTAATAGATGGTATTTATCACATGTTAAGTTATTCTTTAAGAGTTATACCAAAGTGATAGGTTTTGTTGCTGGAGTTGTTACTCTTTATGTTAACTCGGCAGACTTTATACCAGATTATGGATATAAATTAGACACCTCTGATGATACGACAGAGACAACTAATATTCGTCGTATTTCCAAAGGCTTTATCGATAATTTGAGTTCCTATTTATTCCGTCTTATTTTATTATCTAAGTGGAGGGTGGTTAAAGAAAACCATCCTCAATTCAGACTATTAAAACTAAAGAGCTGGAGTAGGCTTGAAGCTGTCTTGATGTGTATCGGAGTGTTAAAGTTGATGAATTTGAATGACTTTTTAGCAAGAAATGTGCAAGGAGAGTACAAAGAAAAATACCGAAAACTACAGAAAGAATCTTTACCTAGATTAATTAGTACAGTTATGTAGTACTTGAAGACGTTACTTTTTTATTTGTTCGTAATCAATATATATTTTAATATGAGACTAATAATTACAAGCAAATTGAACTATTTTGTGCCAACGACAAACCGAGCTCTACCTAGATGAATCTAAAACTAATAACCACCAGCACCTGGAACATTTTCCTTTCCCTTTAGCTTACCTAATAACTTCTGGAATCTGGTCTTGTCTCTGCTTCCATCATCAGGTAATTCACCAACTTCTTCAACCAACTCATTGACTCTATCCCATAAAGTACCATTCTTCAAGAAACCATCCCTCTTTTCCAAGAATTCTTCTTGTTCTTTCAAAATATCCTTTGAATGTTTCTCTTTCTTGTTGTTATAGTTTTCGTAAAAGTCATCAATTGTTTCTTGAGCTTTGGAGATAATTCCCTCCTTCTTCTTGGCATTGGCTTTTTCTCTTTCAGAGATTTCCAAATCACGACGTTCTCTCCATTCTTTTATATACTTAGAATCCTCGATAGATTCATCTGCGTTGCTGGAAAATCCGGCATCAGCTTCATCGAACTCTCTATCTTCCACTTCATTTCCTACATCTTCATCTGCCTTTGTATCTTCAACATCTGGAAATTGCTCTTTGAAGTCGTTTATTTCATCGTCACTTTCCTCCAAAGTGTCTTTATCGTTCTCGGTCTTGAATTCATCACCAAGTAGTTCCTTTTCACGAGATAAGAAATCACTGTCTCCAATGTCATCGCTGGAGCTGTTTGTTGGTACGTCTTTATCTATCGAATCCAACTCTGGGAATCTGTCGGCCATTGCTAAGTGATTTCAATACTTTATACTTATAATTGACTATTATTATTAGATGTTATTTCGTGTCGTTAAGTTTCGACTTGGGGGTTTATTCGATTAACCACAAAAATGACACAAAATTGAAAATGACACAAAGCTACCCAAGCATATAGATTCTGCCTCTTTCTACATTTAGTACATTAGAGTCAATAGTATAATTCTTGTATATTTAGAAGGATGAGATAGTTGTTTCATTCACGTTGAAAACTATACAAAAGTTTCTTTGTTTATACTATAAATACGGATAGAGGTGTCATTACTTGCAACACCAAGCATTAAATTCTTGTTGTTGTCATGCAATTTGTTGCTAAAGCTTAGCTTAGCTACCCTACTAGCTGGAGTTAAGGAGTAGTCAAATTTCAAGTGTAGTTTAAAAACTTTCTCTTTTTCATTGAGATCAACACTAAATAAAGAAAGATCACCATTCTCCAAACCCACAGCAAGCAATATCTTGTTATCAAATAAACTGGCTCTATAGCAAGAAACAGACGTAACAGCATCTTGTAATTTAATAGCAGCAACGGCCTCTACCTTTTCACTTACTTGCCATAATTTGATTTGTTTGTCACGCGAAGCAGTAACAACAAAGTTGCCGTACGGGTTAGAAGGTGCCCACGAGCAATCCCAAATGATTCGGCTGTGAGCTTTTGCATTAAGTTCAAGAAGTTGAAACGTGCCTGCTTTCTCGTCTACTATTTTCCATAATGAGAACTGCCTATCACGAGAAACAGACATTAAGAATTGACCATCTGGGGAGAATTCTAAACTTGTGATTGTTAAGTTGTGTCCTTCTAACACTTGGGCACATTGTTGGTATTCCTCTGCAACGTTGAAAATACGAATAACTGCATGTCTGGCATTATTAGATTTACATGCTGATGCAATCAACGAACCAGAAGGCGAAGTAGCACAGCACGTTACTTCGTAACCATGTCCATATAACTTTTCCAATTCAGGCAACAATGTGTATCTTTGTAAATGATCCTCTAATGGAGGATACGTTAAGGTTTCCAAAATATCTTCTTTATGTGTGTTTCCTTCAGTGTCTACGTTCTCTTCTATGTCTTGTTGTTGCTGAGACATTTCACCTGCTTCAAGCTGTTCATTAGCAGCCTTATTAGATAAACCTAATACTGGCAATGAAGCAGATTCAGGCAATTCATCTTGTGATTCACGGGAAACGATATCAATACCACAAAAGTTGTGTAATAATTTACTAATAGAGTGCGTCATTTCGAACACTCTCAAGAGTTTTTCGTCACCAGCAGATACATATTTTGTTGCACTGATGTTATCCAAACAAATCATATCATAACCATGAATTTGAGGTCTGGCAAATTCATGCCAAGTCTTGAAATCCCTATTTTTTACCCACGGGGCAAATAATCTTGTAGTTTGATCCAAAGAAGTAGTGCTGAAGTATTCACCATTCAACGACCACACTAAGTCAGTGACTTCTCTTGTACAACCAGTTACCCCTAAAACAGCATTCCATGATTTGGCGTCCGCATCAACAGTTTTGTATACTCTGAACGAACCAGTCTTACCATTGGCCAAGATATATTGATGTTTATCATCATTGAACCATAAACACGACCAGAATCCCCCAGAGGCACCTGTGGCAGTAGAGGCGCCTTTTATAGACATTTCGCCTAACCGATTAACGCAACACCAGATACCTGAATCAGTATCCATTTCCCAGATCATTAACGCAGTATCCGCACTCGATGACAATAATTGCAATTTCTTTTCATTAGAGTCCAGCTGGTAGGATGGGTGCCATTGAAGGCCAGTGACCCAGTCATCATGACCCATAATTAAGGCTTCGAAACTAATAGCAGCCCTTGTAAATTCGCCTATGTTAAACTTGTACTGCTTGTTTGATAAAAGAATTAACTTCAGTTCGTCTTCATCAGAGTCGTCAATTTGATCATTCAACTTTAATCTCCATAATCTAATATATCTATCTTGCGATCCACTGGCTAATATATAGTTTTTATATTTTTCTTCCGTTACAAAATTGAGACACTTAATCCAATCCTCATGTCCCGTTAACGTTGCTGATTGATCAAAATGTGAAATGCTGCTGTGATCTGATAATAATGTAAAAGAATAGATATAAACTATAGGAGTTGTACCACCAACCGCTAAAATGTATCTACCACTTGCATCTACATCTTGCAATGCTAATGTCATCGGATAGAAATTAGACTTTACTTGAAAATTGTGTATCAAACCCCATTCTTCTGTCTCATTATTTATTCCCCATAATGCAATATGTCCATCTGCACTTCCCGTGGCAAATATAAATTCATTGATTACCGATAAACAAGTAATAGAATGTTTGTGGAACTCTAAACTGCTGTAATGAGCATATTCATCTCCTTGCCTTTTCCAAACATTCACTTCAAAGTCTTCGGCAGCTGATACTAAGTACGGACTGTTAGGAACAAATCTTATTCCTGTAATTTCCTTCGTGTGTTTTTTCAACGTCTGGTATACCCCCTTGTAATCTTCCGCTAATGGCTCCCATAATGCAATATTGTTTGATGCACCATATGCTACTACTCGCTCTTTTGTGCAATAATCAGCAACAAAAGCTTGCTTGTTTACTCCAGTAAAGATAGCCTCTTGTTTTACACAGTTCGCTACCGTCATTATCTGTGTCAGATGCTTTAATTCACTTGTATACTTTCAGTAGTTTTGATGAAGATGCTCTTCTCAAGTATGAAAAAAAAAAAATCACGGGTTCGGGCCACATAACCAAAATTCATGGACGAGAGATACCAACTAATGTTCGAAACAATTGGTAAATAGCTTGTTACATAGACATTAAGATAGAATCACCAACTTAATATATAACAATGGTATCAGCGTATGTTGGGCTGAAGAAGATTGATTTTTTTATTTACTAGGATGATAATACTAACTACAGATACAGGCTCATTTTGATACAAAAGGCTACCCCAGAAACTATAATTCAATTTCATGATCAATTGTCTAACGAACTACCAACACTTAAAGGCAAATGGAGTTTTAGCTTTAAGATATTTAGGAACAATCCATATTCTATTGCGCCCGAACTTGCAGAGACGAGTGTGACATCGTCTGAATCCAAATTTTTGTACACATTGGCACCATCGTATTTAACGGGGTCTTGTATTTCGTTGATTAATAAGAATTCTGCATGTATATTCAGCAACGTGATAGAAGAAGAATCAACAGAAATGAACGGTACTGGGTTTTCTATTCCAGATAGTCATTTGCATCAAGGAGCGACGACTGGGTTAAATGATACGTTCGATTCTTTTGTCAATCAAAAATTGCAGAGTTTGTGGACACAGAAGCAGAACATTAAAGGAGATGGTGGACAAATATACGAGTTAGAGAATGGAAGTTTGGTAATTAGAACTTCGAATGTGTTCCTCCACGGTATTTTTAAAGGATTATTGATTCAAATCGAAATTGACCACGAATCTAATAACGAAGAAGAGCGCACATTACTGGAGCCATTTGAAAGAGTTCTTTCGAAGTATAATATCCCTCGAGGTAATATGAGTTGCAACGTTTTAGATTCTAAGTTGTTCGACAAATATGGCGATATGTGCTTGCAATATTCAGAAATACTCAATTTTTAGTCGGCCTAAACTCGATGATTATAGACTAATGACGTTAATATAATGGTGATTTAAATATGCTGATAATTAGTTCTAGTAACCGATAAATAGGGTATTTGTGTCTCAAAATGAAATTATTCCTAGAAATAACAAACAGGTGTGAATGATTCAATTCATTAATAGAGAGCAGGCCAATTCTAATGAATATTTTTATGTATAACTACTCAAAGAACTGACTAACCCTAAAAATCTAGCATTAGTTTATCTATATAGATGCAAAGACGATATACCGAAATATCATCCTGCATATAGATAAATCCAAAAATTTTTTGATTCTATACGCACAAAAGAGATGAGATGGTATTAATACTATCAAGTGGAAACAGATCAAAGTAGTACAAGTTAACGTATAGGATTATGGGCAAGAAACATAATAACAAGAAGATTGTAAAATCACAACGTAAACCACATCGTGAGAGGGAGGAAGAAGCAATAGCGAGATTACAAGAAAGAATTGAAGCGTATGACCCAGAAGTGGATGAAAAACTGATTTCACAGTTTAGTGACCTTCCACTTTCAGAGGAAACAATAAAGGGTTTGAAAGAAGCAAGTTTTGTGTCGTTGACAGACATTCAGAAGAAAACAATCCCAATTTCCTTGAAAGGCGATGATGTTATGGGTACTGCAAAAACAGGATCTGGTAAGACTTTAGCGTTTTTAATTCCAACTATCGAGTCTTTAATAAGAAACAAAATTACTGAATATGATGGACTTGCTGCATTAATTGTGTCACCAACTAGAGAGTTAGCGGTGCAAATTTTCGAAGTTTTGGTGAAAGTCGGAAAGTATAATAATTTTTCAGCTGGGCTTGTTACAGGTGGAAAAGATGTCAAATATGAAAAAGAAAGAGTTTCAAAAATGAATATATTAGTTGGAACACCAGGAAGAATATCTCAACATTTGAATGAAGTGGTCGGTATGGAAACATCCAATTTGCAAGTCTTAATTTTGGATGAGGCTGATAGATGTTTGGATATGGGATTCAAGAAACAAATCGATAACATTTTAGGCCATTTGCCACCAACTAGACAGACATTATTATTTTCTGCTACACAATCCGATAGTGTTAAAGATTTAGCTAGATTATCATTAGCAAACCCTAAAAGAGTTGGAATTTCCTCAGACCAAGAATTATCAGCTACTCCAGAAAGTTTAGAACAATATTATATCAAGATTCCTTTGGATGAAAAACTTGACGTTTTGTGGTCGTTCATAAAGTCACATTTGAAAAGTAAAATTCTTGTTTTTTTTTCGTCACTGAAACAAGTTCAATATGCATACGAAACGTTTCGTACTTTGCAACCAGGTATATCATTATTAAAATTATATGGTCGTCATAAACAAACATCACGTATGGAAACAACCATGAAATTTTCACAGGCACAACATGCATGTCTTTTTGCAACTGACATTGTTGCAAGAGGATTAGATTTCCCGGCTATTGACTGGGTTGTTCAGGTAGACTGCCCAGAAGATCCTGCAACATACGTTCATAGAGTGGGTCGTGCTGCTCGTTTTGGACGTCCTGGGAAGTCTCTTTTGATGTTGTTACCATCAGAAGAAGATGGCATGCTCAAAAGGTTGAATAACAATAGGATTGAAATAAAGTTTATGAATATAAAGCAAAAAAACAAAAAGACAATCAGGCCTCAATTACAATCTTTATGTTTCCAAGATCCTATGATTAAAAATTTAGGTCAAAGAGCGTTCATTTCATATTTTAGGTCAGTTTATGTTCAGAAAGATAAAGACATTTTTAAAATCGATGAATTACCATCTGAGAAATTTGCCAGATCCTTAGGGTTGCCCGGTGCCCCAAAAATTAAGTTTAAAGGTGGATCAGATAATAAAGAAAAGAAAAATATATCAAGACAATTGGCAGCCTTGTCAAAGGCTAACAGCGAAGGTGATCTGACTCCTGAACAAGACAAAAAAGTAAGAACAAAATATGATCGAATGTTTGAAAGAAAGAATCAAACTATTTTATCTGATCATTACTTGAACTTGACTGGGAGTAAGGCTGATGCAGAAAAGAGCGATGAAGATGATGTGGATGATTTTATGGCCGTCAAACGTCAAGATCACGACTTGAATGAGGATGAGTTACCTGACTTATCTATTCCAGTATCGAAGAGACAGGCCAAGAAGGCACTTTCCAAGAAAGCTTCTATTGCAGGTAAAGGAAATGCCAACAAATTGAAATTCGATGACGATGGAGTAGCGCATGCAATTTACGAATTAGAAGATGAAGAAGATTTCAAGAGGCAAGGTGATGCCAAGTCTCAAAAGGACGCATTTTTGAACAAGGAAACCAAGTTGATGAGTAATGCCGATATCCAGGATAAATTGACCGCTAAAGAAAAAAGACAAGAAAAGAAAAGAAAGAGAAAAGAAATGGAAAGAATCATGAGAGACGGAAGTGAAGATGAGGACGAAGATGTTCAAGCAGTAGTCACTATTGGTGGTGGTGGTGACGTTGATTTAGAACGTGATTTGGAATATTCAAGCGATGACGACGTTCCGGAACCTAAAAAGCCTAAATGGTTCAACAACGATAAGAACGTTAATAAAGATGAAAGTGATGGAGTTGTTGAGTATGATGAACCACAAACATTAGAAGATTTGGAAGCATTGACTTCGAAATTATTAGAGCATTAATTTATGTAGATAACATAATATGTATAGCATTAATAGGAAAATTAATAATCAGAAATGAAATAGTAAAATGCTTCCAGTGTATAGCCTAGGACTTAAACTTCTACAGAAAATTTCAATTTAATATAGTCTTTAAATTTATAATGAAAAATAATATACAATATATTTAATTAAATGCTCAATGGATTGCAGGTGTTCCAATAATTTTACCTTCTGCTTGGCCAAAACGATACAATTTTCCTTTGATTTTTTCTCCATCTTGATTCATCATGTCAACGTCTTCTTTATTATCGGCATTATCCATTTCAAGCATTATAACTTCTTGTAAGAAATGAGCTGTGGAACCTTGAGAAACTACGAGATTATTGTTATTACCCAAATTGATTGAAATTGTACCAGACTTATGAATATTTATATGGCCGATCTGTCCGCGTAAGGATGGTACATCTGATGCAAAGTTAGTTGTTTTGCAATCATCTTTCGTATCAACTGGATCAGCAACAGCATCTTGATTATGATATTTTGGTAATACATTTGGCAAGTGGAACAAAGTATAATCGTTGTTCTCTGTTGTATCGTCATTAGGTTCAGTATTTAAGCCATTAAACTTTTCAGTTACTAAATTCAAAATGGCCTGATGATCGCTTACGATCTTAGCGTTTTCTTCCTGGTTTAATACATCAACTGTTTCCGTAATTTTCGTTTCGAGCTGTGCTTTATGCTCCTTTATTTGTTCTAATTTAGTCTCAATTGGTTCATCTTTGACAGGTGATGGTTCAGCCTGGAAATCTTCATTAGACTCTGGTTCAGTCGACGCTTCTTTTGATTGTACAGTTTGAGTTAAACCATCAGCTAAATATTCATCTCTTTCAGGTCTAACGGGGAATAATATAGTTTCTTCATCCGCAAATCTGTATTCTTTGTTCATATCAATTTTTGTGGGGTCATCATCGTCCGACTCATCGTCTCTGGAAGGTGTAGGTGACTTGGATCTCAATTTCAGATCCTTCAATTTTAAACTTTGTAAAAATTCTGGCGTAGGTGACACCGAGTTATACATCCGATCTCTTGTCAAGCCTAGTTTAGACCCATTCGCATTACCTATAGATACAGATCCGGAGGCCAAAGGGCCGGCAGATACTAAGTGTGTTCCACTATAATTTCCACGCCCTCCACGCCTACTGTGTCCCCCTCTACTTGATGTATGATCTCTTCCTGCTGGTTTGTGGTCTCCATTTTCGTGTTTGATTTGACTTGGTGCTTCCTTCGCTCTTTCTTCCTTACTTTTTCTAGCAACAACTTTAGGCTTAAACCTTAAAGAAGGTTTAGAACTAGAAGATGGTTTTTTGGAATTCAATGACTCCAATCTATTTGACATTCCTGAACTTTTATATCCTTCCCTGGGGAACTTAGTTGATTCTTCAGAAGTACAATTGCATAAACTTTTCACTTATTAGACATTACACAAAAATTTGTAAGCAAAAAAATTCAAGCCGCATATTTTTTGTTAGGTATTTTAGCGATGAGTATAGCAGTACTATTCATTCAAAAGCAAGCATAAAATTCGTGATGGCTAGATCTAGAAAATCCAAGGTCCACGAAGATGTGGATCTAGATGAAGTAGATGCGTTTGACGCAAATAAAGAGAAGATTTTGTTGAATGAAGCGGGTCATTATCTACCAAGAAATGGAGATGAAGAAGACGAATCATCTGAAGAAGAAGTTATGGAATTAGATGACGAAAGCGAAGCATCAGATTTAGAAGGAGGCATAGGTAATGAAGACAAAGACGAATCGCAAGATGAAGAGGACGAAGGAGAAGAGGAGGAGGAAGAAGAAAAAGGATGGGGTGGTAGACAAAATTATTATGGCGGTGACGATGCCAGTGATGACGAGGATGGAAGACAAATGACTGAAGAAGCCATAAAGCAACAAAAGAAGCATTTGAGTGAGTTGGCAATGGATGATTATGTCGATGATGAAATGATGAATGACTGGCAAAAAGTTACAGAGGATATTGAAAACAAAGATGACAAAAAGTTCCAGTTGATGGTCAACGAAAATGGTTCCGATGCGTTAGGTAACCTTGACGACAAGGAAAAGTTGAAACTATTGAATACATCTTTCCCGGAATTTGTCCCATTATTGAAAGAATTAAATCAGTTGAAACCTAGATTAACCCAATACCAGAAGCAAGAACGTAACCACTTAATAGAGCTTAAAATTGTTGCGTTATCAGCATATTTGAGTGCCATAACATCATATTTCGCCATATTTGTTGATAATTTAAAGAGTGGAGAAACATTTGCTACCATGAAAGATAGTCCCGTGATGGAAAGTATTTTACAATCGAGAGAAGTCTGGAGGCAAGCTAGTGAATTACCTGATATGCCTTCTAATGTGAAGACACTTAATGATGTAAACGAAGATTACGAATCTATTGAAGAAGATGAAATATCAGATGAAGAAGATAACTTTGTCGATGCCATTGGTGATAATGAAGAATTACAAGATTCTGAAAAAGATTCTGAAGAAGACGATGATCAAGAGTTTGATATTGATATAAATTCAAAGCGTAACCTTAAGTTACCATCTAAGAAGAAGTCAGTAGTCAATGACTACACTGAGGTTGCTACACCAGAAGAAGTTGATATGGAAGAGAAACAACGTCGTAAGCGTACCTTACGTTTCTACACATCTAAAATTGACCAAGCTGCAGCAAAAAATAACCGTGAGCGTTTGACGGGTGATTTAGATTTACCTTATAAGGAAAGATTATTCGAGAGACAACAGAGGCTTATTGAAGAAGCAAGGAAAAGAGGTTTGGAAGAAAAGGATCAACTTGGTGATGATTTGGGTAACGAAGAAATTGACTCCGAAGATGAGAAGCTTGCAAATGAGATCAATGATATCAACGATAGTGGTGATGACTATTACCAAGACATGAAGCAAAGCAAGATTCAGAAACAGGAGTCTCGTCGTAAAGCCCACGAAGCTGCAGTCCAAGCTGCTAAAGACGGCAAATTGGAAGAATTACAAGAAAGATTGGACGAGGATGGAAAGAGAGCTGTTAATTTCCAAATTCTTAAAAATAAGGGTCTTACTCCTCATAGAAAGAAGGATAACAGAAACTCGAGGGTTAAGAAGAGAAAGAAGTATGAAAAGGCTCAAAAGAAACTTAAATCCGTTAGACAAGTTTATGATTCAAGTAATAAAGGTCCATACCAAGGTGAAAAGACCGGTATTAAGAAGGGATTGTCTAGGTCTGTTAAATTGGTTTAGTCTAGTATGTATTAACTTGTATAGTAATCAATATCTATTGCATATTTGACTTGTAGAAACACGTGACTGAAATATTTTGTTTAAACGATTTGAGTTCTAGTATACCCTGAAGGACTTTCATATGAAATAGAGCTAGCTTCAATGGTAGATTTAAGGGAAGTTGACAAGAATACAGAGAACGATGATAATTCACATCCAATACGAAAAAAACCTCAGGTAACGGCCGATGATTTATACAGAAGATCAACGCAATATCAACTTTGGTCCTACACTTCAGAATCATTGAAGGAAGCTAAACAGAAAGTGAATGAGAAGGGGACACATCATGCAATAGAAGAGTTTGAAAGGGCTCTATTAAAGCTTAAGTCCGAATCTAAAGATGATTTTGATAAATACCAAGAAGAACTTACCTCGCAGAAATTATTAGATCTACTTACTATGGAAGAAGAGTTAAAGTACCTTAATTTTTATTGCGAGAATATTATCAAAGTAGTTAGTTCGTTTCGAATGCCGACACAAGTGAAAGCTACAGCGGTGTCATTTTTTAAGAAGTTTTATTTGGTAAACTCGGTCATGCAATATCATCCTAAGAATGTATTATACACTTGTGTTTTCTTAGCAGCAAAGTCAGAAAATTATTTCATGTCAATAGAATCATTTTGTAAAGCTCTTCCAAAGACACTACCAAAGGATGTTCTTGATCTAGAATTCATAGTGTTGCAGTCTTTGAAGTTCACGTTATTGGTTCACCATCCATTTCGCCCATTATACGGATTTTTCCTAGATTTCCAAGCAGTATTATTACATCCAAGCCCATTGATGTATGATGTTAATGTGGATACAATTGGTGGTATGTACGATAAGGCAAAAAATTGGCTAGCTAATTATGCATTGTTGAGTGACGTTGCGTTCCTTTTCTCACCTCCACAAATTGCCCTTGCTGCAATGTATGATATCGATAAGAGAATAACTGATAGATATTTGAAAAGGAAATTTTTATCAGAAAACCACGATGAAGATAATGCACAGGGAAAGCTAGACACAATAAAAGAAGATCCTGAATTAAAGAGTGACAAAATCCCACTCGGCAACAGTGTTGTAGGTAGTGCGGAAGGGAAAGCTATAAAAGCGGAAGTCGACCAAGAAGAATCAAAGACAACAAAGAAAGATGATGTCAATGTTGGAGATATACACAAAGCACAAAGAGAACAATATGAGACTATGGTCAGAACTATAAGGAAGTGCATTAAATTGGCTAAACAAATTCCAGAGACATCTCGTGAGGAAAGTGCAAAAGTTGACAAGAAATGCTTCTTCGCTTTAAATCCAAGTAGATTGTTAAAGAAGAAGCTAAATAAATTAACTACGGGTAATAACAGTACACCAGTTTGAGCCTCAAAATGAGCCCCTAGTTTACCTAATTGGATATATTTAAGTATATATATATTAAAAACTTTAATTAAGTATATTCCTATCAGTCTTTTTGCATGTATTTTATACAGGTATTAAGAAATTGATCAAGTCTAACGGCTAAATGCAATGTCATCAATACGTAATATTGACTTGACACATTCAGATGCTAAAGTGATAGCACTAGAACTGACTAAGACTGGTTGTAAAACATGCTCGTCGTACGTATTAGAAGCACCAGATCTTCTTACCGAAATACCAGCATTCTTCTCACCGTTAGCATGTCTGTTCCTTAAATCAGTTACAACGTTGATTGAGTTTAATCCGGCATTTTCGGCCAAAGTTGTTGGAATTACTTCCAATGCCTGAGCAAATTCTTGATACACAAACTGTTCTACGCCAGATAACTTGTTGGCTTCACTCATTAAAACTCTCGAAACTTCGATTTCTGGAGCACCACCACCAGCGATTAAAGCTTTTTCTTTTACCAAACATCTGATTACACAAAGTGCATCGTGGATAGATCTTTCAGTTTCATCCAAGACAAGTTGATTGGCACCACGACAAACTATAGAAACAGTTGGCTTGACATTTTTCGCGGAGACACCATCAATCTTAACAATTCTAGAGCCGGATGATTCGATTTCTTCAACAACATCAGCTGAACCTAATCTATCTTCAGAGAAGTTGTCAATATCGGCAATTGGCTTACATCCTGTCGATTTCGACAAGAATTCAATCTCATCTCTTTCAATGTCCTTAATGACCATGATATTTAACTTTGATAAGAAATGCAAAGCCAAATCATTTACAGCATCTCTCAAGATCGACTTCTGAATTAATAAGACATTACACTTAGATTTTTTGATTTTCTTACAAATGTTTAATAAGTAGGCCCTTTCTTCCTTTAAAATCTTATCCATCTGTCTATAATCATTAACCACGACATTATTTTCCATGTCAGGCTTTGGAGGGGATAACTGGAATTGAATCAAAGCGATCTTTGCCTTATCGACTCTAACGGGACCGCCAGCAGTTTTAACAACATTTTGCGTCAATACCACACCATTGACTAATTCAGTTTCATCGATTGTACCACCGACCTTTTTGATTAATCTGATATCATTCAAATCGACATTATTTCGTTCTTCATTCATGACCTTCAATACAGAGTTAACAGCCAATGGCGACAACAATGCCGAATGTTGAGAAACAATTTTAGATGACAATGATGTGGACGCAGCTCTGATCAATGCTTCCTTGTCATCCAAATCAATCTTGCGTGACATTTCCAATAATACTTCTGCTGATCTGGAAGCAGCTCTTTGAAATGATTCCGAAATCAACGTTGGGTGGATACCTTTATTCAACAACTTTTCTGCTGCTCCCAATAATGATCCCGTCAATATAGCAACCGACGTGGTCCCATCGCCCGCCTCAACATCTTGTGCTGCACTAACATCAACCAACATACGTGCTGCCGGGTGTAAGACTGCCATGTGCTTCAAGATCGTGGCCCCATCATTGGAAATGATAATTTCTCCATTTTTGGTTTTAATCATCTTGTCCATACCTTTTGGTCCCAATGACGTTCTAATCGCATCTGATACAGCTCTAGCTGCTAAGATATTACTCTTACGAACTTCTTGTGGCTTTTCTTTATCTCTGAAAGTGGCGTTGGATGGTGATCCTTTACTTCCCTGTGATTGTGCCATATTTCTATCGATTGTATGTAACTACTTTCTTTCAGTGTCTAATTATGACTCTTATACAACAATCTTTAATCTCAACTAATTGATTTGATCAGAAATGTGAAATAACGGAGTATACGCCTTTTTTGTTTCGTAAGAATCACTTCGTTGTTGTATTTAGTGGAAAGCTGTTCGAAAAAAAAAATGACACAAAACTATGCGAGGATTTTAGTCGATGCTCATGTGACCTGAATATAGATATATAGCAGTTTTACTAGGATTTTTGATGATAATCAATACAGTGAAACAATGACAGGAAAAGACTATTCCGTGTTCGAGGAGCTCAAATTGAGTAAGGATCAAATAATAGAGTGTTCGTACTCGAATTGGTACGGGAAATTCAAGCCACATGTAGTCAAATCAATTGTTATAAAGCCATTGCCTGAAGAGTTCATCGAGTATTTGTCATCAGAAAGTATACGGCTACCTCAGGAAAAGAAGGACCAAGTAGTGGCTGATAGCGATAATGAGTACAGTGACTGGTCAGATGACGAAGAAGGGTCGCGAATCAACCCTACAGAAATGTTTGCTAGTTTGCACCAAGAGATCAAGGATGGCATACGTCAGTTGGGAGGTACGGTGAGTCCCAAGTTGAATTGGTCAGCGCCAAAAGATGCAAAATGGATCATGGCCAATAATACTACCAAGTGTGAGGATGCTTCGGATGTGTACTTGCTCTTGAATGCATCAGACCATATTGCACACGACATCGATGATGCTTTCAACGAATGTGAAGATCCAGACAAAAATACACAAGTCCCCTACGAGTTGGTATTGCGCCAATGGATAGAAATGAACCCGGCGTTGGAATTCAGAGTCTTCATCAAGAACCGGACAATTGTCGGGGTGTCTCAACGTGATTTGAACTATTACGACTATCTAGAAAAGTTGGTGCCCAAGTTCAGACAGAAGATTGACCAAATTTTTGCAGAAGCCATCGAGCCTCGTTTAGAACACGACAGCGTTATTGTAGATTTGTACATTCCCCGGCCATTTGATAAAGTATGGATCGTGGATTTCAACCCATTCTCTAGAAAAACGGACTCCTTACTCTTCACATGGCACGAATTGATTAACACCAACCCGAAGGAAATATATCAATATGAACTCAGACTTATATCCGAGACCAACCTCGGTCGTTTTTCCAAGAAAGAACATAGTGAGAACCAAGTGCCGATTGATGTGATCGATGCATCAGTTAACACAGACACAATGATAGAGTTGGCAAGACAATGGCTGGACTTACAAGAAAAAGGAGAAAAAGGAACTTAATTTCCCCTAGTTAATACTTTAATCTTCCAAATTACTGCTATAGAGTCTACGGATTGCACATTACACACTTGTTTGTGTATAGAAATGTAAATAGGCGAGAGTTTTACAAAGAATGTGAAATACGCATTCTGCGGAAGTTCGCAAATCTAAATCCGACCTAAGTCAAGTTCCAGATTCAATATAGAGACTTAAATAACAAATTGTGACAAATTAACCCATTCTCGATAAGTAGACGAAGAAAACTAGCTGTAGATATGAGTGAGTTCGAAGTTAAATCTAAGGATGTATTATTCCCAGATTACAGAGGCAGGTTAACGGAAGGGGTGACATACAACCCGTCGAATAATACTTTGATTTGGGTTGACATTATACAAGGAGAAGTTCATCGTGCATCGTTACTTGATGGAAAATTTGATGAGAGCCATGAAAAATTGAAGTTTGAGGACCCAAAAGAATCAATAGGGGCAATAGCGTTGACAAGTGACGATAATGTGATTGTGATATGTGGCAAACAGGGGATTGCTAAGGGTTCATTTAAGACGGGCAAAATTGAGTATTTTTTGAGGTACAATCACGATGAGGCCCAGAGAAAGAGGTTAAGATCGAATGATGGGATCATTGATCCGTGGGGACATTTATGGATTGGAGTCATGACCGATTTTGAGATTTCTGAACAAGAAGGCAAGGTTTCGCCAGAGGGAAAGTTATACAGAATCGATTGTCATGATTTGACGATTGAAACTATGATTGATGGCTGCTACATCCCAAATGGATTAGCGTTTTCACAGGACCGCAAACATTTTTACTGGACCGACTCTTTGACTCACACTATTTGGAAATACGACTACGATTACATTCCTAATACGCTATCAAATAAGCGGAAGCATATTGACGTAAGAGAGTTGGATATAATGAAGCCATTCAATAGCCCAGAACCTGACGGGTTGGTGATGACGAGGTCCGGCGATATTTTTTCTGCTATATTCTCTTCTAGCAGGGTGTTACATTTTGATGAGCATGGTAAGTACGTAGAGGGATTTAGATTACCAGCAGAGAGAATAACTAGTGTAACTATAGGAGGAAAGTCAAACGATGAATTGTACATTACAACTGGTCACCCTCATTTAACTGATTCGAGTGCATTAATTGACCCAAGCGATAAAACTGGCGACTTAGGCGGGTTTCTTTTTAGATATAAGTTGAATAAACCGTATGATGTGCACGTCAAGCACATCTGGGGCGGTAAGTTGTGAAGCTGGATATATAGATAAGGCTACCTAATATATAATATACTAAATATGCTTATAATACGTGCAACTAAAGCCCTTTGTATTTCTATTCTCTTTTGGACTAGATGCCATATGTCTTATGTTACCGAAAATCTGCAACCAAGTATAAAATACTTCTGAACATCAAAGACACCGTCAGCTATCAAACATCCTGTGAAGCATAGACATATTTATTACCCGATTCCTAGACCTGAATGATATATGCAACCGAAAATACAAGTTGTAATACTATCATTTAATGTAATTTCATTTGTCCTCATCTAGCAAGAATAGGACCCTTTCCACAAAATCTTCCATTAATTCGTTCTGCTCTGATCCACCACTCCTCAAATTTGTCAATTTAAGATTGGCAATTTCCTTCCTATTCTCTAGGACGGATTCACCTGTAATAGAAGGATCATTAATAATTTTCAAAATAACTGACAAATGAAACTGAAGGGACTTGTATTTAAGAATCGATTGAATTTGAGGATCATTCAATAGCTTGTCAAACTTACTACCAGGTTCAGTTTTCAAGGCTACTTTAGGCTCCTCTGTCTTTGTCCTATTTTCTTCTGTACTTTCATGAGTATGAGTAGAGTCTTTAAAGCAAGCAATAGAGCAGTAATTCACATTACATCGAGGACACTTGTATTTCGATTCTTTAACATTACAAATCCCACATATAACCATTATTCTTATGTTTGTCTAGTATATTTGAATCCAATGTAACCGTAGTGTCCGCGATGAGGTTTCTAGCTGCGATGCCTCAAACCTATATCTTCTTGCATTAATTACTGTATCAAGTAGTCTAAATCACAATTTAGGGATTGTAGTAAAACATGTACTTATAACTGCATTCGGAATTCATAATTCAGTGGAACATAACCAATTTAAACAAAAGAAATTTTCAGCAATACTGGGTCCTGCAAAGAAAGCAAGATGCTTGGTGCATGGTTTAAACAATAGAATTCGTAATTGAGATTTCATACAAAAAAATACAATCTGTAAAAATAAAATGAAATTTGATGGTCTGACGAATTCCCGAATTTACAATAGGAGAGAAATGTACAATTCAGGTGAAACCGAATTACTGCAAACGAAAATGTAAGATTCTATTATACAAAATATATACAAAAATAAAATCGCGTTAAAAGAAACGCATTATGCTATGCTGAATGATGTTATTACTGAGACGTAAAACTGAATTGGAAATTGGTTAACTCGTCTAGATTAATGCTGTTACACAACTTTTCCATGCTGCAATAATCCATGTTGCTATATGTTCTTTTCCTATCGAGAGAAAATGGAGTTAATGGAGTTAAAGGTGACTTGAGCGAAACAGTGGCAGGGGAGATGAAGTTGTCATATAGAATGGGTGTAACGGGAATGGATGGAAGTGGGTCGTATGTAGGAGTGATTTTAGATTTGAGGTGGTGAAGCACATGACTAGACAGGTTTGTACCATTAAAAACCGCCTGCATAAAAGTCCAGAAATCACTATTATCGATAGTTGTAAATGAAAGCCTGTAGTCTACCACAGATAAGAAATGTGATTCAAGGTGATTTATGAGCTTTAAGTCATACTTGTAATTTGTTCCGCCACTATTGGCAATGCTGCACCAAGTTTTGCACGAGTAGCATTGATCATCGAATGTTTTATTGGCCAAAATGAACGATGTGAAGATAAGATGCTTTACCAATGATAAGTCCTCTTCCATGTCAATAACACACACTGAATTATTGGCATATTTGTATAAGTAGTACCAGCTTATTATGAGGTTGATGCTGGAAAGTTGAGATGATTTTATGATTTGTTTTAACTGGTTGCAATATTGAAGACAAAATTGTTTGTAGGGTTTTTCGATCCCTGTATCTTTTGTAAGAATATGGTACGATATTTGTATATAAATATCTAGATATTGGTCTTCATACATTTCACATTATCATAAATTATTTATTCTGATAAAAGAATTTGCAATCACAAAAAATCGATGCCAGAATTAGATATATATATCAAAAAATTAAACGTAGCGAATTTAAGAGCTTCTGTGGCCTGTGCGTAAATGTATCCGGCATATCATGAATTGGCAAAATCGTAACTTCAGTTTCATCATTACAATAACAAGTCCGAGCTAGCCACCTGGAGTTAAGATTATCTGTAACAAAAAATTTTTTGCTTTGCTGTAACAGACAAACGAGATTTCACAACCATACAGTAAACAAATAGCTCAATAATCGCAACTTCAACCTGTATTACCTAAGTACAGTCAGTAATTCATGCCGCATGCGCCAACCTACAGGAGGAAAAGCCCACTTAGCGTAAACGGATATTTAATTTTCTACCAAGTAATTTACTTCAAAGTGCAGTATTTTATTGTTACAGAATGCCCGCATTGTCTTGTTACAATGCATGGAATTGCATTTATCGACACAACCAACCTTAAATATGCCATGGAATGGATGCTTGTTCGGGCCTTGTATTACTTATTGTTCTGTACTAACTATCTATGCTTGCCTATAGTCACACAATTATATTACAATTGGCTGGATTTTATTGGTATAGGGGTGCTCAAAATATTGGGTCATGTACGCGGTATACACATTCTTAGTTTTTAGCGTTTGTAATTTAGGTCTAGCCTCTACTTAATCTCATACGGTTACGCGTTACCCCCTTTTGAGCTCGATATATGACATGACCCTCCTATTATGTTAAATACAACCGCGAACATAAGACTCCAGGTCATCTAGAATATCGCATTCTGGCATATATGCAAAAATCGTACACATCCAAGAAGATGTCGCCCAATGTCGTCAGACCTGCAGATGCACATTCACTGTGAGATCATGGGATGAAGTTCTTGGAAGGCAAATTGTCGTGGCGATTGCCAGTTCGTCAGATGAGAAGAATGTCGTGAATGTCGTGAATCTAACGACTTTTTGTTTGCTGGATATGATGTCACGTCGCACGTGATTTGCTTCGGTCATCGCGCAAAAGATGTCACAGTTCACAGCCAACTAATGGTCTTCTGAGCGCAGTACCACGCCTGGTTCACAGGATCGATGTTTTTTAAATTTATAGTTTGGCACTGCCATAATGTGATTTCAATAACTAGAATGATGGTAGTATGCCAAGGCTTATAGTAAAGGAATAGGGAAACAGGAGACATGGCGACAGGGGGCAGGGAGGAATGGAAGTAGAGAAGAAAAGTAATGAGTCGTGTGCGCGTCTTGATACTCTATTCGGTGATTTTTTCACTGGGGCATTGCTGCTGTACGTTCCATGATCTTGCTAAATGATGACAATTTCTTTTACCTTCATTTTATATTTAGCTATTCGAAGAGTGTGCAAGACAGGCTAGTATAAATAGTATATCATTGCACAAATATCCGAAGGAGCCTAGATATTTTAGATTTTCAACGATTATTTTTTGAATAGACATGCAGCATAAAGCCAGACACCCTCTTCTAAGGTTTAAAATCATACATTATTACTTCATTCCTTTCATTGCATTGATAGTATGGTGGGGTATGTTGATCGCAATGTTATCGTGTTGGTCACTTCAGGGCCATCCGGTATATGCCTTCATGGGATATTCAGATCAAAGTCCGGTGTACATTTCTGATATTGGGGCAACGAACTTGAAGCCTCTTTTCATCTCATGTGCTGGTTTCCAAGCTATTTTCTTCGTTGGAACCTTAATTATGGAGTACTATCTTCGTAAAGCAAGGAAATTACAGCCTTATGTCTCTACCAAGCAACCGAAGTTAGCTATTGCAAGTATAATATGTTCAATTATAGGCCAATTGGGTATATTATTTGTATCCATATTTGATACTAATAACTATCATTCCGTACACTTATCTATGGTTGCTGTTTTCATCGCAGGTTGTTTTTTTGCTTGTTTCTTTAATTTCTTCAACTCGTTCATTTTTGGGAATTATCCTCACAGATTGAGTCCAGATCACGAAAAAGTCATCTTTGGGAGACATAGATGGGCTAATGTGTATATGGTTTCGTTCTTCTTGAAGATTTTCTGGATGTTAGCAGCTGCGGCATTGGCATTATTGTTTGGTATATATATGGAGAAGGGACAAGATAGCATTTCCGCCATATTTGAATGGACTATTTCCTTTTGGTATGGTGTATTATTAATCATGTGGGGTATTGACTTATTCCCATCTGCTGTTAAGCATTACAGAGTCAGGCATCCTGAAGAATTCGACAACAGTTTCAAACCATATGACGGTAATGAAAAAGATGACGCAAGAACTATTCTGACATACGGAGCTCCCACATACGCTAATTTTGAACGAAGTAGTCCGGAAGCTACAAATCATTCGTCAAATGGACCTAATGCTACCTTAGTACAGGTTCCATACAACGAATTAGAAACCCCTGCAAACTATAGAAACTATAACCAAGTATAAACTTTGTATCCATACCTACACTAGTCATATTATTTATTCTTCATATTGTTTTAATATCTTCCTTTTACAAGTCACTAATACACAAAAAAGTAATATTGATTCAAAATTGTAGCACAATATCACTTAACGTGATCCTAAAAATCATGCAACCGGGATAATGTATTTTAATAATTGTTTACAAGCAAATAAACTATATACTTCTTCAAATATCAATACTCAGGGCTTACAAGACTATAATCAATAGGTCCTTAGATCGATTTATTATATAGTTAGCAGAAATACGAACGCGCGAAGGTAGTGAAAAACTTAAAAATTAATCGGACCGCTCACGGAAACCTTTTTTTACAATATCTGTCTTGATAGATTTATGCCTAACAATACTGTAAGTGAATATGGACAAAAATTCTAGTGATAATAATCAGAATTCTGCAAATCCTACAGGTCAACTATTTAAGCCTAATTTATATGAAAAAGTACCCTTAACGCAGGGAGGGCAGCCGAACCCTATTGAATCGAATTTGAGAGGAATGGCTCGCCCTATGGAAACTTCAAGCCATCAATATTTACCATATACCAATTATCAGGCGAATCAATCATATGTACCTCCTCCGCAGGCTCCCACTCCACAATTGGCTATGGATTCGGGTTACACACCCTCTCCACAACAACACCAAACATTCGGTCAGCCACATCAAAAAAGTGTACCATCGCTGAAGGTCAGAATGAGAGTAAGCAAGGCATGCGATAGGTGTCGAAATCAAAAAATAAAGTGCTCAGGTACTATGCCATGTAATACATGTGTTAAACATAAAAAGGAGTGTCAGTACTCGACACAAAGTAGTGTACAAAATAACAGTATTGCTAACTATGATAATGCACCTTCTAAGAGAGCAAAAATAGAATCACCGGTTGCAGACGTTAATGAAATCACGTATCCTAACAGCGTTGTGTCTCAGGATGCAAACGGAGTGAAAATTCCTCCAAAAGAAAACGCTTACATAAATTACTTGGAGAATAGAGTTCACTATTTGGAATCAATACTTCTGAAAGATTGTACTACAACATTCGCTCAAGCAACTAACAAGGATATTGAAGAAAGTAATACAGAAGTCAAGCAAATGTTGATTATGTCGAGTTCTAAGTGGAGGTATCTGCGTCGACACCAAGTATTGCTTTCTAATAGACTATGCCAAACTATGTACAATAATTTATCTGAAGAAAATAAGAAAAAGGTCATATTACCTAGGAGACAATATTTTGGATGGAACATGTCAGGATGTAACTATATCACTAACGAAAAACTACCTGACTTACCTGACTTCAAGTTACCTTCAGATCCAGAAGTCTATTTTGATTTCTTTTTCGGAGAAATTAACCCTGTATTTGCAATTTTACATGAAAGCTTATTCAGAGATCAAGTAAAGGATTACGAAGAATTGTTTAATTCTAAAGTACACCTAGATGCAACCGAAAGGGATGCGAAAACAAACCAAACCCGATTGTTTCTGGCGATCTTATACCTTGTATATGCTTTAGCTATAAGGTTTCAAGAATTTCAGAAGACAGACGGGCCCAGTATGGAAATGTTAAAGTTAGAAGAGAAATTATTCAAATATAGTTACAAAGTGGTTTCCCTCTTTAGTTTCGAATGGGAATCTTTCGAATTGATACAGTCTTGGTTACTAATAACATTATATTTGCGAGTATCACATAGACAAACCTCATCATATCTGGCTTTAGGGCGTGCAACAACAATGACACGGTCATTGGGCATAGGAAAAAATAATCCAATACTAATAACGGCGAAACCGTACATACGCTTAAAAGCTAAAAGAATATTCTGGTGTGTTTATACTATGGATCGATTATTTGGATTGCTGTCAGGAAGATACGGTAGTTTAAATGATCCGGATAATATGTCACCCACAGAAAGTCTTGATTTTGTCTTAGAAAAAGATTCTTGGTTGACCATGCCGGCATTTGCTTTACTACATGTCGCAAGAATTTCTAACTTTGTTCATACTTCAATATCTGATGAATTTGATTTAGTAAAGTTACAGCAAATCAATTTCGAATTGCATCGTTTGAATTCTTGGTTTGATGAAAACGGGTTCGGTAATAGATCATTATTTGACAATACGGATCAGATTCTGCCCTTAGTGAAAGCACAGGTGAAGTTACATTATTATGATTTAATTAATTGCGTACATGGAAAACTTTTATTCAATTACATTGGCACCAAGATTTCAAATCAAGGTTTGAAGATAGACATGGTACTCAACTCTTGTGAAAGCATTATTGACATACTAGATCAAATTAATAATGCTAAATTGCTATACACACCATGGTATTTATTCTTATCATTATTGTTTGATACAGGTATCTGCGCAATTACGTTGATAAATGGTGGAATAGTTACGCTGACATGTAAGCAGGCTTTACAAAGCTCAATAAGACTAATTACTGTTTTAAGTGAAGCATCCGTCAGAAATAAAGAAGGTGAAGTAATTATGGAGACACGATACACAATG
This sequence comes from Debaryomyces prosopidis, assembly GCA_030578795.1. Lineage (NCBI taxonomy): Eukaryota > Fungi > Ascomycota > Pichiomycetes > Serinales > Debaryomycetaceae > Debaryomyces > Debaryomyces prosopidis. Next base: position 211,871 of record JAKTZG010000014.1, on the reverse strand, counting down.
GCCAAAGAGTGTTTATGGGCGATCAAAATGTCAAATCGTATACTATCCTTGAAGTTAGAACAAGATATGAAGGATATCACTAGTTACGGAATTGAACCTGGTTCTGCTGAAGTGAACAAGCAAACTTTTGATCAATTTGGAGTCAACAAACAAGTTATTGCGCTGGAACACAATTCGTTACAACAGTCAGACAAGGAGAGACTGAAATCAACTACAGACAGAGAAAATTTACCTACTAACTTACAAAAAATCACCAACGTTACAAATGATTCTGGGATTGCTCCTAGTTTGGATAATCCACTTAATTATGTTGAAAATTCTATCGACTCGCAGCTTAGTAATTTGCAATGGTTTGATCAATGGTTAGATTATAACTATAATATATGATCAAAATAATTCTGAAGAATTTTATCATTAGTCCGGTATATATCCCCCCGGACTATTACCCCCATTAACCCCAGCGCATACGTTGATTAACTTTTTGGTATAATTAATTCCCGCAGCATTTTACATATCATTTTTGTCATATAGAAGCGGGCATCCGCCCGCTATTTCTAGCGAATATAAGATTGCCGTACTAAAAAGTGTAACTAGTATAGTAACCAGTATGTCAATTAACCAAGGCGATAATAACCATAAGGATGAATGAAACCCACAAGTTTCCTGATCTTCGGTGTTTAAGCGATTTATAAGATTTGAGGCGGTATTACATATTCTATAACCACGATGTAATATGTCAGTACTATCTAAATTTAGTCGGGATTGTATGCACAAGAATGTACGACTGTATGAAAATTCCGTATTAACCCCAATAGAAAAGTTTCCCCAATAATCCGGAAAAATTTTATGTGCGGATACTATCGGAAAAACTTTTCATAGGTGACAAACCATCATCGAACTTTTGACAATAATTGATTAAATGATAAGTAATCTAAATTTTCTCCTTCTTTCTAGCTGGTTATTTATTTTCCAGGTTAAATATTAAAGTAACTTTACTTTTGAATATCGTGGAATAAATATCATAGAAGTGTCTTCTTTGATAGAATAGTTTACAATTTAGATCCTCCTTTTCCCCTTTCTCCCCCACCCCTTTCCGACAAAGAACATATAGTGTTCTCGTTTTACCATTCAACATAAAAAACAGTGCTAAGAATATGCCACCTAAGGAAAAGAAGAATAAGGAAGACAGGCCATATAAGTGTACCATGTGTCATAAGGCCTTTCATAGGTTAGAGCATTTGACCAGGCACATTAGAACACATACGGGAGAAAAACCACATCCTTGTACGTTTCCAGGATGTGTGAAGAAGTTTTCAAGGTCTGACGAATTAACAAGACATTTAAGAATACATAATAATCCTAGTTCAAGGAAAAAGAACAGAGGTCCTAATTACGCTGTAGACTCTGATAATGAATCAAATAAAACGGTCAACCAACTGACACAATCGACACAGGTTTATACTCAAATGCCGACTGCAGCTATACCAGTCACTATTGACAGAAATGGAAACCATATATACCACCAACCATACCCCGTATATTTTATTCCACAAACACAACAAACTAGTCAACTGCCAGTTCAATCACCTCCGCGACAACACCAACAACACCAACAACACCAACAATACCAACAACACCAACAGCACCAACAGCACCAACAGCACCAACAACAACAACAACAACAACAACAACAACAACAACAACAACAACAACAACAACAACAACAACAACAACAACAACAACAACAACAACAACAACAACAACAACAACAAGGAACTGCCTACCGGAGTCAAACGCCTCCAATTTCAATTAACCCTCGCCCATATCAACAACAGCAATCTGCAGTATTCTCATTACCATCATCTCCTACAAACTTCCTGTTAGTGAACCAAATGGGCCATCAACAACAGCAACCACAACAACAATCTCAACAACAATCTCAACAACAATCTCAACAAACAAACTCTCTTCATAAGGCTCTATCATCGGAGACCATCAAATTGCCTTCGATATTATCAATGAATCCCAAATCACCCACTTCTAGAGGACATCCAATATCAACTTCAGGTTCAACTACATCCATAACATCCGGCAATCATGTTTTCAGCCAAGCAAGTAGCATTTCAAGTGGAAATTCTGCTCCCCATTCATTAAGCACAACTCCTGATAATTATACCAACGGCTCTACTATAAGCAATCAATCACTTTCAAATTTAAAAGATTACTTCCACCAAAATCATCTAAAACCAAGTAACAAGGTATTTAATGCTAGTTCTAATTCATTATCTTCAATTTCAGGAAAAATGAAATCATCATCCGCTACAAATTTGGCATCCTTGAATAACTTCTCATTGCAAAGACTAACGCCTATCAAACCTTTAAATTCAAATACCAGAATCAATAACAACACGCACTCTACTGCACCAGTTCCTACATATTCTTCTAATTTTACTAAGCAAAACTCGTCGACGTCGTTGAATCTTGAATTTTACATGCCTTCGGCTAAGAAATCGAGACCAAATTCCCCAGTACAATTACCGACAGCTTATTCGAGCTCATCTATGCACCAACCACAAGGTTACTCGCATAATGATAATACCCACTTAATGCAGCATGCTCCAACCAACCCTGCTTTTATTATATCTCCAAATGAAACTCCATTACAAACCCCATCACAATCTCCGCATGTGGGTCCTCAGCAAACACCTGTTGATAAATCAATGAACTCGCTTAATTTACTTAACGCAGCAGCCCAGAATTTGCAACAACATGAGAACACTACTGCTTCCGCCCCAAACGAAGAAAGCATTGCTACCACAGGAACACAATTACCTCCAATCAGATCGGTGTTAGATTTCGTTAAATTGCATAAATAAACTCTCAGTATTTTATTGGTATTTCTAGGATACATATATAGATAGATTAATTTAATTCGCTTTATTACATTGTCGTCTAGTAGTTTTTTCTACAACTTAAGAATACCCATTTTTGCATCCGTCTAATTCACACGTCTACTAGTCGAAGGCCATAATCCGGCTGTATTATATCACACGCAATTTTCCATTGTGCTACGAATCAACTCAAACGCTCATTTCAGTTGATGAACCATGAATTATCAAGTTCCAAAAGGTCCTTAAAGACAATAACCAGCCACCTTTCACGACATTCTAGAATGTCGCCAATTTTTGAAATTAGGTGCCTCCGGGCTCAACATGGCGGATGTAGCTTATCCGAACTGTCCTTATGGCAGTGAAAACTTCATGATCAATGCTCTGGACAACCCCAAGCCAGCATCATCACCGATCTCAAGCCTGATCGGATCGCATGAAGTAAGCACATCTTGTTACAAACCATCACCCCTTCCAGAAACCCCTCTACTTGATCCTCTTGCCATGTACGCATTTTAGGCCTCCTCGTACCCATACATGGGACTACGAGTCACACACGGGCAGGATCCGTCACCACCTATTTACCCAAGACGGAACTTACCGCGATTTTATCACACTCCGTCTTATTCCTGTCCCATGCGCTGCATAACTCATTTCACTAGTAATAGCGACGAAGGCTGCATACCGTAACCGTATGAATCAAAAGGCAATTCGCAATTTATCCCACTGGCCATCTGATCAGTGTGTCAGGGGTATGCCCACGCGAGTTACTACCGACAGATCCTCACTACCTCTAGTGCAAGTCTATTCGAAGTCTATCTGGTCATCAATATGGTTACTGTGCGTAAGGTCTACTGACCTGTAACATAATACCTTGCCAGACATTCTACAACTCGCAACTCATCTACACTGTATTACAAAATTACGCTCTTTTGTATTATTTTATAGTTGTATATGGAACTCCCTGTTTTCTATCGTGTATATACTATGGGTCCCTTTCTACTGGGTTAATATTCTTTTTTGGTATGGCCGAAGATGACTGTAGCCTTGGCAAAAAGAAATGAATCTACCCACTTTGTGTAACTTCACCCATCAGCAAAAAAATTTTCGTCGTTGTGCGGTAAGCACCGTCTAATAGAGGATACAAAATGAACACTCATTCTTTTCATGGATCTTTTTTCTTCTATTAATCTATCCTTTATTCCTTTTATTTTGAAATAAATATACAAATAACTGCTGGTTATATTAACTTATAATCGGGTACTATTTATTTCTTATAAATTAAAAAAAAAAAAAAAAAAACACGTTTGATTCGGTTTTTTTTTTTCATACAGATTAATTAATTGATATTGGTTCTAAGGATAATACTGTCGTATTATCGAATCAATAATAGAAGAGACGTCACAGTTACTTCTGGATTAATCGGATTAATCTGATCGTTGAAAAGCTGGTGGTTATTGAGATATTAAGTTATTATTAATAGACGCCATTGCATTTAATTCAACCAAAAAGACTAAAAGAATTCATTTTGAAGCGAGCTTTTCAATAAGTCATCGTTTTTATTAGATTATAATCATATTTGATTAGCATCCACGATGTATCAAACACAAAATTATTTTCAAAGTTTAGGAACAGCCGGACATAGAGCTACGTCGTCATACAACTATATGCCGCAGTATACTCCGGGAAATTATTACGACCCGTCCCAGTCGCATCATAGACATTCAAGGTCGTTCTACTCGGCCTACCATCCATCGGGGCCTCCACAAGCTCCACAACCACAGTATATGGCCCCCCCTCCTCCACCTGTGCAGGCGCCACCAATGTACCAAGACCAGCCTAGCAATGGAGGTATCAACTCAGTTTTGGAGTACGATATTAATAACATGGCCACCTTCTTAAGTTGGTGTACCTACGGAATGTTGAAGCAAGATAAAATACCTAGCACTGAATTTGAAAATTTGATTGTATCTGTATTGTTTGCAACTAGATTACCAAAGTCAACAATCATTATTGCTCTTGAATACATGAATCAAAGATTCTCCAATAAGAATTTTGGTGATTTGGTAGAGCAAGAAATTTTTACAAAGTTGATTGTTTCATTAGTCTTAGGTAATAAGTTCAACGATGATAACACCTTTACTAATAGATCGTGGTGCGGAGCAACTGGTTTACAAATCGAGGTAATCAATAAAGAAGAAAAAGATTGGTTGAAAGAGATAAACTGGCAATTAAACGTGGTCAATTTCGAAACCAATATAAAAACGTTAGAGGAATGTTGGATAACCTGGTTGGAGAAGTACAGTGGGAACCCAAAGTACAGCTCCGCATCGGTGCCGCAAAACTATTCTCCATATACGCCACATTCCACCTACCAACCTACCAGTATCCCATCGTCGCCAGTCTACCACGAACCTTCATATTCGTATGGTTACGCATCATCCCCAATCACATCATCCCCTATAAAATATGCACATGAATCAATATGGTCCAACCCTAATCCAGCGGCAAAGAATAATAATAATATCTGGTCGTATACTCCATCATACCAATACGTGCCAAACAATGGTTCAGTAGTTCCTGAGCCAACGAATCCTTACTTTGGAACATCTAATTTTGTGGGTTACACTAACCCATATTACAACTACAATACAGCTTCTTGTTAACGCTATTCTGTTGTTTCGTTTCGTTTAATTCACTTGTTTTGTGATAAAAAAAGTAGAGAAAATTTTAAAACTTAAAAAAATTATATATTTATTTATATGAATTAATTCTTCATTAATAATTCATAGAAATTATTGACACGTTAAAACATTTGATATTTGGTTTTACTTTTTTTTTTTTGGTTTTACTAATCTATAATTAATATATGTTATTGATCGGTGAATTCTATTGCTTAGGTTATAAAGCGATACAAGCGATATAAATATCGCTAAACAGATACCAGTAAACTACTAGTTCAGTAACAGAGTAACAGATTTACCAGCTGATGTATTATTTGTATATACAATCCAACTATATTCTAACTTAATGGCATTCTTATTTAGCAGCTTCCTTAGCTTCTTCCTTAAATTCTCCATCATCATCTTCTTCATCATCTTCATCATTTTGAACACCTTGTTCACTCTTTAACTTTTCTGCTGCCTTGGCGAAATCAATAACCTTTCCTCTTGTTCTTCTACCACCTGTAATAATATTAGACTGGTCTATTTCCAATAAGTCATCCTCTTCCCCTTCTTCAAGTCCAAGGTTGTCTTCATTACCCTCATCCTCTTCCTCCTCGTCTTCTTCATCTTCAGATTTGGTTTCCTTTGGTAAATCATCGTCATATTGGCGTCTTCTATGCTTCTTTTTCTTGGAGCTTTTATCAGTACTACCTACAGAGTTTTTATCTTTGGTTTCACTTGCAACTTCCTCGTGAGACCTTTTCTTTGAACCTTCTTCAGCTTCACTCTTTTCTGTGACAACTTTTGGTTCTTTCTTTTCAATTGATGGTTGTGTGGCTTTCTCTGAATCTGACATCTTGCTGTTTGGTGTAGTGTTACAAATATATTAACTCGTTACACGGTCTTTGCTAAAAGGTTACTTTAATATATGGTTATGACACGCCCTCATTTGACTAAGAATGAAAAAGATGGCTCTAATAGTAAATACGTTAACAACTAATATACATATAATAGAGAACAGTAGAAATAATGGTATGTATTCCAGGGGTATTAGGGTTTTGTTCAAGATGTGTTTACTAACATAACTCAGGCAACTAATTTATCCGTCTCCAAGAAGACGAAAATGTCAGATTTGGTACATTACAGATTAAGAATCACTACAATTGATAATAGAAATTTTATAGGACAACTATTAGCGTATGATAAGCATTTAAACCTTGTGTTATCCGATACTGAGGAGTCTAGAATAACCAAAAAGTCATATCAAGAGTTAAAGAAAACACAAAACTCCAATTCAATAGTTGAAGAGAAAAGATCGTTAGGGTTAATAATTTTGAGAGGAGAACAAATCGTTAGTTTGAGTATAGAGAGTCCGCCTCCAATTGACACGAAAAAGAGAATAGGATTAGAAAAGGGTAAGGGCATCACGAAACCATTAAAAACACCTGTAAGTGTTAAATCGAAGTTACAAGGACCTATTAAAGCTCCACAAAATGCTGGCCCTGGATTCAAACGTCAATAGACCAGGGATAAATGTACATTAGTTATACTACATAGTCTGTAATAGTTAATATAACAAAATATAAGTAATTTTATACTCGTTAAAATAATATATTGTGACTAGTTACCATGTGATAAACAACGTTAGTATTAAGTAGAGGAGCTACAATGTAACAAGCAGTAACATAAAAATTAATGATAAAATGAGTCTGGTTTCCTTAACAACAGTTCGAGTTATTCTTACTCTTCTTTTCTTGAGGAGCGGGAGTTAAAGAAATAGTTGGTCCTCCTGATGGCTTGTTAGCATTAGAACCTTCATTGGTATCTAATTGATGCTTACTGATCATTTCATAGATGTTCTTCAATAATTGATGGAACGATAAATCAACGTTATCGGACGACAAGGCAGATGCTTCAGTAAATAATAAGCTATTTTCGTTAGCAAAGTTTTTGGCTTCGTCAGTTGGGACTGCTCTTAAATGGTCCAAATCGGACTTATTACCAACTAACTCAATGACGATGTTAGCATCAGCGTGTTCTTTTAACTCCTTCAACCATCTTGAAACCGATTCGTATGATTCAGCCTTGGAAATATCATATACAATCAACGCTCCCACAGCACCTCTGTAGTACGCACTTGTGATAGCACGATATCTTTCTTGACCAGCAGTATCCCAGATTTGAGCCTTGACTCTTTTACCATCGATTTCTAATGTTCTTGTAGCAAATTCAACGCCGATAGTCGAACGCGACTCCAAGTTAAACTCGTCCCTAGTAAAACGAGACAATAAATTAGACTTACCCACTCCTGAGTCTCCAATTAAAACAATCTTATATAAATATTCATAATCATATGAATAATCGTCTGTGTTGTCTGACATTTTATCGTAGTATTACTAATTAAATTTAAACTTTCCAGGTTTCGTTTCTTATACGTATATTTAATAATTCCAATTAATTTCAATAAATTCTCACTCCCAAGTTCTTATAAAAATCTTCTTTATAAAAAAACAACGACAAAGGTTAATATTCCTTGATCTATGACTGTACAAGTGAATAATATGATTCTAACTACGTATTATTAGCACTCTTGACGATAATATAATTCTACTTTGATTCTTTGCTAACAATCTGTCACAAACAAAAACATATTTATGATAATACGCACGACCGCGCTGACCTATACGCTGAAATTAGATAACACGATACACTATATATTGATTAATAATACGAAACTAGAAACTATGAACTATGAACCACCCAAACGTTTGTCTTCTCTAGCAGCTTTTCTCTCCATCTCATCCCAGTCTTCACCTTCTTCTTCACTCTCATCACCACTAGCATCACTACCAGAAGCATCACTACCAGAAGCATTAGATGAATAATCATCTTCGGATCCAGCTTCACTTTCAACATCTTCGTCACTAGGATCTTCGTCACTAACTTCGAATTCAGACTCTTCGTCCTCTTCGTCTTCTTCTTCAGAATCACCGTCTCCCGTCAAGAAACTCCAACCGCCATCTGCGAAGAATTGGTATGGGTCAGATTGAACCGTTTTCATAATGGTAGCCCAGTTCAAATTCATTTGACCTTCCGAGATTGGAATGTCTACATCGGTCAACCAAGACTTGACGTCTTCTAACAATTCCATAGGGATAGTGTTGATATGTACGACTGGTTTGTTGAAGTCTTTGAAGACAAAGACCAAATCGAAGTTCTTCAAACCAAACTGGACTCTTTCCAAATGGGCGATTTCTATCTCTTCCAAAGTCACAACCAAATATGGAGGGTCAATTAGTTGGATCAAACAATCACGAGTAGGCATACACAAAACGGCTGATCTGAAAGGCACACCAGAGAATCCCAATTCTCTGAATGGAATATCTAAATCGACCATTCCTGACGAAGAATCTGAAATCAATTGTGCGAACGCTTTAAACTCCTTATCCAATAAAGCCTTCCTTCTTCTTTCCTCTTGTTCTTGCTGCAATTCATCTTCATCACCATATCTATATCTTCTCTTACGACCTCCAGTTTCGTCGAATGCCATGTCACTGGCTTCACGGTAAAATTGAACATCGTGCGTTTTCTTCTTGCCAATCATAATCGGATTCTTCAAATGACAATGAATAATAACAATTAATTCATCCTTACAAGATTGAAAAAACAAATGTTTGATGTTTGAAAATAAAATATCCACTTTTTGATCCATTCTAATTGATGATTGATATCTCAAACCGTTCTCGTGTATTTGCAATACGCCTCCAATCTTTTTTGTATCTGGTTGTGGCCTAATGAATACTTGGTCCAATTTCTTAACTCTCGAGCCCTTAAGTTCTATTAAATTAGCTTGAGTAACAACATCAGCCATTTGTTTCTTTTCTTGTGCTCTTTTAACAGCATCTTTCTTCAAATCCTGAATAGCCTTATAAACGTCTACCATTCTTTGGTGATCACGGGACCTTAAAGTAACTGATCTTAAGAACGAGTTTTCTGGGGAATCTTCATATGGCAATTCGGCTCTTCTAGAAGCATTACCACCTGCCCCTGGAGAATTAAAGTTCAATCTCAAGTAAGTGAAATCTCCTTCTTCATTTTGAGATCCATTTTTGAAAGAATTGATATGAAAGGGAACTGGTCTACCACAAATAGGCAATATAATTGTTTGATTTTTATAATCAACGTGAATTTTTAAGTCCCTAACATTACTAGGAATTTGTGATTCTCGTACATAAGATTCGTACTTCTTGAAGACAGGCTTGAAATCCAGCGCATCAGTTGCATCAGCTTTAGAAAATCTAGCTAAACCTTCTTGTTGTCTCTTTTCGTGCAACTTTGATTGCATTTCTTGACGTATCTTTTCAGTATTATTAGCATCATCAGCAGCTGAAGATTCGTGTCTCAATTTTGATTTCAAAATCTTGGAGTTGGCTTCATTTACAGCCAAGTTTTTTTCAGTCTTAATGTTCTTCTCAGATTTTAATTTCTTGTCTCCACCGTTTTCAGTTTTAACTGCGGTAGGCTGGTCATCCCTAAAATAGAAGGATGTTTCTGATCTAGCTTTTGGATATGTAGTTAATAAAATAGGTTCAGATTCGCTTACTTTAAATGTATCGGTTAATATTAACGAATATTGCTTTAATTTAGGATTCAGTGCTTTTTCGTTAGTTAAGTTATTGAATCCAAGAGTTAAAGAAAATATTTGACCATTTTGTAATTTTCTTTCATTCTTTGCATTTAATACAAAGGTAGAGTCTCTAAACTCAATACCCATTAACCAACCACAATTTTTTGGGAAATGTTGAATTAAATCTGGCTTTTCGGATTTAATGAAGTCAACAGCACCTTGATAAACTTGCAGTGCAACTGTACCATCTTTCAACAAGGTGGACGTAACATGATTTTGCAATTTAAGCAAAAAATCATAGTTAGCTTCCATAGCTGGTGTAGGATCAATGAAGAAAGTTCTAGCGACGTTCGAGCAGTAAGACTTATAACGCAAACCCAAAGAAGCTAAAATAACCCCATCACCGACTAAAGCCTTTGTCGTCGATTGCGCACTTGGCTTTAAATCATACTCGCCACCACTTTGAATAATTGGAGAATAGCACCAGTCAACCAAACTTGGGTCGAATTCCTTCATCGACTGGAGTAATTTTTTCCCAGTTGCAGATTTAGTGTACCATTTATTGCTGTCGATTTTGTCTTCGATCTTTTCAGAAAGATCAGAGTTTGAAGTCTTCAATTCTTCGTCAACAACCACCATCATTTCGTTGGCAAACGCATCCATTAATACTGTAGACGATTTTGACGCAATTTTAGTATTATTAAACTCTTCCAGGTCCTTGATCTCCATGGATTCGGAAAGCAACAATGCACAATCGCTGTATGATAATCCTGCATCAGTGGATACTTCGTTCCATTCGTCAATGAACTTACCTCTATATTGATCCTTTGCAATATGTCCGATGGGCTTCTCTGCTGAACTTATTTCCTTCAATTCTTCAATCAATTTCTTAAATGTTTCCTTGTTCTTCTCGGCATCCTTGTATCTTGGCCAGATTTCAACAGTGCTCGAATTTTCCGTCGGCTTCGATGTCAACCCAGTCAAGTACTTGGCTTTACCCTCAGATGTAATGAAAATACACTTATCTTGTGTAATATAGATCCCAGTGTGAACAAATTCATATCCTAAGAGCCATGTCTGTAAAACAGTGGTCTTCTTGTAAGTATTTTCATCATCTGATGCCCCTACTAAAAACAAGAGACATGACTGCTTATCTTGAATACCCGTCAAATTTTTTTGAATAAGCGATAATCTTCTATGAAAAGAGTTTGAATCAATCTTCACTTCAGACATACTAGATGGATTTGATGTCTTATCCTTTTCGAGTTGTCTTAATTGCTTGCTTGACCTTTGCCTTTAATGTCTATAATGGCCAAGGTGAATTTTTGTCTACTAACAAAAGGTTACACAAAACTAAGACCATATAATCATCACAAAAACGCGCCCGTACGCGTTGTTGATATATCTATATATTGGTATATTCTTTTTATTGATTCATCTATAGTATAGTTCTGAGTTCTTTTGGACAACGAGTAGTTGGAAATGTTCAGGCAAACTAAGAGAAGAACCGCAGGACGTAGAAACTTTGAACAAGGGAAAAATGGTAGCATTTACCAATCTATAAATTCACCAAATCAATACAGTTCGAGGTTGTCATTTTATGATATACCGCCATTGGAAGAAATTACTCTTGAGGAATTTGAAACATGGGCGATAGACAGATTGAAAATCTTAATAGAGATTGAATCGTGTGTTGCTAGATCTAAGTCTATAAAAGACATCGAACAAACAATCAAACCATTATTTTTGAAATATTTACCACTCAACCCAATATCAAATAATAATGAGGCCATAACGTATCAGGAACGTCAAAAGGACCATTATTCGCATTACATATTGAGACTAGTGTTTTGCCGTACGGAAGAATTAAGAAAGAAGTTTATTAAAAATGAAACCATACTCTTCAAAGTCAGGTACAATATGTTGCAACCAAAGGAACAGCAAGAGTTTATAGCCAGCTACAAGGATAAATTGCCATGGCAATATATATCAAATGAAGAGAAGGTAGATATGTTTGAAGATTTGTATGCAGCAACTGGAGCCACCATTAGAAACGTATTATTCATGGAAAGTGGGGACCCAAGTTTCACCATTACGAATGAACAATTAAAGCAGCACATTAGAATTAAAGAGAATTTTATTAAACTACCATTCGACAAGGTACCAAATCTAGTAGCTTCAAGACTGGTTTTATTGAGAAGTGGTTACGCATATATTCCTTCGACTTTGCAATTAAACTTATTGTCAATCGAGTTCCAAGATATTTTGACTAGAAACTTAATGAGAACGTTTCAAACCTTACCAAGATTGGAGGAAGATGACAGATTATTACCGTTGCTAAACAATTTATCTCATAACTTTTCAAGCATTCAATATGAATCAGCATTTGGCAATGATCCTTCTTTAATTTCAGATATAAATGCACAATCGATCACTACGCCAGCCATCAACAAACATTACCCTTTGTGTGCATCTCACCTACAAAAGAACTTGATATTAAATTCTCACTTGAAATATCAGGGTCGTCAACAGCTTGGTCTCTTTTTAAAGGGGATAGGTTTAAACGTTGATGAAGCGTTAAAGTTCTGGTCCTACCAATTTACTAAGTCATCCAATGCAATTAACTTAGAAAAGTTTAATAAAGAATATAAGTATAACATTCGTCACAACTATGGTTTGGAAGGAGCAAGAATTAATTATAAACCTTGGGATTGCGCTAGGATCTTGCTGAAACCAAAACCCGGAAAAGGCGAATACCATGGATGCCCATATCGTGATTTAAGTGTCGATGCTCTTGTTAACAGCTTGAACGAAATGGGTATTAATGATCAACAAGATATTAACGGCGTCATCGATGATGTCAGCAGAAATGACTACACTGTTGCATGTACCAGAGTATTCGAAATAACGCACAAAAATCAGCTTGGTAAGAACAATAAAGCTACAGAAGGAATGCATATCAATCATCCAAATCTTTATTTTGACAGATCAAGACAGTTAGATAGGCTTGATTCTAAAACCTCTCAATCAGTGTCTACTAATTAACTGTATAGAAACTAAATAATGCGACTAATAAATTGAGTTAACATAAGGATTCATTTCTATGAAGAAAATGTGCTTTGAACTTAACTTAAGTCAATAGACAGCCACATATCTCTAAAGTTCCACCATGACGCACCACTACCACATAAGCCCACCCAGAATGGGCTTAGGCAACCTTCGTATAACGACCAGTGAACCACGAGCGGAACTTGAACAGCCTGTTTAAATAAGCTAAGTCTCCAATTCTTATCCCACTTACTCATTGGAACCCTTCTGAATAGTTCAATAATTTCAATAATTAAATACGCTCCCCAGATTCTAGAACACCACACATATGTTAGAAGGCACCAATAGTTATTATCTGGAGTTCCAACCCAGTTGTGGTCTGTCAACCATCCAGCATGTTCAAATAATTCTAGAAATAAGCAATTCAAAGATTGTAACAAATTCACAAACCTATCAAACTTGGGAACAGCGCTCGAAGGATTCATAAAAGCATAAAACTCATCAATAATCCAAGGCATATACTTGATGGACTCTGTTAGTCTGTTGAATATTCTCACGTCAGATATGTATGAAGAAATGGACTTTAAATGAACAGCTAGTTGGGAAACCGGCCTATCGCTGTCACCGGAAAGCGATGGATTCATTGATGGATCCTGTGTCAGAAAAAGTCTGGAGATAATCTTATTAGATGAATTCTTAGGAGCTTTCCCCAATGTATTATCGCAGAAGGTATTCACAACTTTGACAAGATTATGCTTCTGTTTCAACAAGTACTGTCTGATCTTTGGTTTATTATTCAAAATACTCGACAACAATAACGTAAAGTAACAAATGAAATATAAATTAGCATCAACCGTTGAAGACTTACTCAACACTTTATCATTAATCTCCTGATAAAACTTTCTACTAAAAACTGATTTTTTTAGAATTGCATTCAACTTAAGCAATATGTTTATAGGTAAAGATTTCATTTCGTTTTTACCATTAATATTTAATGGTGCTATGGATGCTATACTCATTGCAGATTCTCTCTAAGTATATCTATTTACCAAGTAAAGGCTTCTCTATGGATATTTTTCTAGCAAAAAGTAGGAAAAGATGTACTGAAAAATGTATAGTATTATTTATTCCTACTCGTTTTGATATTCTGAGCCGAGGTATCTGATAACGATTTTGTGTTCAAAAAATGCGCTAAGGCTGCAACAATTATCTGTGCTCTGATTGATTAATGAATGACATACTAAAATACACAATCATGAAACTGTATTACCAGGCTTTATGATAACAGTATATAGCTATAATACGCTAGAGATATTTTGAGGAAAAATAGAGTGCTGATGATATTTTGATCTAAAGTTCGATTATTTTAGTAATAATTGCAGCTTTTTCAAAAATTTCACACAAAACTTACCTTATACATTTTCAGGCACTTAATGTACTCAGTTAATTCACCATTTATATTAACAAGCTATTTTTAAAAACAATTATACACTCTCTACCTTTATAATCTTTTTTTGCTTAGAATTATCATCTGAGCTATTTTGTTCTGAGTCTGATGATTCAATAACAACATCATCAAACTCTTCAAGGTCGTCATTCATTTCAGGAAGAATGAGGTTTAATATTAAACCAATGAAACCAGTTACGGCAAAACCTGTTTCCATAACTAAAACTATTGCGTCAAAAAAGCCCAGCAAGGCAGTATTATCTCCAGAATAGGTGAATACATTATCAAACCAGTCTGATACCAAAATTGCGCCCATGCCTGGCAACAAAGATGCAGTCAACACAAACCTATCTCTTCTTGTGAATTCAACAGTGGAAATAATTCTGATACCGGATACAGCGACTGATGTAAACAAGAACGATGTCATACCACCCAATACTGCCTTTGGAATCGCCACAATTGAAGCAGCGAACTTAGAGAACACACCCATGATGATCATGAAAAAGGCACACCAGTATCCGACTCTTCTGTTCGCGCACTTAGTGATAGAAATAACCCCATTGTTCTGAGCAAAAGTAGACATGGGTGTGACAGTCATCAATCCTGATAACAATCCATTGAATCCATCAGCCAATATACCTCCCTGAATTCTTGATTCATAAGCTTCTCCATCGACTTCCAATCTCGATACATCAGAAGTGGCTGTAATATCACCAATGGCTTCCATCATTAACACAATATATACTGCTAGAAATGGTAAAACAACAGGCCCGTACACCTTCAACTTAAAAGTATGGACCCAAACAAATGTAACAGCTGGAGCCGCATCAATGTTTGTTCTGCTGAAGTATCCACAGGCTGCTGCAACAATACAGCCTACTAATAAACCGACGATAACAGCACACGATTTCATAATAGGAGAGCCAAATCTTTCGGCAATGATGATGGTAACATAAACAAGGAAACCCAATCCTATGAATTCAGCAGAACCCCATTCTAATGGATGAGCAGTTCCACACATTTCGCCCACACAATCAGATCCCCCAACCCAATTTTCGAAACCGGTTTCAATTAAATGTACTCCGATTAATAACACGACAGGACCTGTAACGATAGGAGGAAATATTTTTTGTAATTGCTTAGCGGGCATGAATGATAGAAAAATTTCCAAAAGCGAGCAAACTATTCCTGTTCCTAAAATCATTCCGTATCCATCAGGACATGGTTGCTTTACACCGTCCACCACTGGACACACTCCTGTTTGATACATCACTGGTAAAGCTTTAGTTACAATAGAAATCGTAGCAAATGACGTGCCCACCACCGATAGTAAACCAGTTCCCAAAAAATACGGTGTTTTGTAAATATGAAACCTAGTAATTTGAATACATGACAATATTCCTGATACGATCAATGATGCACTCACAAGGTACTCTTGTGTTGCACTGTCAAGATTTGCAGCAACTGCAATAAGAATAGGTGGCGTAACCACACCAGCAAGCATCGCCAACGCATGTTGAAATCCAAGTATAAACCCTAGCAATAGTGGCATATCTGAATTTAGACCGAAAAAAGGCTGTCTCTTGGTCACAGTTCTCCTGAATGGGATTGGTGGTATAAATAGATACTTATAGTCATAGTCCCCTATAAAACCGTCTTTGGTGGTCCATTTGCGCACCACCCTTTTACCTAGTTGTTTTATATCTTGGGTCTTCATTGTAGGGTACTTTGGTACTTCAGAAGATCGTTATTTTTCACAGATATATGTCCTAAATATATCGGAAAACTATTTTAGCTTTCGTTTATCATTAAATCAATGAAAAAGTCGTAATCTCTAAAATTCGGTGACTTAATCTTATCCTAGCGAATAGATATCCAACATGGACGGCAGTTTGTTTTATTGATAGCAAGATTCGGCCAAATGAGCAATTATATGCAGGAAGATAACTTATCTCTGGAGAAGACCGACCTTTAAAGATAAGCGAGTTTCAGATCCAGTACCACAAAGTATATACTCTAAGTTCTGCATCTTCCAGCGTCGATAACACTATGTAAGATAGCATATAAGGAACAATATAGCACTCTTCATCTCAGCTATCTGCTTCCAACAGTTTTGGTTATTCTGCAACATTCGCCTATTTTGTAATTAAGCCCTCACTAGAGGGGCATCCAATTTTAACCGTATTCTCTCCACACTCAATTCCTTTGCTATAAGATATCTCTGCTGTGAGAATGTCAGCGCTGCAATAGTCTCTATCTAGAAATATTACTCTCTAATTAAAAAAGTATTTTTTATAATTAGGCATCGTTGCCCTCGACAACCCTCGGTTTAGCATGGCTGGAGATGCCCGACTGTCGAATACATCAACAACGTTTTGAAGTCGGATCCGATATTGCGATGTAAGAGTCAATGAAAATATCTGAATAAATTATATCAGTAATCAATGAATAAATGTGCTTATCTGATCGTCTTTATTTGGCTATACTATTTGTCTGGATGAAGAATCTCTGATAAAATGAGCTCGGCGGCTAGAAAATTATGAATTGCAATTCTCCTGAACTATCGCTGGTTAGTATCCCATTAAACCTTACGAATTATAGGAATACAAATATGGGTGCAAATGGTTTTACTTTATACCCTGTAACTATTATTGGACTTCAATTGTATTAGTATAACTGAGCGCATGCTATTGTTATCAAATGGATGTGAAAAATGTTCTTGTCACGCGATCTAAAAATTCTTCATGATAAAACACTTGCCTAGATTAGAAACTTTGAATATTCAAACATTTCATCCTCACGATACGTATAATTGAGAAGATAGTGTTTACTTCTGGACCTATTTAGAGCTTACAATAAACATTCTATAAACAGTGTTTTACAGGAGATAATAGGAGACTTGGGGCACAATGTTCATCCTGATTCGAAGAAAATACATGCAACTAGTTGCAGTGATCGCTTTGCTTCTTATGGTGATAGCGTCATTGTTATCGGTTATAAATGAGACGTCGAGGGTTAAAATAAATTCGAAGCTTAGATTTAATTACCTTGATAGATTGACGAGTCAGATATACGAAGGTTATTTTGATAAGGATAAGGGAGATACATTTGATCCAGAATCGCATTTCAACAAGAAGATTGACGCAATTTATAAAGAGAAAAAGAGGTCAGAGGATGATGAAAGCAAGCTCTGGATGATGGACACTACGATCAAGGGCGTTTCGCTCAATATTCCAAAATATTTCTATGATATGTCAGAAAAACCACCGATTCAGCCGTTCGACATCAGGTTCACGTTGGGGATGTATTTCCATCACATTAGGACGCAAACTAAAAAGAATCCTAAAAAGATTGTTTCGGCTCCATTTCACTGGTATGATTGGGCAGATTTGTCGTCTTTGAATCAGTACTTGTTAGCGCCAGCCAACGAGAAACCATCGTGTGCCTTATTGGATGCTAGAACAGATGAAATGAAGATAGATCAAGAAAACGAGCGGAAGCAGAAAGAAAGAGATTCCAAATTGAAAAAATTTGAACAAAATCAAATTAATAAAGAGAAGGACAAAAAAAAAGTTGAGGAATCGCAGAAGAAATTAGAGGAGACTAAGATTGAAAATAACATCCTGAAACAAGATGTTAAAGAGGAGAAGAATGAAAATAAGAAGGATGATAAGAAAGAAGAGACTAAAGTAGACAGAGAACTGCAAAAGAATGATAGTAATAAGGATGAAACGGAAAAGCAAAACAAAGAAGAATCCAAGGAAGAAAAGAGATTCGAAAAGAGGGCAGAATCCGTAGACCCTAAAGAATATTGTGTGGATGACTTTCATTTGCCGACTGATTTTCAAGATGGTAATACTATAAGACCTGGATTCAATGTCTTCAAGAGTGATTTGAGGACAACTCCTGACAAGGCTATTCTTCTTGGAAAATCCTATTTATATACTTTTGCACCTCCTCCATCCATGATAGTCTTCCTTACAAAGGATGGTTCATATAATGTTACTGTTAAGGGAAGAGAGAAACTATTGAATTCTGATTTGGTGGGGAATTATATAACCCAGACAAAACAAAAATCAATTAATTCATTAAATGAGTTCAATAGATTGAAAAAGAAAGTAAAGCCCAATTCACATGAAAGTATAAATGACTATGAAATTAATCTCACTGAAGATTCCTTTATTTTGAAACACGAAGAGCTTATTGATAAATATGAACACAAGTTGAAAAACGGTGGTTTAGCTGTTAATGAATACCGCTATCTACAATCCCTAAAATATTCTGATAATGAAGTTAAAAATGGTAATCCGCCAAAATATTTTGCAGAAGCTAGATTGATAGGTAGTTTAGTAGGCGATCATTATGATTGGAGATTTTTCAATGGCGTTATGTACGAAGCATCACAGAGGAGTTTGATATTGCACAGATTGGTTAGATCATGGTTGTCTTTCAGCCGTAAAAATGGTATTAACACCTGGGTTGCGCACGGATCATTATTATCATGGTATTGGAATGGATTTGCTTTCCCATGGGATTATGATATTGATGTACAAGTTCCAGTTATGGATTTGCATAAATTGTCATTACAGTTTAATCAAACTTTAGTTGTTGAAGATATGGAAGAAGGTTATGGAAGATATTTTTTGGATTGTGGATCTTTTATTACATTAAGAGCCAAAGGAAATGGTAATAATAATATTGATGCTAGATTTATAGATATTGATACAGGTATCTATATTGATATTACGGGTTTAGCTGCGTCTAACACAAAATCACCAGATAGATACAAGGAGCTTTATCCTGACCAATGGGTTGATAATGCTGACGATTATACGGAAACCAATAAAGCGATGAAAGCATATAATTGTCGTAATAACCATTTCTCAACACTAGATGAATTATCTCCTTTGGTGAAAACATATGTGGAAGGAGAAATGGCTTATGTTCCTAGAAAATACAGCGATATTTTATCTGTCGAATATCCGAAGGGATTATTAAGTAAACAATATAGTGGACATGTGTACATACCCCAATTACGATTATGGGTCAAAGAGGAGGATTTGTATTACTTTTTGCATGACAGAAAGAAGTGGAAACAGCATAACTATAACGAAGAATACTCAAATATCGAATCACTAGAAGATTTAGACAAAGAGAATGCTAGATTTGAATTGACCGAATCTCAAAAAGCGAAGTTATTAGATGAAGCAGCAGCAAGGAAAAAGCTCGGTCAATCTAGCGATAAAGAAACAAAATTAAGCGACAAAGATTTGCACACTATTTATAATTTCAAACCAGAGCAGCTTCTCGAATTATTATCCAAGGATGAGCTTTTCATTAACTATTATCTGACTAGGTCCTTTACATTTTTCCACCAGGAAGAAATAATGAGACTCTTGTTTGGTAAATCAACCGAAAAATTGCTCAAATCACAAAAGTCATTCAAGCCATTTACTACCAACATGCTCGATTATTATATTCATAACAACGGTTATGACTACGATGAACAAGTAGATAAGTATATTGCCTTGTTTGTCGCATATTCATCATAAAAAAATAGAGGCGATTCTCTAAAACACCATGTTTGCAAGATTATACTCCCAACATTAATTTCTCCTTTTGAATGTAAACATTTTGCGATGTATTTTACAAATTTAGATTCTTGTCTAAAAACATTTATAATATCAAATACTAATATAATACAACTAATAAACAATAACAAACTAAAAATACACTGCTCTCGAGATTCATTTCATATTCTTTTCATCTTTTACTAACTTTTTCCATTGCTCGATCTCTCTATATGCCCTTTCAAGTTCTTGTTTCAACTTGTCATTTGAGGCACTCAACTCCGAGACCGCTTGTTCTGTCAACAACTTTTCAAGAGTCCATTTTTCAATATTGTTATTTTCATTCTCCTTCAACCTTTTGATGTACTCGACAGCTCTTTGCAAAATTTGCGCCTTGTTAGTGTCGTTAGTAGGAATTAACGCAGCCAATTCCTTGATCCCTTGGTTAATCGATTCTCTTCTTCTCCTTTCCACTTCCTTGTGGTTTTCTCTTCTCTGCTTGTGCCACTCATCAGACCCGTGCTGGGGCTTTGAGGTGCTCGAAGTTTGCGGCAAAGTCGTAGGTTGCAAATGAGAGAGACTGTTTTGTGGCGAGTGGGAAGGGTGTTGGCCATGATGACTGTGCTGGTGATGTTGGTGGTGCTGTTGCTGAGCCTGTTGCTGCTGCACCTGTTGTTGCTGTCTGAACGCATTTTGGTATGCCAAATGTTGTTGTAACTGTTGGTTGTGGTGTTGTTGCTGTGAACTCAATGCAGCTGCTGCCGCATTAGCAGGCTCTGATGCAGCAGCTGCTGCGACAGCAGCCGCTGCAGCAGCATTGACGTTGTTGTCGTTGTTTGCGTGATTATCTCCCCTGGTGTCGTCAGGTCCATTATTGGTGTACGACGATTGCTGTCCCAAAAGCTCCGAGTCGATAGCAATCTCGTCCTTCTTGTCGTCACCTTTCAATTTCTTGTCGGTCTGGTGGTTGCCGTCTTCCGATGATCTTTTCGACATGCCTGACCTTTTCAATTACTTGTTTACTAACCCAGTACTAACAATAACAAGGAAAAGAAAAATAAATAAATTATCACGAGGAGCATTCTCACATGGATTTCAGGTGATTTTTATTTAAACTAACTAAATGCCGGGTAATGTTATGTTTGTGCGGAGGGTGATACCAGCGGCGTGACCCACTTGTACAACCGGACTTCTCATTATTAACGACATTGTCTAAATTGTCTCTATGCGACATTATGCTTTGCTGTACGTTCGACTGACTGTGTTTGTGCTATAAAGACCCTGGATACGCGAAAGTTAGGTAGTTATCTACATGAAGTTACAGTGGCTATTGGCCATCTACTTGAATTTCCACGTTTGCATACGTTTGCATATTGTATTTAAGTCGCTTGAAACGTACTTATAAGTTGACGTCTATATATATATATATATATTATTTTATGCATATACTATATAATTAATTAAGAATAGAAACATATAACTAAGTACCGCTTTAGGTGAGCACCCAGACGCAGTTTTGGATAGTATCAGTACAAATGCTATTTGAAACAATCTGGAACAATATAACCTTCAATAGTTTGAAAGAGTGCTATTTTATTCTAATGGTTTTGATGATATTCCAATGCCGTATGGTGAGACCAAATTGCTAATTGTGGGATTTTCAGTCACTGGTAGGTGAAAATTGGAAAACCAGTTTCTACAATTAAGTTCTAAAAATATGTACAAACCGGCAACGATCTTATTATTATGATTTGAACCTGGTGTCTCAATGTCGAAAAAAAGAACGTAGTAACCGAGTATGAATTTATTACTGGTTGCAAATTAATTTTGGAACGAAAATGTAGAAGTATAAATGATTGTGCTAGAAGTGTTCACAACCACGAGTCTAGGTTGGAAGTTTACTATATTGTCACCATACGTTATATGAAAATTACTTCATTTGACGTTTGAATTTTTATACTGGAAATTTTTAGGTATCCTTATATGGTACTTATCAGCATATGGTTAGAAAATACAAGGCTCACATAATAAATTTAGAGGACGTGTTAGCGCATAAAATTTGAACTATATGCGGTTAGAATGATTGGGGTCTCTTCCTATCGCATTAGTCAATAATAAATATACCCTGTTGACAGGTCCATACAATGGACCATAACTAATTCTCCGTGAATCTATATAATCACAGAAATGTCTGAAGTTACGTTAGGGAGATATATATTTGAGCGGCTTAGACAATTGCTGGTCCAAACTGTTTTTGGACTTCCTGGAGACTTCAACTTGTCGCTATTAGATAAGATCTATGAGGTGGATGGGCTTCGGTGGGCAGGTAATGCCAATGAATTAAATGCAGCATACGCAGCAGATGGATATAGTAGAGTCAAGGGACTTGCATGTTTAATTACCACATTCGGAGTGGGTGAATTGAGTGCTCTTAATGGGATTGGAGGAGCGTTTGCGGAACACGTAGGCTTGGTGCATATCGTAGGTGTTCCGTCGATCTCGTCGCAAGCAAAGCAACTCTTATTGCATCACACATTAGGAAATGGTGACTTTACAGTCTTCCATAGGATGTCGAACAATATTTCACAAACAACAGCATTTATTTCTGACATTAAGTCAGCTCCGAAAGAAATTGATAGATGCATACGAGAAGCGTACATTTTTCAGAGGCCAGTGTACATTGGATTGCCGGCAAATCTAGTAGATATCAACGTTCCGGCAATATTGTTGAGTACTCCTATAGACCTAACACTACGTGAAAATGATCCTGAAGCGCAGGAAGAAGTTATAGACAATATTTTGCAATTAATATCCAAAGCCTCCAACCCAATAATATTAGTAGACGCTTGTACTTCGAGACATAATTGTAATAGTGAAGTAGAAGCATTAGTGAATAAGACACAATTTCCGGTTTTGACAACTCCAATGGGTAAGTCTAGTTTTAATGAATCGCATCCCAGATTTGCCGGGGTATACGTGGGCTCTATGTCGCATGTGGAAGTTAAGAACTTGGTAGACGGGGCTGACTTAATTTTAGCCGTCGGAGCATTGCTATCAGATTTCAATACAGGGTCTTTTTCCTATTCGTACAAGACGAAAAATGTGGTTGAATTTCATGCTGATTGCATAAAAATTAAACAAGGAACATATCCTGGAGTTCAGATGAAAGAAGTACTTAACGTGTTAGTTGATAATATAGATCCAGTCATTAAACATTACAGTCCAGTCTCTATTCCCTCATCAACTCTCTTAACCAATTCTATCACCACAGATGTGCTGTCGGCATTACTTACACAAGAATGGTTATGGAGTAAGGTCAGTTCTTGGTTCAAAGAAGGCGATATAATTATCACCGAAACTGGTACATCAGCGTTTGGAATTGTCCAAACAAAGTTTCCGAATAATGCAATTGGGATTTCGCAGGTTCTTTGGGGTTCGGTAGGTTTTACTGTTGGTGCTACATTAGGTGCAGTAATGGCTGCAGAAGAAATCAACCCCAATAAGAGAGTCATTTTATTTGTAGGGGATGGATCGCTCCAATTGACAGTGCAAGAAATTTCTACCATGGTTAAATGGGAAACTAGGCCCTATTTATTTGTTCTTAATAACGATGGTTACACTATTGACAGATTAATACATGGAATGAGTGCCACATATAATGACATTCAGCCTTGGAATAACCTTGCATTGCTTCCATTATTTAATGCAAAATACTACGATGCAATTCAAGTATCTACTACCGATGAACTTGAAAAGTTGTTCAGTGACCAAGAATTTGCAATCAATTCAAAAATCAGAATGATAGAAGTTATGCTACCAAGAATGGATGCGCCAATAAATTTAATAAAACAAATGGAATTCATTTCCAAAATGAATACTGATTCTTAGCATTAGCCGGATATTTTATAGACCTATGTTCCATATACACTGTGGCTGTTAAAAAGTATGTAGGTGTAAACGTTTTATTTGCGAATGGCACGACGGTTACTGGGAAACGAGTTTAAGCAACAAGCGTGCAATTCTACCTTCGAGGTTTCTTAGTTTATCCCAATTTATAAACTTTGTTAATTATAACCTATATCGATTGGTTTGACCCATTGCTTTAAAGCTATATCTTTACAAATTTGTTAAATTTTTGTTTCTGTATATATTATTTGAACCATCGCTTATCAGATAAGAATGATGAAATTGGCTTTACTAGGGGGAGTAAAGCCTTTTAAGTCAATGGTTCCATTTTCACAAACAAGGTCATTGATAATTTCAAGGTCTTCTTTTATAAACTCCAGACCAATTCCAGGAGTAAGACTACAAGCGGCTCCGGTTAACCGGCCTTCAAGGATCTTTGGAAGAAGACTTTTTCACTCTTCCAATAAATTGGGTGTTAGTTCTAAAGAAGACTCGTCCACCTATTTATTCGGTAGAAAGATATCTACTTCAGAACTGAAAATGATCAAATCGTTGTTAGTGACTATATGGCCTAAAAATAAACCAAGTTTCAAACTTCGGGTCATATTTGCATTATCATTATTGATTGCTTCGAAATTATTGAATGTAGAGGTTCCTTTTTTCTTCAAGAAAATTATAGATGAGATGAATATAGACTGGACAGAGCAATTAGGAACAGCGGGGATGGTAATTGGTACTTTAATTATTGCCTATGGTGGTGCAAGATTCGGAGCAGTCTTGTTTGGAGAATTGAGAAATGCGGTTTTCGCTTCAGTAGCTCAGACAGCCATTAAAAGGGTAGCTCATAATACATTTGTGCACTTATTGAATATGGATTTGAACTTCCACTTGTCTAGACAGACTGGTGGGTTAACTAGAGCCATTGATAGGGGTACAAAAGGTATATCATATGTCTTAAACGCCATGGTATTTCATATTATCCCAATCTCGTTTGAAATATCTATGGTATGTGGAATTTTAATATATAACTATGGGATTTCTTTTGCAGCAGTCACATTGGCAACTATGTTAAGTTATTCAATATTCACTATAAAAACTACAGCATGGAGAACAGGCTTTAGAAGACAAGCTAATAATGCTGACAACCAGGCTGCAACAGTTGCATTAGATTCATTAATTAATTATGAATCAGTTAAATATTTCAACAATGAGGCATTTCAAGCATCAAAATATGACAAGGCTTTAACGAACTATCAAAATGCTTCAGTTAAAGTAGCAACGTCTTTAGCGTTCTTAAACGCTGGACAGAACCTTATTTTTACTTCAGCTTTAACAGCAATGATGTATATGGGATGTAATGGTGTAGCCAGTGGATCATTAACAGTTGGTGATTTGGTGTTAATTAACCAGTTAGTATTCCAATTATCTGTCCCGTTAAGTTTTTTGGGCTCTGTATACAGAGAATTGAAACAATCTTTGCTTGATATGGAAAACTTGTTCCAGTTGCAAAATCATGAAGTTAGGATTAAAGATGCCCCAAATGCAAAACCAATTGTATTGAATAGTAGAGGAGTTCCCGGAGAAATTAGATTTGAAAATGTTACCTTCGGATATCATCCAGACAGACCAATATTGAAAAATGCCTCATTTACAATCCCAGCAGGTGAGAAAATTGCTATTGTTGGTCCTTCTGGAAGCGGCAAGTCAACTATATTAAGATTAATATTTAGATTTTATGATGTTGAAAGTGGTAGAATTTTAATCGATGGCCAGGATATTTCAAAGGTCACTGTTGAATCGTTGAGAAAGGCAATAGGAATTGTTCCACAAGATACTCCTTTGTTTAATGATACTATTCTCGAGAATATTAGATATGGAAGATTAGATGCTACAGACGAAGAAATCTATGAAATGATTGAAAAAGTCCAATTAACCAAGCTAATGGAAGATTTACCAAATGGAGTTAATACAATAGTCGGTGAAAGAGGTATGATGATTTCTGGTGGTGAGAAGCAAAGATTGGCTATAGCTAGGTTACTTTTGAAGAGAGCTCCGATTACGTTATTTGATGAAGCCACCTCCGCCTTAGATACTCATACGGAACAAGCGTTATTGAGAACCATTAGAACTGTTTTGACTAGAAAGGAAAACACCCATATAGCTATTGCGCATAGGTTAAGAACAATCGCTGATGCTGATAAAATTATTGTTTTAAATAAGGGTCAAGTCCAGGAGGAAGGTACTCATTATAGCTTGTTGGAAAACCCACATTCATTGTATTCCCAACTATGGAATATCCAGGAAAATTTGGATATAGATGAAGAATTAAATGAACAGGCTAAAGAAGTTGAAAAATTGGAACAAAGTCTGAATGCCAGTAAAAAGTAAATAGTCACGTAACTAACATAATATAATCTAATTGTGAATAGATGCTCGTAAATATAGTCGCGATCATAAAGTAGTTTTTCATGAAAAATATACTCAAGTTGGTCTAAGTCTTCGGTGCTTGTAAAGAATATGTGCAAACCAATAGATTGTTCTGTTTGTTGTACGTATATAACACGTCTAAAAATTTATGGATACTACTGATGTGTATTCCAAGATTGGTTTAAAGAACTTTTTTACTAACAAAAAAATCAGCTGGAAAGACGTGGATAGGTTGTGGATTGCACATTCCCTACGCCATGAGCTTGGTTCCTAAGGAACTGTGGTGTACGTGTGTTTCAGGATGCGGAGTTGAAAGTGAATATCCTCCGAAGTTTGGCGATGGCATTGCGAATGAGGAAAATGAACTATCAGTTAAAATTCATACTTAGCAGTAATTATTAATATATACATGAAGATTCATCAATTTTACTAGATCTAGATCTAATACTTATTTGTAAAAAATTAATTCTATTTACAGGAGTTACGGTAAGGTCTTAACCAAGTCATTATAAAACTTACCAATGGCTTGTTTTTCAATGTTTGTTACATCTATATCTCGAACTAAATTCTTGAGACCATGCTCAGGTAATTTCTGAAGCTTTTCATTAATAAATTGTTCTCTCATAGAGATCAAATCACTACGGAATTGCATTAAATCACCAAGAATTATTTTTGAAATATTCTTCAATGTAATCGCTAACTGTTTTGCCCAATCTGAACCCTTTCTTAAGGATTTCAAAACCCATTGATCATAATGCAATTTATACCAGTTCCATAATTTTAGAATATCAGATTTAGAATATTTGAACTGAAATCCTATTAAGGCTAATTCGATTAATTTGGAATCAATGTTAGTCATAACAAAGTTCAACGATTTCGAAAGTAGATCTTCATTTTCAACAAAGGATAATGATGAAACAGCAACTGTCTGTAAGTGCTCGATAGAAGAATTGGAATGATTCAAAATAGAGATATTTGAGTTTTTCACTATTTGTAAGATTTGCTTGTATTCCTTTTGGTTTGCCTTTCTCATGGTTAAATTAAAAATAGATGGTAATAATTCCCTTGGTGTGAAGTGTTTATCGGAATTAGGATTAATGAAGTTTTTGAACATTCTTCTACAAAAGTCTTGAAACTTCAATATACCCAGACCTATATGTAAGATAAGATTTCTAACTTCCATTTCAATAGGTGAATAATCAGATGTTAATGTGAATAACTTTTCCCAGTTGCCAATTTTATCATATAACTTCGTGATGTATCTCTCAAGCCATAATCTATATTCCGAGTAGTCGGTAAAGTGAAGAAATATGTTACTGATAGTTTCTAGATAATTCAAACCTACCTTCAAAACGTTATTATCAATTTTCCATTTGGAGTCTATAAAACAGTTTAATACCGCCATAATAGATACTAAATGTTGACTAGTTGAATTCTTTTGACCTAAAAATTTTCCATAGTCATTGATTATAGAAATTGTCTCTTGAGAAGTAAAATTGTGGTTGACAATGTTAGTACATATGCGTGGAACAAATTCATGACTGTAGATAACCTTGTAATAACCCGCTTTATTCGCGTTTAATGTAATAAACTGATTTATTGGAATTGAAACCTCTAACTTCCTATCAGTTAACATAATGTTCAAAATTTTAAGATTATCTTTATCGTCAACTAACTTGATAGATAATGGTAAATGATACGGAGTATCTTCTAAATTAAAATCTTGAGGATTATTGTTGAATAAGTATCTATGTTGCTCAATTACTAACTTATCATCTTTAGTTGTCACATTGACAATGGGGTACCCTGGGTATCTTACCCACGAATGGACGAAACTCAATAAGTTAATACTTGTAAATTCATTCAATACATTCCAAAAGTCAAAAGGTTTAATATTTTTATACTTGTACTTTTCTATGGCTTTTGTTACGCCTTTTAGCATATTTGAATAATCGCATTTAGAGAAATCATCTCTGTTAGAACTTTCGTTCTGCAATATACCTCCAATCATAGATAACAAAATTATTCCCTTTTCGTATGCTGTCTTATCAAATAAATCATGCGTTGAATGTGATGCGGAAGCCTTTATACTGGAAGTAATTTCATGAATGCTAGGTAACGAGGAGGAATCTGTAGTATCGTCATAAAAACAATCTTCATCCATTCTAGCCTCTTGTTCATGCAACAACCCCATCTCAAAAGAATCATTCTCGTAATCCTCTTCATCTAACTTAGCAACATAAAGTAAATAATTACCCAACCATGTAGCAAATGATTCATTCAACCATAAATTTGACCAATCATCAAAGGAAATCAAATTTCCAACCCATTGGTGAACTAACTCGTGAGCTATCAATTGGCGCACTTGAAGTTTCACAGATTTGTGAGAACCTTCATCGATCAATAATTGGCTGGATAGGACCGTTACCAAACCCCAGTTTTCCATTGCACCATCACTTAAGAACGGCAATGCAACAAAGTCCAATTTATCCAATGGGTATTCACATTCGAGTATTTCTTGCAACATAGGTAATAAGGACGAGGCGATGTACAATGGGTACGAGCATGACGCTAGCGTGCCAATCGGAGCGTACACTTTAACTGGAACCATATGATTATTGTTCTCTAAGTACTCAAAGTCACCAATAACGAATCCAAATACAGAGCAAGCAATTGGTGGGGTTGGTTTAAATACAAAAGTTGCATTCTCGGACATATGCACCGGATAAGGGTCGGCAATCAAGGATGAATTAGACAATACCTTGAAGGAGCTCAAAGTAACAATGGTCAATTTAATAGGAACCTTGAAGTTCAATTCGTCTATCACGGGAAAAATCAATTTACAAAAATGGGGTTGTGTGTGGGTAGCCAATACATAATTGCTTGATTTTCCAGAAATAGAATCCAAATAATTTGTCTTAAAAAGTCCCTTTGTTTGATCCTTATATGTTTTGGTGTTGTTGATTTGACCCATATAGGTTAAAGTAACTTTTGCCGTTTCTGGAATGTTCCATTCATAGTTTGAGTTAATTGTAAACGAAACCTCACCTCTACCTCGGTCATATTCGACTTTCAAGTTTGTAGTATCCTCTCCGTCAACCAAAACAGCTTTGGTAATAATAAGTTTACTTGCATGCAATGTAAATTTAAAATCGTCAAAAGATCCATGATATCTATCGTTTTTTTTAATGTCAATTGTGACTGAACCACTGAAATTTGGCTTCAAGTGGTTAATGTCCAAGTGCAAATCATAAGACTCTGGAATGTATTGATTTTTCAATGACAAAAGCTTTGAACTCGTATCAATTTGAGACTTGACCAATTTCTTAGACAAGTCACTAACACTATCTTCCTTGCTTGACATTTTCTCTGCTTTATAGCCCCAGTGTTAGGTATATTTATGTCTAACCAGTCGTAACGAGTTTTTTTGTGAAAAATTATGTTCCCTGTACATAGAGTGTAATCCCAACAATATTTTTTTCGTTTATTAATATACGACACTTACCTTTATAAAAAGTGAACTAAATAGCACATTTTTTCATTGAAGGGATATTTTGACTTCGTAAATTGTATAGGAGTGTAACCAATAGTAATAAAAATAAACGAATCCAAAGGAAAAAAAGTAATTCACAAATCTAATTGAAGTGGACAGTGAATTATTAAATAAGTTTTAATGGGGTTATTAACACAAGCAAAACCAAATTCCAGCGATGAACTAGATCTACAGCTTATTGATCCAGGAAGGATAAAGATTGATTGCTCAGGATCGTATATTGCTAATGACCATTTATTGAGAGAACAGTATCAATCACCGACTCCATCCACCACTCCATCACCACAAGCGTCAGATTCTTCTTCTGAGTCAGATGGAGATGTCGATGGAGAACTCAATGGGTTCAGAGAGGGAGAAAGTGAGAGTAGTAACGAACCTAAAAGCAATGCTGCATTGCCCCCAGATTTGAAGAAAGCAGATATTTCGTCCAATAAAATTAGAGAAATAGAATTAACAACCACAAATCAGAACAATGAGTACGATTTCACCAAGAATATTACCTTACCAAAGCACAATTCCGAAGTGATTCATATTTCGGTTGATATAGGCGGTACGTTAACAAAACTTGTATATTTCACAAAAAGTCATAGGGGAGATGGAAAAGGTGGGGGAAAATTACACTTCAAAGATTTTCAAACTGAAAATTTCAGCGATGAAGTATTGAAATTTATGATCAAGTTAATTCAAAAATCCATTCATAAAGAAGAAGTTCTACCAATTACATATATAATGGCTACGGGTGGTGGTGCCCATAAATTCTACCAATTGATGACTAAGACATTTCGTAAATACAGATTTCCAATGAAAATTATTGCTAAGGATGAAATGCATTGTCTTATCAAAGGTTTGGACTGGTTGATAACTAAGATTCCAAATGAAATTTTTACATACGACTTGGAAGAAAATAATACGAAGTTCATCCCCAACCCATATACTCAAGATGAACAAATATATCCTTATCTATTGGTTAACATCGGAAGCGGTGTGTCAATGATCAAAGTCACAGGTCCAGGTCCAAATGGGTTTGAAAGAATTGGGGGCTCTTCTTTAGGAGGAGGCACATTGTGGGGTTTGTTATCTTTATTGACTGAAGCAAATGACTACAACGAAATGTTAGAAATGGCTCAACGTGGTAATAACGAGAACATCGACTTGTTAGTTGGTGATATTTATGGAACAAATTACAATAAAATAGGCTTGAAATCGAGCCATATCGCATCTTCCTTTGCCAAAGTATTTAAAAAATTGAGATTCAATAATGACCTGAATAAAGCTGGCGCGCTCAGTGGAAGTCCCAGGTTGGCTCCGGCTGAAAAGCTAGCTCAATTCAAACAGGAAGATATCGCAAGATCTTTGCTATATCTGATTTCTAACAATATTGGTCAAATCTCCTATTTGCAAGCATTAAGATTTGGCTTGAAAAGAATATATTTCGGAGGCAGTTATATTTCAGGACATAAGCAGACTATTCATACTTTATCATACGCTGTTAATTTCTGGTCTCATGGTGATATGAAATCGTATTTCTTAAGGCACGAGGGTTATTTAGGAAGCGTGGGTGCATTTATGATGGGCCCAAACAGTGAAAGTTTAAGAAATCATGAATCGAATTCTCCAAAGTCTAACAAATAATGAAAATTGATGTGCTATGAATATTTTTTTTATAATTCAATTCTCACTTTGCATATATACGCCGTGTATATTTATTTATTATTTATTCATTTACTATACTACATCTAAATATCTTTTTTTTCCCAATGTAACGTTGTAGTTGCAGGGTTACACCGAAAATCATTTTATGACACAAAACTTTCACCCAAATAAACGGTCAATGGAACGTAATATATAAGTACATACATATCTTCCTAATTAATTTTATGGTTGATAATGAATGATAACAGTCTGAATCGGCAACATTATTCAAATAGCCTACATTCTACATACACCGAAGAAAATTCTATTAATAACGATTCTCAAACTAATATAAGGACGTCCAATAATAATAACAATAATAATAATAATAATAATAACATTAAAAATTCTCCATTATCATCGGATTTAATATATAGTGGACACTTTTCATATTCATCAAATCCAAACTTAAGTCCCTTAATACATACCTTTAATTCTGAGTGGGTAGATTCTCCAGACAACTCACCATCTCGTACTAAATTCAATCATCAAGATATGTCTACAACCATATTAACAGACACTGCAACCATAGCATCCTCAAAGAACGAAAACTCTGCAAACAAGTTTAAATTTGAAACACCATCAAAACCTAAGGCATCAATTTCTTTTATCACACCAGTTACTGATACCAAGACGCATGATACTATCATCCTCAATGACAAACAACTCAAGTCTTCATCACCCGAACCTGTGGCGCAACATAAGGTTAAATCAATGGATATACTATGGGCAATGTTAAACAACATTACAGGAAAGGACAAGATGGCCAAATTTGGTCAGTTTACTTTGAGACTTTTGCTCCACCATGCTAAACAAACAGAGGATTATCTTAGTGACGGATACATCAATATAAATATTATAAATGCAAGATACAATAATAAAGAAAAGAAGTTGAATTTGCTTCGGAACTTTTTGCACCATCCTCAGGACTTTATTAAAATAATAGTCATATTGGTCTGTTCCGTATTCAGATCCAGATTAAGCGGTACTGCTGGCGGTTTATCATTATTCAGGCAATTTCTTAGATTTGGCCAATCTCCCTTTCGAATCAATCGATTAAAAAATAAGTTAGCTGACAGAACAGTTGGAGATTCGAAATTGGGCGATCATACAACAGACGTGTCGAATCTTGGGAAATGTTGTACAAAGGATGTTTTGGGTGATATACTATCGTTATACTATAGCCTATTTGATGAAGCTGGCTTATTGTTTAAAATGAACTTCTTCAGGGATAAAGATCTTCGTAAAATTATTTCAAGACATGAATCTTTAGCATGGTATTATCAAACTTTGCTTGGTATCTATAATGCGTATGCTAGATTGCAAAAGTTCAGTCAACAAGAAATGGACTTAAAAATTCAAATACAAGTAAAGAGTAAAGCTCGACAACTATCGAAACAATTGTTGGGTGCTGGTTCCATCGAAGGGCTTTCTCATGAAGATGACACGAAAGACACGCAGCTTTTAAAGGAGATTCAATTCAAGAAATACAACTCGTACATTGATATTTACAAATGGTTATCTGATCTTGTTTTTAACACTTACACTGTTTTTAACTTGGCATTGCCATTTGATACCTTGCAGATTTGGATGGGAATAAGTGCGTCTTCCTTAAGTATACTTAAATTATATCGAGAAACAAGAAAACGTTTGATAGCTGAGTCTTTGCGGAATTAATAGAAATCATTATATAGATTAATGAACTCAAGGCAATTTAGTATCTCCTATAATATCTTGTAATGAAATATCATTAGGTAAATCTGCAGCTACTTTCCAAAATTTAGATAGGTGCCTTGCACCCGAATCGCAAGCAATTAACACTATTTTTTGACCTGGTCCATATTTAAGAGCAGTTTTAACTGCCGCAACACAGTTAATAGCAGAAGAAGAACCCCAGAAAAGGCCATCATTAATACACAAGAATTTCGCCATCTTCAACGCCTGTTCATCACGAACTCTAATCGCTTTGTCGATGTTATGCTCTCCTTGTTGAAAATTCCATGTCAACCTATTCAATCCAATACCTTCTACCAAGGTATCTACCTGGTGTCTTCTTCTCGTCCCCTCTCTTTCCACTGAATCATACATAACACCATAATTTACCCTATTAGCTAACCCTGAACCCTGAGGATCTGCTAAAATTATCTTTACCCTATCATTTTTTTCTTTTAAGTATTTCGAAACACCCGCAATCGTACCACCTGTGCCAGAGCCAGATATGAATACATCAATATCTCCTTCCATCTGTTCCCAAATTTCTGGCCCCGTCGAGCTGTAGTGTATCCGCCAATTGAAATCATTTTCGAATTGATCGGCAAATATTGCATTTCTGTTGTTGGATTTATCTTCATTAATCTTCTGTGCTCCGTACCTAGCTGCGTTTGTATACTGATTGGGATCTACTATAGATGCGGGCTTTACGGGCTCTAACTCTGCTCCTAATGACTTTAGCAATTGCATTTTCTCTGGAGAAGTATCATCCGGGAGACATATATGAGCCTTGTATCCTAGAGCATTGGCTAGAACAGCAAATGATATCCCCGTAGATCCTGACGTACCTTCGAATATAACGTCTCCATGATTTGGTTTCAACTTTCCCAGTCTTTCGTTTGCTCTTATAATTGACAATGCTACACGGTCCTTAGCACTACCTGCGGGGTTCATCAACTCCAACTTTGCAAAGATCTTGCATCCCGTAAGCTTTGATAACGATTTGATCTCAATCATGGGAGTATTTCCGATTAAAGATTCAACACCCCTTGATCTAGGGGACAACGAAGTAAGCTTTTTCTTATTATAATTTAGTTGATCATGAACATGTTTAAGAATTATCAATGCAGATACTATGGCAGCACTTGATCTTAGAACAAGCTTCCAATTGATCATCTTGGTCTAATCTATTGATGTAATCTACCATGTAAAAATGAATTCTCAAAATTATCTGAATCAGGTGATGAAGACAATATATTAAAAAATAACATTAATAGAAGGACCAGCATTAAATCCAATAAAAGCATCAGATTCAAGATAATCAGAAGTAAGTATGGCTAATAAAGGTGGTTGGAAGTTTAGAAAACCACGAGGCTCTAGAGCTTGTACAGTTTGTCGATTAAGGAAGGTAAGATGTGATGCAGAAACTCAGATGCCATGTTCGAATTGTATTTCATTTGGATCGGATTGTAGATTCCCAGAACCTAGAAGGAAGAAAGGGAGTAAAATTGTATCCAACTCGCCGCAACCTGGTAGTCCTTCAGTGCAAATGGAGGACAGAGGAGATCATGTACCAATTGCTAATGCTTATAGTGGGTCTATCTCAATTAATACTTATCCATCGGTTGGACTCAACAATACGTATAACGAAGGAGTGAGCATGCCAGTTACACAGTCATATCAGTTACCACAAGGTAATGCAGTTAGTCATTTGAATCAGATGCATCACCAGCACGTCTTACCCCAACAAGTACAACAACAAGCACAACAACAAGCGCAACAACAAGCGCAACAACAAGCACAACAACAAGCGCAACAACAAGTACAACAACAAGCACAACAACAAGCACAACAACAAGCACAACAACAAGCACAACAACAAGCACAACAACAAGCACAACAACAAGCACAACAACAAGCACAACAACAAGCACAACAACAAGCACAACAACAAGCACAACAACAAGCACAACAACAAGCACAACAACAAGCACAACAATTCGGCTCTATGGCACAAGACCATAATATGCATCAAATGCGACCACAAGCACCAAATGGTAATCATGTACTAGGTATGGTTCCAAACCAACCGTACATTCCCCCCTCGAGTCTGGCATATGCCACGCCATTGAATAGTCAACCATACGTACCATCGCTGTCGATACACCTGCAGAGTCAGCCCTGGCCACAACATCAAGTGAATAAGCTTGATAATATCAATGCACCATCATATATTCCTAATGATCCTTTATCCAACATATCTGTTAGAAACGTGATGCCCCAATACAATCCATCTGACGTAAATACCCCGTCCAATAATGGAGTGAAAGTAGCACCTAGAAGGAAGTTGAGTAAGCAGTCGTATTTGGGCCCTACATCTTGTTATTCGTATTTTGCAGACGATGGGCACTTCAAAGGAAGCGATGAAGAAGCCGGCAAAAATATTGTAGAGTTAGGGTATAACAAGTCTTCTAGCATAGATCCAAGAGAGATTATTACAGAATTACAAGTATTGAATATAAAGGGTGCATTCAGTTTACCTTCGAGGCAAGTAATGTTGAATATATTTGAAGCATTTTTTGGTGCCATTTATCCTCTGATACCCTTAATCAATAAAGATGTCTTTATGCGTCATTTTAATGACCCAAACCCAGACAAGCAACCCCCCTTAATTTTAATACAGGCAATACTTTTGGCAGGATCAAAATATTCAAAACATCCTGCTATAATTGACTCGCGTAATGGCAGCTTAGCTGCGAGTTTTGCGTTTTATCAAAGAGTTAAAGCATTATATGATTCCACTATTAAATTTGAATATGTTGGTGATGGTGACGATGACGATGGACATTTAGCTTTTAATTATCCAACAGTTTTAGTTCAAATTTCGTGCTTATTATCATGGCATTGGGTTGACCCTGAAGATGTATCGAGTGGTATTTATTTTTGGATTAGAAATGCTATCACTATTGCTCAGACATTTGGATTTCATACTAATATGCTGGAAGCACCTTTCGTTCAGCATTTACTGCATAAGTACAAGGGCAACGAACAACAAACTTATAAAATTCACCAGCAGATTTTCTATTGGAAGAAAATATGGTGGTGGTTATATTGTAGAGACAAATCTGCGGCAGTCAGTTTCGGAAGACCCTTGACAATAGACATACATGATTCATCTTGTGGTGTGCCTTCTATAAAAGATTTTGAAAACTATGAATCAGAGAGTTGGTCATTGGAAAATAAACACGATAGACTTTTAGCAGAATATTTTATTCACACCATTTATCTATCTGAAATTTTGGATTTGGTAATAAAAGAACAGTATTATTCAAGACGATTCCATAATACTGAAATAGCTATATCTAGAAATACTAAGGTAGTCAAGCAGCTAAATTTATTGATGGGTATATTTTTTAAAAACCTACCTTCTGAACTCAAATTCACTGCTAATGATCCGAAATCTATGAATATTTTTTCTTGTTTGTTAGGCCCTTTATACTATATTACACTCTATCATATCAATAGGGTAAAGCTAATTGCCACCCAGGAAGAAAGTAATAAATATTGGGGAATTTCATTTCAAGCAGCATATATGACATCCCTCATCGCCCAATATTTAAGTGATAGAATGAGTACTGGAGAGAAATTGATGTTGTCGCCTCTGTTGGTGTATACCACGTCGATGGCAATGATTATCCTATCGTTCCACACCGACTCTACTAATAGAATTGTTTCTCAGACTGCAATAAAGCAAATGCGTGTATGCTTGAAGTTTTCAAAACAATTCCAGGCTTCATGGCCAGGTGTGGCGTATCTGTTAGTTACATTTTTTACAGAGAGATTGAACAAAGAAGATAAAAGAGACGATATGGTTGCCAGGGCCAAGGCTGTATTGGTCAAAGTGTGTCAAGATTTCAGATCAGATGAAGAAAAAGGGAAGTCGGAGCATCTGAAAAATCTCAAATCTTTTGATTTGAACTTTTTGCTCAACGAGTCTGGCGAGCGAATTGCCGATGTCTCTGACATTGCAAGCAATGATGATCGTGGTTATGACAAGGACGACGAGGACTTAAGTTTGCCTATGCACAACATAGTAACCGTTGAACTTCCACCTGCGGATTCCGAGTTTTACAAAACATTTAGCGCTACACAGCTATTTCCCAAGGGCACTGCAAGGCACCAACTTTCGCCTACTCCAACCCCATTGCAGTCACCACCTTCTGCAAAAGCAAACAACCACCAACATTTCAACTCAGGGCCATCTAATGTACATGGGCTATCGTCCAATGAGCCCAATAGCATGCGCCCCAATTCGGTTTCGGATCAACAACTATTTTCTGAAGGCTTCCCTGAGTTTGTCGCGAATTCAAATGCATCGACCAATACCCCGGTCCACTCATCTGCGGCATCCTTTGGCACTGAAAATATTCCGCTTTATCCCACCGCCCCTGATGCACCTATGTATCCATATCCACCGCCTGCACCACAATCTACCTCTCTCGACTTCCAGGACAATGCAGTTTTGGATAGTCAATATTTCTTAAACGTTAATAGTGGTGTCAACTGGAATACTTATAATATTTAATCAGGAATAATTTAGACTATGATTCGATTTCTTATTAATGGGTGATTGTTTAAGGCGTTTATGTATAGTAGCTTATATGTATTAAAGAAATGTACAATATAGTTGAAATATACATATATACATATATATATGCATATTCGGTAACGCCTAACTAAACCGAAATTTAGTTGATTACTAAATATATGGAGAATAAAAGTCGCTGGAATTTTTTTTTGTGTACGCTTTCCCCAGTTACTTGTATATTACTGGAGGATAAAGTGAAAGATTAGACCCATCAATTAACTTAACTCATATGGCTAGTAAAGTTAAGAAGGAAAGACAAGATAGTCCGGCAGATATGGTAGATTCTGCTGGTGGTAATGTAAATGGAAGTGGTAAAAGTGGGCCAACGCAGAGCTCGAATAATAACAATAATAATAATAGTAATAATCAAGAAAAGCCAAAAGCTTTTACAATTAAATATAAAAGACCAAGAGGTTCTCGAGCATGTGTCGTTTGCAGATCTAGAAAGGTTAGATGTGATGCTGAAATCCATATTCCATGCACCAACTGTATAACGTTTGGATGTGAATGTACATTACCGGAGGCTAAAAAGAGGGGCAATGTGTCTGCGGAATCTAAGGCGAAGAGAAATAAAGCTAACGACAAAGAGACGGTATCGCAGTCAGTGAGCTCGAACGTTAAGACAGAAAGCAAGAATACAGCTATCAATCCAAGTATAAGTAATCTTGCGTCGTTAACGGCAGAGTCGCACGGTGCTACATCGACTATTGAGCCGGTATTGAATATCTCTCAAGTGAGTGTTCCACCATCTTTAACATCAAATTACAAAACAAGGCCTTCCATTCACAAAAAGGAGTTGAACAATGGAAAGGGAAAAGCTGCGTTGACGTTCTTGGGGTCCTCTTCCATTGCACAAGTGGCACAGAAAGTGGGACAGAATCATGTTCAGTTAACTGAGGATGTCTTTGATTCTAATGAAGAATCGCTTGATTCGGCAGAATTGGAGATTTTGAAGTTGCGAGGAGCCTTTCTTTTACCCTCCCGTGAACTATGTTTAGATTTGATTGATTCATATTTCGAACATGTTCATCCGTTGATGCCAGTCATCAACCGAACTGAATTTATGAGAAAGTTCAACGAGCCAGATAATAATCCATCTTTAATGGTTCTTCAAGCAGTGCTACTTTGCGGATGTAGAATTTCCCAGAACCCATTGTTGCTTGATTCTAAAGGTTCTAATAATTTAGCGTCCTTGACTTTTTTTAGAAGAGCTAAGGCATTATATGAAGCCAATTATGAAAGTGATCCTACGTCGATTATCCAAACCTTAATTTTAATTGGTTCATATGGTGAAGGACCAGAAGATGTTACCAAGAACTCATTTTATTGGACTAGAGTAGCCGTAGGATTGGCACAAGGTTTTGGTTTTCAAAGAGATATCAGTAATTCTCCTGACATGAGCGAAACTGAAAAGAAAGTATGGAGAAGAATTTGGTGGTGTTTGTTTGAGAAAGATCGTAACGTATCTATCGCCTATGGTAGACCCTTGGTTATTGATCTTAACGATTGTGATGTTCCGATGCTTACTGTTGAAGATTTCAATGAAGATGAACCGGACTATAAATCACCTTACCCTGTTAATGAAACTCAAGCCTTATATATCATTCATTTGGTTAAATTAGCAGAAATTACGGGGATTATTATTAAGTATCAGTATACCGTGAAGGCACAACTGATGAAAATCAAGAACAAATTTTCGATCGTTCAACATTGTGACATGTTGATGGGTATTTGGTTTGCAAATTTACCTCCGCAGTTGGTATTTTCATTGAAAGATACCTCGACGCACAATTTCTACAGTTGCTTCTTGAACGCGCAATACTATAATCGTTTATACTTAATTCATAGATCGAACTTACTAAGAATGGCAAAGTCAAACTCAACCAATCCAAATAATTATAAATATCCTTCTTGGGGTATTTCGTTCCAAGCTGCAAGAATGATTTCAATAGTTTCGAAAATCTTATTGGATAGAAACCTCATCAAATACTGCCCTGTTATGTATATTTATATTGTTTTCACAGCCTTAGTGATGTTGATCTACCATATTGATTCCCCTAACCATGTCATTGCGTCCACCGCTTCTGATTCATTATTTGTTTCAAGGGCAGTAATGAAAGAATTGGCCAAGCATTGGCCAATTGCGAATGTTCTTATGAAGCTTTTTGACAAATATGCCAATGATAAAATGAAAAGGGCTAAACTTATCGAAACTGGTTCAAAAATCGCGGAATTGCAAGACTTACACGCTGATCAGAAGACAATGAATGCTGAGAATAATTTGAATAATTATTACTGTAGTGAAAGCAACACCAAGATTGATAATGATATTATCGCAAATAATAATGGATCGCCTTTATCTTATGGAAATAGGCCATCCCGGAACCAACTGATATCTTCTGCTATTTCTCCTAATAGTACTTTAAATAAGGATGCTGCAAGCCAACCAAATATTGAACAATTGGTCCAACAAATTAAACATTCTAAACAGAACGTTAATACGAAACCGGATATGTTGTCTCCACCAAAAGTAAAGACCGGGGAAACGTCTCCAGCATCATCAAGCCAATCTTTCCCAGATATATCATTAGTTACAGAGAACCTACCGACGAATCAGAATTTTTTTGAAAACTTCGAACCAACTCAGTTGTTTCCTGATGTTAAGTTCAGCTTGCCACCTACTAGAGCGCAATCCCCATCGGCAGTTCAAGATATTAATGACGGTAATTTTGGACAGGCAAATGAGGATGATCAAGCAAATATGTATCAGTCATTTGGGGGGTCCACGTTTGATACGAATTTTATGGACAGCTCATACATTAATATGAATTTACAATCTGCTGCTACAGGGAACAATTTCTTAGATGATGACCTCACATCACTTTTTAATATTCAAGGCTCATAAATAAAGAATATATGTTCCGTTAAAACGAAATGCTTAGTATATACTTATTTATTTAAATTTGTAATAATATATGATTTACTTCCAAAATGACTTCTTGCTTTTAGATTTCAGCTTGATTTTCTTCAAATGTGTCAAT
This sequence comes from Debaryomyces prosopidis, assembly GCA_030578795.1. Lineage (NCBI taxonomy): Eukaryota > Fungi > Ascomycota > Pichiomycetes > Serinales > Debaryomycetaceae > Debaryomyces > Debaryomyces prosopidis. Next base: position 170,648 of record JAKTZG010000014.1, on the reverse strand, counting down.
ATTTCATCTCTCTTTAATTTCTGACTGTATCCAATTAAATTTTGTATGACAGATTCGTACACTTCATTATTCTTTTTCTGATCATCCAATTGTTTGTTCCAGACGCTACTCAAGACAATAAGCTGATTATAATTATCTTGATACTGTTTCAATTTTCCTTGCAAGCTTTCGGATGTCGAAGATTCCAAGAACTGATGAGATGAATTGTTCAAGTTGTCCGTCTCGATAGTTGATAAGATTTCCAATGTTTTATTCAATAAATCTGTCTTCTTATCAGACGAAATCCTCAAGTCTTCAAAAGTTGGTAAGTCAAACCCATCCCATTTAATATCATCTTCATTAATGGATTTTCTTCGTGGTATTTTAGGAATTTGTAGAACATTTTCTTCTTTTATTTCATCTAAATTAATTGGGACACCTAATTTGATCAACAAATTATGGCGGACATTCAGTTTGATCCAGTTCGGAGGCTGCAAATGAGGAATTTGAGATAATTCTTTATATATTTCACTAGATCTTTCTGTCAATAATGAATCCCCGTAACTATTATGACCATTCTCTTGATTATGACTTATATTAGTGAACACATTATTCATTGTTTCATGCAAAGTTTTTTCAAATAAAGTTGAGTTGTTAAACACTTCCTCACTAAAGCGTATGTGTTTACCTGAAATCTTGTTTTCTTCATTTTCTACTGCTTTAACTTCTTCAGGTTCTTCTAGTTCTGTAAACGAAGCATCATCAAAAGATCCAAAATCACTATCGTCATCTTCTTCCCCTGCTGCGACATCACTACCAGCTTCGTTGAAGTCCCTATTCATCTCAATATCGAAATTTATTCCATCCTTTGGCTGGACATCTCGCTCATCGTCTAGTTGTTTAGTATTCGTATTCTCATCTTCCTGAATCTTCTTGTTGTAATCTCGGTTAACTTGTTCGTCTTTTTTATCCTCCAATTGGTGATAAGTTTCCCCTACATTCATGTCATCAAATGCTTCATTGCTTTCGCTGTGAATTGATTCATCTGACATCCTTTCGATTCTATTTCTCTTGACGTAAGTGGAGCTTTGGAAATAGAAATATTTTTGTTAATACCTTTTCTGACATTTTTGTGCAATTTGATTCTCAACTAATTTATTGCAGCTATTGCTGTGTTTTTCATATTAAGCTTAACATAGCAAAGTAATATGTCGATAGTAACAGAAAAAGAGCTCATCATTTTCTCTATTGGGAACCCCGGACCTATAAACAGACATTCGACGGGGCATATAGCGTTGAGAGAATTGATTGAATACTTCGATGCAAAGCAATTGGTGAAACCACTGTCTAATTCTGTGTACTCTTTGACAGAGATAGATAATTTAGCATTAGTAAAGTCAAATAGCTACATAAATGAGTCAGGTAAGCTGTTGAAACAATATGTTGAGCAGGAAAGGATATGCTTAGCACAAACAGTATTAGTTATACTCTACGATGATTTTGATTTAGACTTAGGTAAAGTTAGAATATCACAATTCAAGAAGAACGAATCGCACAATGGGATCAGATCGCTTAAGGAATATATATCTCGTCAACCGACTGCTCTGAAAGTGTACAAGTTGGGTATAGGAATCGGTCCAAAGCCTTCGAATGTAACAACAAGTACTATGTCGTCTTGGGTTTTGTCTAATTTCAAGCCGGAAGAGCGTCTAATTATAGACAATGTAAGCATACCTCTATGTATAGATTATATAGATCATATCATAGATGTAAATGGTGAGATCTTTGATTGCAGTAAGTTAAACGCATCTTTCACGAAGCGATCAAAATTGCTGAGATGATAAACTTGTTATGGGCATCATACATATTAATAGACGTCTATTAAATAATTTTATATCAGGTAATAGTGTTCCGCCTATGTAATCTACTGTCCTGTGAGCTAGATCTAAATAAAGATTTTATGAACCTAGAACTTGTGCTTCCTTGCTCATGGAATATGTTTCCAGAATCTTCGTCATTAGTCTCATCTCCAGTGGAAATTCCATAATCATCTTCGTCATAATATTCATCTGCATGTTCGACTTTGTTTCTGTCGTCATCATTTTGCTCATTGACAATATGCTTCTCCGTTTCTAAGCCCAAGACCTTATCATCACTTGAATCACTTTCGTATTCATCATCATCAAAAGTGGCAACATGAATATCAGCTGGTGTCGGGGATAAATCTGCTCCAGGACTATCAGACGATGACATGGTACTGAAGTTAGCTGATAATTTAGTAAGCTTTCTCCCCTTCTCAATAGCTTTCTCTATACTTAGTCTATGTTTGACAAATAATATTCTTGGAAACATGGCTCTTTCCCCTTTCGCAAGCATTTCAGCTAGTCTCTCTTCGTTTGGGTCACTTAGGATGTACCAAAAATCTTTCAACCTATTTCTTGGCCAAATTGTAATAGAGCCAGAAAATCTCTGGAGCCAAATATTCAGCCAATCCTGCTCTAACAAGTGAGGCAATAAATCAAGGCTTTTCACCATTTGTAACCATTTAGTAATTTCCAATTTGAATAATTGTTCTAAAGCTGTCGCAATAAACCCTCCACGTAATGATGCATATTTTTCCTTGTATGTCTTACGACGTGGTATGGCAACTGGTCTTCCTACTGTTCCTTTAGGTGCAAAAAAGAATAACAGAATATGCGGATTAACCTGTGACACAATAGAAAAATTCACATTGTAATATGTATTCAAAGCATCAATTGGAATATCTGTACGTAATGATCCATCTCTCCATTTGCTTCCTAATGAAAATGGAACAACGCGATCGTTTTTCAAATCTTTCATCAATAAAACAACTGGGTTTAAAATTCCTGGCACAGCAGAGGAGGCTAAAAGCGATGACCAGATAATACAATTTGGAGATGTGATATTATTACATAAAATCACTGGGGAATGAGGATTTGAAGGTACCGTAGAAATATTAAGCCTTCTTCCAGTTCTTTTAAAAGATTCATAGAATGTTGTAGAGCCCCTAGTAAAGAAATTTGCCTTTCTTGCCCAAGCTAAAGAATCAAATCTAGCACCTGTCTTCCACCATCTAGGAATCCACACATACCAAGGATCTTCACAAGCCGTTATCTTTCTGGCCAATTCAGGAACAAGCAATTTTTTCAATTCGTCGTCTGTCCTTGTGCATGATAATGCCGCTATCAACCCTCCACCAGAAGTGCCTGAGATTATTGAGGGCAATAAATCATTATCAAGAAGTGCTTTGACGATACCAAAATGAGTATATGTGAAACATGCACCTCCGCTTAAGCACAACGCTGTTTTACCATAATTTTTCAGCAAAGTTCTAAAAAACTTACGCTTTTCACCAAAATTAATATTTTCGGACTCTATTACCTTATCAATACATACAGTAACTTCATCGATATACTTTTCTACCAAATTTTTTGTCCCATAGTACCTGTGCGAATAAAGCTGTCTGTTTTCGATACCAGCGAAGTTCTTTTTGATACATCCTTGTAAAATAACCATTAAATCATTATAACGCCCCTCCTCTCGTAAAGACGCTAGTTTGGATGTGGTGAGTTCAACAGTCTTATAATCATAATAAGAAAATTTAGGATTTTCAGACCACTTATCAAGATTCAAAAATCTATCTAATTCCAATGCATTTTGAATCCACTCCTCGTAGTTCTTCGAGGCTCTTAATTTGTCTCTCAATTCCTTACGTTTACCCACCCATGTCAAAAAGTATTCCAGTAACGCAACGTATGCTCGAACTATAACATACATAAAGCAGAGCAACAAAATCCACAGTAGAATAAATATAAGAATAGGCCATCTAAGTATAGTATATGATGCACTTGAACGAAACTCGTTTGTTATTTTGGAACGACCTCCACCATTAGACACATTTTTACTCTTGCTTCTTATTTTTCTCTTGGATATAGATTTACTTGTATTAATTGGCCACCAATCACTCTTAGACGAAATCAAGTCTGGTTTACGTGTGCTTTTCAAGGTACTAGAGAGCATATCTGCACATACTTCGTCTATTTCCTCTGTTTCTCTCTGTACAGTGGCACTATCTTGAAGTTCCTTATCAGATGAAGATCCAGATTTTTCATTTTCGATATTTTCATCTTGTTCTTCCCAAGCTAAGGCCCTGGCAAATGAACCAATATGATCCTCGTTTATGTAATTACTATCTTCGTCAAATAGTTTCTTTCTATTCATATCGTCCATATCTATTGCAATATATGTTGCTGTTTATCTGTTCTATGGGATTTGATGATGATGATAGCTATATTTCATATACAGGATGGAATCTTACAATCAATAGAAAGTTCCTAGATGCTATAGATTCATACATTTAGCTATTTACACTGAAATATGGCTATTAGCTTTGCATCTCCGATTGAAGTTGTTATTTTAGATATTGAAGGGACGGTATGCCCTATATCATTCGTTAAGACTACGTTGTTCCCATATTTTCTTGAGAAATTACCTCTGGAGTTATCAGCTCTAACATACCCACTCAAGTCTACCACTAATTCACCAATCGAAGAGATATGTAGCCAATTCCCTCAGAATGTTATACAATCGTATGACAATTTGCTCGAATATGTGACATCGTTGGTTATTAAAGATATTAAAGATCCCATCTTGAAATCGTTTCAAGGACTCATCTGGAAATTGGGATATGAAAACGGAGAATTGATGGCCCCTGTATACGACGATGCTATTGAATTTATAACCGGTATCAGTACTTCTAAAAAGATTTTCATATATTCATCTGGTAGTATCAAGGCACAGATTTTGCTTTTCGGCCATGTGAGAGATGTTACCGGATCATCAATGGATATGAACCGGTATCTTTCAGGTTACTACGATATTACAACATCTGGTTTCAAACAAGAGTCCAGCTCATACGTGAATATCTTAAAGGATATTGGCTATGAAAATAAACAATCTGCTGTGTTATTTTTAAGTGACAATGTGAAAGAAGTTGATGCTGCGATTAAGGCAGGTATGCATAGTGTAGTTGTTGACAGACCAGGAAATGCGCCTTTGACAGAAGAGGACAAGGAAACGTTAAGCATTATCAAAACATTTAAGGACTTAGAGATATAAACAATTGATTAATATCCTTAGCTAACGTTTATGTATTACTTTTATAAACTACTAATGTACAAAATAACTCTTACATATCTCTAAACAAAATATCAGCAGCCACTTCCTCATTTTTATCACAAGCCATGTAAACTTGAATCACTAAGTTACGGTCGAATCCCAATTCACATAACCTATTTATAGCACTTTCATCTTGTTCTGTCATTGCAATACGAACAGTTTCTGGCTCGTTCCCTTGACCTTCGACTCCTTCTCCTTCACCTTCACCTTCTTCAAATTCAAATCCCATATCATCGCCACTTCCTAAAAAGCTTCTGATGAAGCCTTCTGGATCTTGTTGAATTAGTGCTGCTACTTGTGGATTAGATGCAGCCAATTGTTCTAACAAGGGTTGGATTAACTCTGGGTTCGTTTGTAACGCATTTCTCAATAAACGCATCTGGTTGTCTTCACCAAGTTCGTCGGCACCTGCTTCTGCGCCATCTACACCACCAGCTTCATTTCCACCTTCTCCTTGAGCTGCTGCTGCCGCTGCTGCTTCAAATAAGTTTTCCCCATGTCCTTCTTCACCTTCGTTTTCATGATCTTCCTGATCATTAGTGGTATTTGCTGTCGACTCTCCAACTGGTGCTGATGCCGGTTGTTCTGCGTGACGTTGTAAAGATTCAGGTATTCCAGTCAACAAGTATTCAACTGCACGATGAGGATTATTAAATGCTGCTCTTAAAGCCTTTTCAATTTGAGGCCTTTCATATCCCATTTCCATAATATTCTGGATCGTAGCTTCTCTGTCATCGCCCTGCGTGAACGCAGAACCTGGTTCCGAACTCTCCTGATTAGTCGAGGTTCCAGCAGCTGCAGACGATGACCCACTAGTTGTGCTCTCGTTAGTTCCGCTGACATCTGTGTTAGTCTTTTCGTCAGCTTTTGCTGGTGCTGGACTGGCTTTTTTCGCCTTAGAAATCATAAAGATAATCGAGTCTCCCTCCTTGATCCTGAACGATTCTAGAGTTTTATCATCTTGCAAAACCTTACCAGAATAAACAAACTTCAATTGAGATACGTCACATTCCTTTTCAGAAGCAAGTTTTTCTTTAGTAGCTAAAACCTGTCGATATGTTAGCAAATGTCTAAAAATATTACAATATTTTCAAGAAGTTCAAATGTTGAGTACGTACTGTGTCAGAAAGATCCACTTCAATTGGAACCTTCTGCTTTTTAAAATCCTTGAAAATAATTTGCATGCTGAATAATAGTCCCTCTTCAATACAGTTGCTATTGCTACAACTATATAATCAGTTATTGTATATAGAGATGATAATTAGAAAATGAAATAAAGTGGCAATTTCTTTGGGCGGTAGAACGAGAAAGCGAAGTACACTACTCATCAGTAGCCATTCTGATGATAACAGATTTTCATTATTTATGATCCTTTTTCTACTGAGAATATTTGTTTAAAGTATGGCCAGAAGGTCTAATAGGAGTCTGTCAGGGGTACGTGGCCCCAACTCAGCTTTAACTGAGTTTTTGAGAGTTGAGGGTATTACAGATGCATTTAGAAGAAGACAAGAAAGAGAGGACACTACGTCTAGGGAACAATCTCCTACGGATAGAAATGATACGGAAGAAGGCGAAGTTCTGTTTCCATCTTCGAGGCTAGATATTCGTGAAAATATTGCTAATGAAGTGGAAGACGAGGAGGAAAGAGCGATACGGCAGGCCGCAAGAAGGAAAAGGAAAGTTGCTAGGCAGCGCCTGGGGGGTGGTTTTCCGAGCGATAGCGATAATGATGATGACGAAGATTACAGTGATGATGATGTTGGAGGGAATGGATTCAAGAAGTTTGGAGAAGAAGATAATTGTGTAGATTGTGGCAACATTTTCAATATAACGGTTTATTCTCGGTATAATAGAGCCAGAAAGGGCTACTTGTGTGAAGCATGTAATGAAGCTTTAAAGCAACGTGAGAAATTAGCTCGCAGAAATCAACTCAATGCCCGAAAGAAGAGAAAAAAAGTTGCACAAGCATTGTTAGATAAGTCCTCAATCCAAATGCCGACGTTGCAAGATATTTGTATCAAAAAGATTACTCAGAATATTGATGATGTCGATGCATTAGGTGATATTGGCCAAACAAATATGAATAAGATTTCAATGATCTTATCAAAAAATCGATCTTTAAACAATTCAACTATGACATTATTTTTGCATCCTGGGTTGAAAGAGTTGGAATTTTGGGACTGTTCAAATGTCGACTCTGATTCACTAAATAAAATAGCATCTTATTGCCCCAAGTTAGAATCATTAACTCTCTTCATGTGTGGACATTTTCATAATGACAATTTAAAATATTTTGATTCAAATCTTCAATACTTGACCGATTTATCACTAAATGGTCCGTTTCTAATAAGTGATGTCATGTGGCAGGAATATTTCGAAAATGGTGGTTCAAGATTGACAAAATTTGAAATAAGAAATACGCATAGATTTGGAAATGATTCATTGATAAGTTTACTAGAAAATTGTGGTTCAAAATTAACAAATTTAAAACTCTCTAGGTTAGACGGTCTAGATTCTGTCGCAGTTTATGAATTAATTCCTCATTATCTTCTGACTTCGACTTTGACAAGCTTGGAAATATCGTATCCGTACAAGGAAGAATTGGTCACTGATGACCTATTGATAAACATTTTATCAATAACAGGTGAAACTTTGACTAGTTTAAATGTCGATGGATGCTCAAGCTTAACTGACCGATTCTTATCAGAAGGAGTTGTTAAGTTTTGCCCAAATTTATCTCATTTATCTTTAAAATTATTAGACCAGTTAACTGATGAAGGATTTGCTAAATCTTTTCAAGAATATTCAAAGATTAATATTGGTGGATTGATAAATGTTGTTTTAACTAAATGCACTGGATTGGGAAATAGCGCAATATATTCCTTACTTCAGTATTCTTCTCAGACTTTAGTTGAGCTTAGTTTGAATTCTATATATAATATAGACAAAGACTTTTTGTTTCAGATCTTTACTGACGACAATCATCCCCTGAAAACAGCTTTGAAGAGCACTATTGATAATCATTCACAACACGTTGTTGAAGAACACACTAATGAATCGAATACAAGAAATAGTATAACGAAGTTTTATAGGAGGATAGATTTTCCCTTACTAACAACATTAGACATTGGATTCGTTAGAGCGGTGGATGATGAAATTTTGAACTTCATTAGTGATAACTGCTCAAAACTTACAATTTTGGAAACTTATGGCAACAATAGATGTACTTTGAGAGCAAAGGTAAGGAATGATTTAATGGTCATTGGACGTCAAAACGATATTTTATAGTTCATGAGATACTTATATTAACTAAAAAATATACTACTATATATCAGTCTGTGGATATGCAATTGGTAAACTAGCCTTTTCCACGTTTTTAAAAGTAGGGAAGCTTGGCACTTCTACTTCACCTTTATCCAAAAATATCCAATTTCCTTCACTCATTATCTTGTTTGTTATTTCTGGGGTGTGGTCTACAATAATGCCTGGATGGTCTGCATGTTTTCTAATTATCTTTAACAACTCCTCTTCTCTATTAACCAACGGTTGACCCGACTCATATTTGTTTTGAGACTTAGCAATTTTTATTTCTTCTAGTTCTTGGATCAAGTAGTTATTGTTTGATAAGCGCTTCCTTGCTGATGAATTCACTATTAATGAATTAGATATGTCATTATCATACATAATTAAAGTATCGTCGCTTCTTCCAGTATTTGCGTTAGTATCAACGATTTCAAACAAATTTGCACTAATAATATCATAATTTAAATCGATGAAACTGTCTAAAATCAATTTAGGTATTTGCGTATTGTATTGTATATGTCTAATAACTTTTCTTAGATTTATCATGTTATGATGTATCAATCCCTCAAATTCAATAAAAAACTTCCAAAACTTAACTGATTTTTGTAATGCTGGTTCCTTATAATATCGATTGAAGAACTTTCTAATCTTAATATGTGTCGATGGAGTTAGACGTTTCATTAAATGATTGAGATAAAAATCTATTATTACGCATACTGATTCATCATTGAGGAGTTTTTCCAAAATTTTAACGTAACTATCATCGAATATAAACTTCCCTAAGTGTTCATCCATTCCCTTATTTGCTTCAGTTGCTCCAGACCTTTTTGAAAATCGATCAGCTCTTTCAAAATAATTGTCTATTATTTCTTCTAGTATTTTGGTTGTTTTACTCTCATCCAATACTTGAGACCAAAGATTTATTAAAGAAAAAATGGCTTGCAAATAGTCTTTCTTCTGGTATACATTGGAACTTCCTAATGCACCAAACAATTTTATGAGTTCAAAATATAATTCATTGCTTAGGTCAAATTTATTGAACTTCATAAAGAATAATCCATAGTTGAATCGAATATAGTTATCATCTAAGGGTATAAATCTATTAATTGCTAAATCGTAGATAGCTTTCATTTTTTCATACTTTATTCCGTCATTGAGATGCAGTTTATTTATAAACGCCAAATATTTCAACCAAATCGTACTATTTAAGCAAAAGGGGATGAGCGACCTCTCAAAAATATTGATAATATATTCGTATTGGCTTAATTTATCTTCATTTTCATTTTCTAACAATTTATAATTTTCAATTTCATGATCTACATAATTCATCCATTTTTCTAATTCCTCTTCAATTTGATTATAATTTTGTAACGAAAACTCAGTCACTGTTATAGCTGATTCATATGTCCATTTTTCGTTCACCTTGGCCTGCGTTTTTGTGAAAATCTTGTACGAATAATCATCAATAATCTGGTGTTCTTCAATTAAAGACAATTCTTCGATTGAATGCTTATTAAATCTTTCCAAGTATTTTTCGATCAACAAATTCTTGTCTTCTTCCATCGAAAATACATCGTTAATCGAAAACCTTTTATTAATCTCCATGAATTTCTTGTAATATTGTGCATATTGGTATAATGGGATTCTAATAACTTTCAAACAACAAAGAAATATTTCTCTACTTATTTCTTCGTTATTAATGTTTATTGAAGTTTCGAATTCTAAAAGCTTATCCCATAATGGATGAGACAAAAAATGTTGCCCATTGTATGCAATTGCTTGGTCAAATTGTACTCTTATGAAATTTATCTGTTCTGTTCGCTTAGAAGTTTCAGATGTGTCTTCATACTGTGTAATTAATGCACTCATATAGTCTACCCATAAATCAATAGAATGTGGGAAATTACCTACTGATTTACTCAAGATATCAATGGATGCATCAGCTCCGTTTAATTTATATTCAAATATCAGGAAGTCTTTCCAATAATTTACCAAATATGGGAACCTGTTTAGCAATTCTGAGTAGCTCCGATAGACAAGCTTTTTGAACTCATCGCTTACTATATTTGCTTCATCGTATCGTTCTTCAAATTCATTATTCAACGATTTGAATAGTAGGTCCCATTTACTTATATCATTCGGATTTTGATAAATTACTTGTTCTAACGACTTCCAACTATCATCGTCTGAAATTCTAGGCGGCATTCTTGATGAAGACTTCTCAGAACGTTGATCAGCAGGCAGATTAAGTTCCTGAGGTACCGACTGGCCTTCATTTAATGAGTTCACGAGTCTACTAGATGGCTCTAGAGCATCAGATGGTAATCTGAATCTTCTATCAAACATACTCAACGTTTTATATGAGCTGTTGTCTTTTATCTTAATGCAAAACAAGTATAGAGTAAATTGACTTTTAAGATGACACAAAAAATTGTATATATCAAATAATTTCTTTATTTTCAATATACAACAACTGTCTTGGAAATAGCTATGCTAAATACAAACAACAGTCATAATGATTCATTAACTTCGGTAACTCCGTTTCCAGTTTCACTGAATAATAATAGGAAACTATTCTCCTTACTTAAAATTGTACCAGGAAGTAATCTGATTACCGCTTCAGATAAATCAACACTCATAAAGAACTCACCTTTATGTATTCCAATATACAAAAGCTTAGATGTGGCGGACATAATTGGTTATAATAGCAAATTGCTTGCTAAAAATCAAAAGATGTCTGCAACAAAAACGTATCATAATATTGAAACTTCAAATACTTCTGATCAAGGAAACGATCTGATGGAAATAGATACGGATCCTTTGCAATATATAAGTATAGACGAGTTCACCCCCAAGAATCTAAAAGATCAAGTTACTACTTTAACTATAACAAACTTTCCAAATGTTAAGAAAATTGCAATTGAAAAGATTTTTAAGATATTGTTGGCATTTAGTCCACATGATAAGGCCTTTACATGGTCAGCTATAAGCAATGATCATATTGATAACAGGTTAGTATTTATCAGATTTCTAAGTATAGAATGCATGAGATGGTTTTTTGGTAATTTGTCAGACACAGTACATCAAATATTCGAGAACATCACAATCACTGCAGATCCTGCAAGTGAAGCGTATTTGAATAATGAAAAAGAAGCTTCAAACTTCCTAGATGAATCACAGGTAGAGAGTATCACCGACGAAATAGGCAAACTTCTACAAAACCGAGAAAATTATGAAAGAATTTCCAAAACGACAGGAACAGAGGATTTAGATCAGGTAATGCAATATTATAACACGTATAAAGTTGATCCTACCGAGCTTATTGAAGTACCAAAAGATATGAAGGAAAAAATAGTTAATGATATAATTAAGTTCAGATCCAAGGTATTGAGCATTGAAAAAGCTCGTCGTAAAAAGGAAATTGAAAATGAAAGGATGCAGGCCAAGGACCGGTTAAAGAGAATTTTCGAAGGTATCAAGGAGACCAATGACAACACAATCGATTCAGAAACCAATATAGACGAAAAAGTAGAAATACATAAGGGCACACATACGGAATACGAAGATTTGAGTGAGGAACAATATAAAGAATTTCTCAATAAAAGAGAACAAGACATTTTAGAAAAGCAATTTCAAGAAAAATTATCCCGCTTTAAAGAATCTGAAGCGGCAGAGAAGAAAAACTTATTGGATAAGTTACATTCTGTTAAGAATTATGAGGATTATTTAATATCAAACAAAGCTAAATTTATTGAGGAGATGAAGGATTTTCATGACTATGATCTTTCGAATATTACACAATCGGTATCGTTAAACCCAAATAAGATTCAACAATACTACAATAATCATTCAGAATATTTAAAAATGAGAAATCAAGAAAGACTAAAGGAAGAAAAGAGTGATAGGATAGATTCGAAAGAAGAACAAGAAGAATTACAGGCAATGAATAAGGCATCTGAATTCTTGTCTTCCTTTGCTACAAAACCCGAGCATAAATCCCAATTATCTACTCTGATTAAAAAGATACCAATTAATAATATTCAAATATCTCAACTTAATACAGATAAATTGTCATCCTTAAATAATAAAATTGGCGAATTAATCGAAGAGTATTTGGGAATACGTGAGGATGAGTTGATAAAATTTATTTACGGCTTTCTTTTGAATAAAGGCCTAAAATACAAAAAAGAATTAGCAGACGAGTTGTCCGAAACTTTAGATGAAGATTCTATCATCGTGGTAAATGAGATTTGGGAGTATATTGAAGAATTGGGGAGTTAAACAAAGAGATAAATATATAATATGACAATTATAATTGTGATATATCTTGAATTGGTAAATCTTGCCAGACTAAATAGTAATATCTTTGTATATCAACCAAAATTAAATGCATACTTATTCGTCTGATTCAAGCCTTATGCAGCTTCCTCTTTACTCGTAAGTGACGTCGTACTAAAAGAATTGTTTCTACATTAATTCCAAGAAACTCTATTGGCCGTAGCCTCTTTTCTTGGAGAGTTCCATCCGTACATAAGCCATAAAACTCTAAGTATCTTATATCTTGATGACCTGTGAATCGGTTAATTTGGTTGAGTGATGTAATCTTGGTCAACCCCATTTTCATGGGGATACTGGTTTGATCCATTGACAATAGGCCCATACACTTGGGGTGTGTTATCTTCGCCTCTTCGTTCTTTGAACTTGTTATCAAATCGTGTCATCAAACTACTTAGATTGCTATCTAAAGCATCAAATGTGACTTCCGAATCTCCTTTTATAGCTCAAATCTTTCATTCACAGCATCAAATTTGATATCAACCGCTCAAAAGTTATAACTCAAAAACGATACCAAGCGATTTAGTCTCACATCTTCTAATCTGGTAGCGCATTTCCCGGCAAATCTTGATCATTTAGTGCAAGGTAATTTGATAATCGTGTTATTAGTGTATTTTGTAGCTACATTTCTTTTGTTTCCTATTCATGAAAGTCTTTGCAGATTCAAAAATGTGTGGTGTAATTCCAAGCAATGGTCCAATCGACGACGTCTGCATCAAAAGACTTCAGCCAGCTCATTACTGCAAATATTCATTCGACTGGAAAGGGAAGAGATCAATTAGGAAAGTCGTTCAGAATCTGGGGCCCTCAAAAGCGCACTTTGCGCAAGGTTTCGAAGCCTATCAAGTCTGTCACTTGGAATAAATATGACCTAATAACTATAGTGTATTGTCGCCATTATCAATCAATAAGTCAACCTTTAGACCCTTAAAATGTACTGATATGGCTACTACCTGTTAATCTTGGAAATCAATTTGACACTGTCTGACTAAAAATATTGACTTAAAAGTAAGTGTCAGTGAGTAAGGTACGATTTTTACATGTGGAAATATACATTTATGAATAGCTCTTTATCATGGTATTGCAAATTTAAACAATGCATTGAATCTAAAAAAACTACAAATGGTCTTATAATTGTGATCTGAAATGTATCTCAAAGTTAAAAGCAGAAATAGTAATACACACTATAATAGTATAATTCTAAATACAAATATAAGAACTAAAATCTAAAATAAAAAAGAATTTATTTTCAATTATCATAATCATCTTTCCAACAATTATAGAGCGAAAATATAAATTTTTAATGTCAGTAAATCCAGGATTGTAAAGATTTGACGCATATTGTTAAAATTCATTCAATGAGCCCAACCCAAAGAATTTGATGTGTTTACTGGTTCAGAGATCGGTACACTTCCCACTCCTTCCCCAGAAGAACTGTCACCAAATCTATTAAATAATCCTGAAATACCAGCCCCACTACTTTGAACAGTAGAATTATTGGTCCCTAATCCGACATTACTCTCTGAGTCAGATGAAGGCAACTCAACACCATTGTTCTTCTTATACTTCTTGAATAATAAAACCATTAAAGACATGTAGATACCACAACCAGCTGCTGCACCTATAGCAATTCCCGCAATTTTACCTTTATTCGAAACAGCGGTATTTCCGGTATCTATAGATCCGTTATTTGATGAGCTTCCACTCTTGGTATTGCTGGTAGTGTCTTCAATCACTAATCCGGTCAATGGAATTCTCTTATCAATAAGCGAAGCTAATTGATGCTCAGTTGATGATGGGTTTGAGTACAACTGAGAATCTGATTTTTGAATGTAAGAGTTCAATTTCGTAACTAGGTTTGATGGGAAATATACTTCCGCAACAGAAATTGTATACGATATCCCGCTAGCAGTAAATGGGACAATTTTTTTAACGGAAACTTTATTTAATGCCGAATCATCATCAAATGGATAAATTAAGGTGCTTGGCAAGTATTGGAAAATTTGAGCTGAAGATAATGAATTTTCAACAACAAACGGATAATTCAAAGATGACTTAAATCCAATATAAACAACTTCATAATTCTTACCTGGTTCAGTAGCCAGTTGACCTGTAATTGCCTTTGGTAAACCAGAAGGTTCAGCTGTAGTTGGTGTGGCCTGACTGACTGAATTATAAGCAGGTGCTGATGGTTCACTAGTTGCAGTCTGCTCTATAATTTGAGTAGGTAGCCAATTACTTGTAGTGGAAACAGATGGTACTATTTCCGACCCAGCCAATGCCTCAGATGATGGAACAGCCTGTGAGTTGGAAATTGAAGGGCTAACTGTAATAGACGATGGTATCGGATTTAACGAATCTGCACTTATAGGCTGCGAAACTGATAAAATTTGGGATTGTGATTGTGATATTATAGCTGAATCAGTGATAATAGATGATGTGACAACAAAATATGACAGCGGTTCCTCAGTTTCTGTTGGTACGCTTGCGGACGAAGTTATAACAATAGAAGAAGATGAGGACATTGGAACAAAGGTCAAGGTTGATTGGACATCAGATTCTGACGATGGTGTAATAGTAGAAGCTGGTAAGCTCGATTCGGACAGTGTCCTGGAACTTTGGGTTGCTGAAGAAGTAAATCCAACTTGCGAAGTTGAGTCCAAGATTGGAGATATCGAAGATTCGATTGAAACTATTGGGTATAAAGATGACGTCTCTTCATCAATGGAATCAAATGAAGATGTTGCAGAGCTCGATGATGTCTCAGTTGGACTTCCAATCATAGTAAGTGAACTAATCGAAAGTGCGGTTTCATGCGAATGCTCAGTGGATACTATTGACAAAGATGAACTTGATGAAGAGGATGACCACGTAGAATAGAAAGGTATGTCGAGGGAACTCTCCGTTACACTGGCGTATTCTGCAGAATAATCCAGAACAGTAGCAGATGCACTTGACCAAGATGAATAAAACAGCGTTTCTAAAAAGCTTTCGGTTGGTGATTCAAATCCTGAGAATGAAGTCAGTGCACTTTCTGTAACAAACGAAGGCAGTTCATAGGGAGTTGAAATAAAACTTTCAGTTGCAGTAAAAGCTTCGTTTGTAGACTCATCTGTAGTATCCTGTTCATTCCATGAAGAATATGACGATGCGTAAAAGGAGCTTTCAGTTGGAGCAACAAATTCAGTTGAAGATACCAGTCCTTCTGATGTAACAGAAGACAAAGGACTTCCAGTTGGACTTGCTAAAACAGTTGATGATTCTGTTCCCTTATATGCAGCAAAAGATAACGTATTTCCGGTAGACCTGGCAACGCCGGTTGAAGATTCCTCGTAAGTTGCGGATGACAAAGCGCTTTCTGTTGGACTTGCAAGTTCAGTTGAAGACTCTAATTCAAACAGAGCTTCATTTGACGAAACAGTTGAACCCACTTCAGCGTAGCTTATAGGAGTAGCTGATGAAACTGAGTTACTAGAATCAGCAGTTGCAGTCAGCCCACTGGAAATAGAAGACGAAGATACTTGCATATCCGCAGTAGTCGAACTTGCTGATTTTGCGAAACCCAAATTAGAATCTAAATCGGCAGTGCTAGCACTTTCAAACGAAGTTTCCGATGATGTGTCCATAGGACTAGTAATAGATGATCCAGAGGCTGTAGACGTCGATGTACCCAAAAATGCTGCATCAGTTGCAGATTGAGAGTCAACATCAGCAAAAGTAGTCGTGCCCGCTTCTGTTAATGACGAGGCGGAACTGGAAAGATCAAGAAATGATGGGGAAACAGTTGAAGTACTTGGAGTAGACGAGCTTACTGGAGTTCCATTTATAGTAGATGAGCTTGAGCTTGTTTGTGTATCAGTGCGTGTCGTAGATAAGCTTGTCGATGTTGCAGTGCTTGAAGAACTTTGTGAAGTTTCAGTAGGTTCAGCAGTAGATTGGGTTGAAGACGATTCGGATGAAGACTTTTCAAATAAACCAAGCCAATTAAACCCAGAAGATGAGGCTTCCGCGCTAGTTTCCGGAACTGGTGACGAAGTAGTAAAAGCAGTGATTTCAGCATTAGTAGACTGAGTGGATGAAGAACTAATTTTTGTATCTTGCTTAGAGCTGGAAGCCGTTTGTTCAGTACTTTTGTCGTTCATTTCGTCATTATTAGTCTGTGTGGATTGCGGATTCGAATTAGCCAAGTCTATTGTCTGACTAGTAGTATCCTGAGTGGATTGAGTGCTTATATCTGCTGTATTCGCTGTTTCCTCTGTGGTTGCTTGAGTAGACACAGCAGCTGCCTTAGTAGATGCGCTAGTGAGGGTTGTAGCATCTGCATGTCCGTTGGAAGAAGAAGTGTTAGTATCTGCTTCTGTAGTCTCCGACTTAGGATTTATCCATGCAAATGGATTAAACGCACCCGAAGAAGTGGTTGAAGACACCGTTACCGCACCTTCTGTCGATGCAGCTTCGTCTGCCGCTCTTGTTGTGGATGTTTCGTTCTTATTCTCATTCCAGTTTGAGTTGCCCAAGCTATTACCCGACGTGACTGCCTCCTTACGATTATTTGCTAACCCATTCTTTTCTTCAGGGCCCTCCGTTTCTCCTAGCACCCCTGGCACCTGTAACAAAGTCAATAAGTAGACTATCCGAACAAAATCAATAGTGTCAAAGATCATTCTAGATATATTGTTTTCGTTTAGTTCTTATTTCATAAATACACCTCCACGTAGTTCTATCGATTAGCGATTGGTTTTCTGTTGTTTAGGGAAAAGAAAGACTGTAGTTGGAAACCTATTTTAAAAGATAGACTAGGCGACTAAGCAATATGTTATACGTAACAATTGACCTATTTGTATCTCTACGATTTAATGATGACCCTTGAAATGTGGATATTATCTTTTTAATAATACCGTATACCTTATGATCCACCAAACGAAGGTTATATACCTATGATAATAGTATAAAAGAAAACTATGATAAAAAAACAACTATTAACCCTTAATAGCAGTATCAATGAGAAAAATGTATATCGCGGTCTTAAAAAGAAAATTTATTCTGAGTGTTTTGTGTAATCTCCTCCCAAAATTCCACCCTAAAACAGGTACGGGTTTGTACGTCGAGTTGACACCAAACAATTGTAAACAAAGTAGCTGCGCGCATGAAAACGGAATAATTAGATTTAGGTCGCCGATTGTTCTAGACTGTTTTTTACTGGTATTATGCTGGAATTTACGCCAACTTACAGGTTAGAACTGATCACCATGCTAATCATTAGTGAGAAGTAAACCAGGCCTGGTGTAACAATCATGGGAAAAAAAAAGCGGCAAATCTAGAATTACCTGCGTACGCTTCTAGTGTGAATGGCAGGTTAAGAAGGGGAAGGTAGATCGTTTTACCGAAATAAATAATATACAGGGAAAGCAGACGAAGTATAACGCGATACAGTCCGAGGTAGTGATAGTAGGTTTGATAGTGGCCTGTTTTTAAGTGATGCAATAACGACAATGAGTCGGGTACGGAAAGTAGACAGACATATACTCGATGATTCGAAGTATCTCGATATTGACGACCAAGAGGAGTTGATTGGGGAGTTTTCGGAGGCAAACCGAGAATTCTATAAGATGTACAGTCGGGTGTTGATGATATTTGAGATGGTGCAGGTTATAGTAGTGATGGTGATGAACAAGGTGTCGCGAATACCGATGATGAATGGGGTATTGGCATCGATTGTTCTTTCACTCATCGAGTTGACAGAGTTTGAGTATCGGTTGGCAGTGAGAGGCGTCAATGTGGTTGTTGTCGTTGTGCTTCTATACTACGTTGACTTGGAGCATTTGGTGTACGTTCTTCCGGCAATCAACTTGGGGTGCAATTTCTACTTGAATAGATCATATAGGTACTTGGCGCGGAACATAGGCGGATTAGATGGAATGAAGTACAAATTCAAGAATGTATGATTGCCGAAACTACCGGTACAAATAACGACATTGATGTAATACAATTGACGAGAAGCCTTAGGTCTCGATTCATAAATACTACGGAGTCTGAGGGACAAACACAATCTGATCCGTAACAACGGTTTGCCGGAAAAGCAAGCTTAATTCGGTGATAGACATTGCCTGCAGCCTGAGGTTCAGATGACCAGGAAATGATGGTACACTTGGATGGAGAAGTAAATTCTGGTCTGGACCATTGATGAACTGAGCCTGGTGGATAGACATCATATCAACCGATAAAACCAGTATACTATATGATCGGCCCGCGTGGAATATTCTGGCAAGTAAACAACAGTCGCCCAGAATTTCAGCTCACATGCTACATCAAGACTATTAAAGGTTTTATTTCACTTACTATTTTTAGGCCGACCAAGGCATCGCCTAAATCATCTCTAGTGTAGCTAGCCAATGCGATATTTGTCGCGCGACATTCTAATATAAGTAACTACCCATATTTGGCTGTAGGTTTTACTCAACAGTTAACGACGCACATAATGTAAATAACTGCCTCATACCGCTTAAGAACTCTCGGGCTACTTTTACAATAAACGCACCATTCTAGACACCTCTGTATTCAGTTGTACCTGTTTCCAGTTATCAGTCGACATCATGTAATTCTCCCAGTGACGGTCGATTCTCATACTTCCTAAAATCAGCTCAGCTGAGCATTAGTCCATTTCTAGTGCCAATTTCCCTGTTTGACCCTCATGGGTCCTACGAGCAAACCAACCCAATATTCATCCATCGACTCCCTCTTATCAGTTAAATCTAGCGTTGCTATCGTTTCTATGTCGTTTCGCACATGCATGTCCGCCCCCATGCGGTCTCCGAATGTCGCACTTAATTAACGCATTCTCTCAGCTTCCATAGCTCCCCCCTCTTCACCCAACACTATGGCTTGTTGCACTTTCCGGTCACTCATCTCACCCTAGCCCCCATTTGCCTCGGCTCTCTATCGATCTCTCCTTGAATATTGTGCCAGCTATTCCACTACCAGCCAAAAATGGCAAGGATGGTGGTGGTCAAGCCACCACCATCACTGCCCGCTGCTTCTGGTTGACCTAGAAGCCTGGTTGACCTAGCTCCCACCCGTGCTACCACCACATTCCAGAAGCCCATCGAACCCGCGACATTGTCGTGCCATGCCACCACCTCGTTGACTCACAGCACGTTTCTAGACCACTTTGGCGCGTGCTATTGTTGCCCATGGCCCCCTAATAATAGAATCTATTGGCTAAGAGCACGTGTACCAACCCATCGATGCCCGAACACCGGGCCCTGCGAAACAATATTCCTTAATGTGGCTACCTGTTTACTCCAACTTAGCTTGTCTTAAATGGATCAGGTGGCTAATGCATATGGGGACACTCGTTCCAGAGAAATAATTGTCTAAAATTGTCACTCATGGGCCCCGTATGTCGCGATTCTCTTACATGGATTGCATAACCCCTGTATATTAGGGAAAAGGTTAGTAATAATGGTTATGACAAAAAGTGTGGTTGGTTGTAAGTTCTTTTAGTATATAAATAAATTTAACCGCATATAAATTTTTTTTCATAAATATTTTGATTCATATTACATAGACATAAAGTAATATATACTAGTATAGTATAATCTCAGTATTATATTATAATTTCATTTGAAATCATTTCATATCATATCATTATAGTTAATTGTTTCTACAGTTAAGTGGATAGATTGGCTCTGCACATATTATTAGTGACATTCTAAGAATTAAGGTTCTTTTAACAGCATTCACATAACATTCAACTAATATCATATCATATCATACCACACATACACATTACACATAGATAAACACACGATGTCAGACTTCGCATTCAACGATTACTGTATAGCGTGTGACAAATTGTGCTCGCAAAATTCGATTTACTGCAGCAATGAATGTAAGGCAATAGATGAAAAACAGTCGATGACGATTTTGGATTCATGTGGAGAAGGATCGGAAGAGTTGGTGTCTCCTATGTTGACGCCTTCGTTGTACCAACACTACAACCTGGAAAGTAGCGCGCAGAATGGCGAAATTACATCTCCGTTGGTGCTAGGCACCCAGCACTCGAACAGCGACTTGGATTACAACCAGTTTGACTTGAATTACGTGGTGAATTCGAAGGGGAATGCCACTATCACAAACACAGATGTTTCGAAACAAAATATACTATCGGAGCATATGCCGTCAACATCACACAACTATAGGAAGTGGTTGACGGCGTGCTTGTAATGCCCTCGCAAATATATAGCGTATATGGTTTACAATATTATTCTTATGAAGTCATGAAAATATTAAATAGTTCAGGGTTTGATTTATATTAATTTAATAGAGGTTACTAAACGGATATTATCTCTGTAGACTTGAAACTTGACTGAGGCAAAAAGGTTGGGCTACACAGCAATGTTTTACCGATACCTTTTTTCTGCTACTACCAATGCATTCGCTTCCAAGCGATCACCACATCATACCCCATTTTTGACCTTCCCGTTTGTCCTTATCCCGCATATCTATACTATTGCTGGGTTTCGTTGCTCGGGGTAGCTATCGCGCATTTTGTGACTACTGTGTTTCATATGATAAGATCGGATCGTACTAGATCATGAAGCCATCAGATGTTGTACACTAAAGATATAGAATGTCGTAGAAGACAACATATATGTTACTGCAATTACGTAGATCGCTGTAATTCGATTTTGGATATTTATTCACCCGCCCACTGAAGACCGCTATTATGGGGTAAATTTTCTCGGTAAAGATAGTCCGATTTTAAGTGGAGTCATTCTCATTAGTATTTCCCGCTACCGGACAAGTTTGAAACTTCCTTATATGCGCGTTTAAGTAGTCTTTAGTTTTAATCTATACAATAGTATATAGTATTAGACATGTAGACATTGCCTAAGAATTGTAAACAAAATTCTCCACTTAGATAAAAGTTTCCAATTGTATAGTAGAATGCCATTTTCTTTTTATAGATATTAAATAAATTTAATTATTATGCAATTAGCATTAGCAGCTAAATACATCGTAGCTTCAATAGCTACATTAGGATTAGGAGGTGCCGCTATCGGTATCGCTTTAGTTTTCGTTGCTTTAATCAACGGTATATTTACCTTCTATTGCTAGTTGCTCATTGCGGGATTCGGAAATTAGACAATTAGGCAAAAAACTTTTTTGGACGCAATTGTATGTATGGTGAATTACGTTCATATTTTAGGAAGGGTGCACTGCGACATGCGACCTTACTATAAGGTTGCTTATTGCCAAAAAACATATGATTTCCACTAACACCGTACCATTCCAGGAATAGAACTCTACCGTAATTTAGTGAAACCTTAGATTACGAAAGTTAACTTACTATCAGGTAAGCTTTGTTTGCGTTTCAACGAGCGTATAATGAATTGATCGATTTGGTTGATTTCGTTGATTCGTTGGTTCGCATTTGATGTAATTTTTTAGGTATAAGTATATATTGGAAACAAGGTGATAATATCTTTTGAATTAGAGGAAAAGTTTTGAATAGTCTCTTAATGTAATCATGTAGAACCTTTAACCGTTTTCTTGTTTTCTGGAATTACTGCGAAATTCGATGAATTATAGTTTAGTTGTTCGAAAACCTGTGAACATGGCTTTAATATTACAAATGAGAAAATGATCAGCTTCAGAACTTATACCATTGAATGTTCTGAAGGTAGTAATTGTATAGATGGTCTTTTTAGAAAGGAAACGAAACTGAACTGGTAATTACTCTTTATAAGCATCCAAAAGATGGCTAATATACAACGAATAATTATCCCATCAATAAACCAAGAAGAAAATCTATCAAAACAGACAATGAAGAATACTTGCACATCAATAACTTATATGTAATGTATTTCTTCTTGCTTCATCTTAAACATTAGAAAGAGAAACAGAAGATTGAAAACTTTATACTAAAGATTAAGCCTTAATTAAGGAATTGAACATTTGCGTTGACCAATACACATGCAAGTGATTTTGATAGAACCGTTATTATTACCGTATAACATATGTGTGTTTCGATCGCTGTGTATATCCCTTGAATATATACGAAAAGATTCACATCATTCTGAAACCTTCCGAGAGAGTAAACCAAATCATGGCCTTTATCATTCCATAATTAAATTAATGAAATATATTATTTTTAGACACACCAAATGCTTTCACTGAGAAGTAAGCCAGATCATAGCTTTATCCTTCCAGCAATGATTATCGTATAGAAAGTACGAAATTGAACAACATCGATAGAATACAAAATACTAGATAGAGATTAACTATTTGAATAATGGTGCGCGCACACTAACATGAAAATTTCTGAAAAATAAAATGCTTGATCGTGAAGTCTGTCCTTCTCTAGTCACAGGTGTAAAGTAAATATGTTTGGTGCATTCAAGTCAACCTTATCGTTGAGCGGTGGTTACTTATGGAAAGTGGCACCAAGGATGTCTGGTCCTCAAAAATACAGATTAAGAAGGAGAATGAAAACAGTCGACGAAAATATTGAAGTTTTATATAAGTCGTTGAAATTAGAGAATGCAGAGTCCACGGGATATGACAAGATTGATTATTTAAAACATCAGTTTCCAAAAGAACACGAAATGACCCCTAAGGATAAGTATACCACATTTGACAAGAAAGCCAAAGATTATAGAAAATCAATCCATAGAGTTCCTAAATGGACCAAGTTATCTTTCAGAGAAAACCCTAAATACTTCTAGGTTATCAACTATGAATTCTTATATTTAATGTCTGTAAATAGTAATAAATTAAACTAATATTGTTCAGTTTCAAGTGTAGAGTATTAAAACAAAAGACTCATGAATCCGCTGAAATTATGATCATTCTTATAAAGAAGCATGCAGAGAAGAACGCTATTGTCCGATGATAATAACACTGGCAAGTAGCATAAATACTATAGTATATAGTGAAAACAATTTCTCTTAGTTTTCCAGTACAATCGTTACCTGACGATCTTGACTGGCAGAGGTGCACCACATTTCAATAAAACTCAATCTCGAGCAGATACATCAATTACCGTTCCCCTAATAGCCCTGGAGCCTATCCCATATGTAGTTAGTGATAAAATACTCACTGTATTTGTCATCAATGTTAAGAATGCTTGATAAGTTGGTTTCTTTGTTATAAATAATAACTTTGTCTTGGTTGCCCTCACTTTTATCATTACCACTTTCGATTTCGATTCCAAGGTTCTTATAAATGTTGATCTTGATTGCTTTTGAATCGGGGTTCTTCAATATATTATCATTTATCAAATTATCATTCTTCATTTTCACTAACTCATACTTTTCCATCAAATCTTTTTTTGTTATATTCATAGAATTTATTTGACTTTCCAAATCATTCAAGTTTTTGGCAAGGGATAACTTGAAATTATCCAATTCTATAGATTTCTCGTTCATTACATTAAAGATATTCTTGTTGTTTAGGTCTCCCATAGATTCTTCGTCTCCACTACCCAATACTTTTAAATTTTCGTAATTAATTCCACTAACTTTAGTTAATAAGTTTATCTCTGACATCAAACTTTGGAATTCACTTTTCATGGCATTTAATTTGGTCTCATAATTTTCAATAATATTTGATCTGTATTGATTAGTTTTGTTTATAACCTCCTCTATTCTTCTTAGAGTCAATAAGTCAGGCTCTATTTCAAAGCTTTCTATCGACGACAAAAGCAATTTATCTGGCTTTTCATGGAACATGGTTTTTTATACTGAAGCTTCAATAAATCTACTGATAAAGGTATTGTTTATATTCTGTGTTTTGTAAATGGGCCTTTGTTTTCCTTAAAACTGCGCGATAAAAAAATCACCAATGAAATTTTGACCATTCTAATCTAACCCTTCAGGACTTATATTATGGCTAAACCAGAAAAAAAGACGTTTGAGGACGTTGACTTACCTTCGAATCCAAACTTACCACCATGGATGCTCACCCCAAAGGAAGAGAAACTCATTTTCGAAAGATGGAGAAAGAAGGCGTTCCAAAGGTGTGATGAATTAATAAGGAAGTATATCGAATGCACTAATAGTTACCCTGCACTCGAAGCCATGACTAAATGCCAGACAGCAAACAATATTGCACAAGGTTGTGTAGCTAAATACCAAAAGATGGAATACCTTGACATTGAGAGAGATATTCTTATCAAAGAAAAGGTGGAAAAGAGAAAATTGTACAGAGATTCTTTAAAAGCTCCTCAAAATGAAGCTTAAACATGTATATACTATTATTAAAACTATATGGATCAATATCATTTCTATGTATGACTTTTGTCAATAACTCCGATTAATCAATATATACTTAT
The DNA here is from genome assembly GCA_030578795.1 of Debaryomyces prosopidis. Taxonomy (NCBI): domain Eukaryota; kingdom Fungi; phylum Ascomycota; class Pichiomycetes; order Serinales; family Debaryomycetaceae; genus Debaryomyces; species Debaryomyces prosopidis. The sequence goes on along the minus strand of JAKTZG010000014.1, from coordinate 145,495 downwards.
CCGGGCATCGTTTTGATAAACTGGATCAGATACATTTTTTGTCCCAGCACCAGTACCGACCGTGATATTGGTTAGCAGTCTTCCTATAGATCAAGCTTCTACTTATGCCTTGTGTCCTTTATTTAATATAAGTAGTGTAAATTATACTAACAGTACTTGCAGGTATATCCGTTCCTTATCCGACCAAATTATCACTAAGAATTGAGTTGATATAGTGAAATCTGGAGATTTTAGACTTGACGATCAGTCAGGCTGAAGTTATCATTTTCAAATACTGTATGACTTGCCATAAACAACGATCCATGCATTATTCCCATCTTTTCTATAGATTTAAATTGTGCTGATGTAGTGTTTATCAATTCATTAAAGTCTGATAGATTTGCATGTAATTGCGCTAACTGGGAATTTAAATGACTCAAGTGCCTTTGCTTCAAAGACGAGTTAGATGTAGGTTGATTCGGTGTACTGTACATTCCAACTAGGATTGAACTATCTGATGATAAAGATGATTACATTAGTAAGTTTATATTTCCGCAATTATCGTTAACCGAGTTACGAAAAATTGAAAAAATTAATTTTATTACTTCTTTATCCTTGTACAGTAAGCAAATATTGTATCATACAAAAAGTACCTGAGTTTGGAAATATACACATCGTTCCGACTAGATATTACACTGTCAGTTGTATTAGAGAAAAAAGCCCACAATTTAGAGATCATTTTTCACCTCTGTCCCCAGATTTCCAGTATAAAGACCGTGAAAGACACTTATTGATGTATTTATAGCATAATATTCCATTGAACATGTCCACAGATAATATAACAGGCGAGAAAAGTACCATGTCATCAAGTTATAGGTGCTCGCTGGTCAATCTTAACAATAATAAAGGGAGTAAATGCTGTAACGAGCCCAAATTAGCTCCTACTAATATGTCCTATAATTCGTCCCCCCCATATGGAGGGACTTCGATACAGATACAGAGTGATTTAAACAACCAAGGAAAGAGTATTCCGAATAAGTATCCAAATATAAAACCGGCTATTAGCATCAAACCAAAACCCATACCCATCGCTGTGTCGAAGCCTAATAATCCGGTCATGTCAAATTTTGATATGAACTCGAAGTCTACGTTGAAGAATGATATATCATTAAACATTAACACTTCAAAGAAGTGGGTTTTACCACCTAGGCCACGGCCTGGGAGAAAGCCAACCGCTAACGCCGAGGATTCAGGTAATGACTTGGTGAATTCTGCATCTAATAGTGCCTGCTTGAATTCAAAACCACATAAAAATAATGGAAAGAAGAAAGTGAAGATAGGTCATAATGAGGCTATAAAGGTTGAGGATAGCGGGATAAGACTCAATGATTGCCCTCATACTTCTCATACTTCCAAGTTGACTATTATGAATACAGATCCTCTTTATGTTCCTAAGCAGACAGAAAAATCAGACCTCAACCAAATAGCCGATTTAAAAATGAGCTATTTAGCAAAATTGAAAGAACAAGAGTTAATACGGAATTACATCGACGTAATCAATAACCAAATTAACGAGCTTAAGTTTGTTCAAAGCGGGGTTATAACATTTGATGCTCTCAATAGTGATAATGTTACCAGGCCACAGAAGATGAGTCAATCTAATACACCCATTACTAGAAGTGCCAGTCAATCCAAGCCGGCTATGCCACAGTACGACCAGTTAGAGAAAATTAATAACTTAAACGATTTGAATAAATTTTTGGTATACCTTACAAAATCATCCAATATTATTCATAGTGCTACCAAGAAGTTTATCGGGGATATTACAACTGATAGCAACTTGAATAATCAAATCCAGAACTATCTTGATATACGGGCAACTTATAAACTGAGTAGAAATCAAAAATTAAAGGAAATTGAGAAAGCAAATCATGAGAAGCGCCCTATGAAATCAGGAAACAAGACGAATATAAGTTCTAGTAGCAAGTTTATTCCGACGTTATTAAAACCTCTTAATCAAAATATCGAGTCGCAGGATGAAATTGGAGTTAATATTGTTGAAGAAGACCAAACATTTGTAAACCAGAGTGAATTCTTAGACAAATTGATAATAAAGGACGAAGCAGAGGAAGACATTGTGAGGAGTAACGAATTAATACAGGAAAATGATGAAGTAGAAAAGTCTATAACGAAGAAGACTGTTTCACTAAAAAAACTGAAGACCTTTACATGCGGCTTCTGTACAAATGAGGCATGCTTATGTTTAGATTCAGAGGTTGAGCTTAGCCAGTTCAGAAGGTAGTTATCTATGTCACCTATATAAAAACAAAACCACAATTAATAAAAAAATGGACTGCAAAACTCACGATGAAAGCCCTGGCTAACCCAAAGCAGAAGTCACAAATAATGATATAACGAATTAAAATCAATATATAATATAAACAAGATATCGTATATACTGATATATATAAATAAACTTAACATATTTATGCAGATATTAGAAGAAAGCCAAGTAAGTTCCGACAATGGCAGTAAGAGCGGAAACAATATAACCCGTTCTGTAGACACCCTTGACGGTTAATTCTTTGCCAAAATCCCATATCAAATGTCTAACACCGTTGAATGCGTGAAATACGAATGGGTAAGCCATGATACCCTTGGCAGCAAGTTTAACCACAACTGGTAAACCAGCAAATGCACCAACCAAGGTAGCCGCATCAAATGGAATGTTCAAAATAGAAGCAGCAGCATAACCACAAGTCAAAGCGTAGAAACCTCCTGCCATGAACACACCGGTAATTCTGTGAAATGAAGACATGACCCAGGTTAATTGTGGTTCGTAGATAGTCAAATGTGGTGAAGTTGGCCTGTTTTTACGTTGTGCCACTAAAACTTCTTGTTCTTGTTCGTGGGAAGCCTTGACGGTGGAAATACCTCTCATGGCACCACATCTGGCTGCGAGTCTGCTTGTGTTAACAATTGAACGGGAAGTTGCTGTCCTGGTTAGTATTACGTTCGATTTCTTGTTTTCGTCCTTGTCTGATTCTTCGGCTCCGTCACCACCCCCTAAGAGTCAGTTTTTCTCCTAATCCTCTACTTACGTCTAACTAAACCTAAGCCAATACGTGGAATCATCTCGTGTGTCGAATATGTATGTATAACTATGCGTTTTCTATCAAACTATTCAATAATCTGAACTCTTGATATTTATGTCCCGGTATATTTCGTTTGCACTAAACCAATGAAATTATTTTAATTTGTCACTCGTAAGTAGATTATGTAATCCATTTCTGGGGATGGTACCGGGCCCTCTCGAGCGTCTCTTCTTCGAGTTGAGTACTGGCGAGCCGCTTAAGAAGTTCTACAATGTCTATACAACCACGCTGCTGAATCGTGGTCTCGTCGCATCTGTGTGGCAGCCATGGTGGTAGCAAATTATGGCTGGATCGTTGGGCCGGGTGGTTTGGAAAGCTCGGGAGCAGATGGGACCAATCGAGTCGCGGACGATGTCGCATGTCTCGCGACATTAAAATGTCGCCATGTCTCGATGTCGCGGTTATCGTCAAAAATGAGTCACATGACCGGATAAACCGTACCATACAATCGATGATTGTTGAAGACTGTTACCAATAGCCAGAGATAAGCAGCTAATTACGAGAAAGGGTAGATATTCAAGTGATTAGTAGTATTTGATTAGACACATATAACAGACAAGCATCCGGTAGTTTAGAAATACACGTCAGCTGAATTTGAAGTACACTTGATAGAAACAGCCACCTTGATTAGTAGCATAACTCAAGAATGACGGAATCTAATAATGTCGCTAGCGGCGTAACCACGGACGAAGATAAGGGCAGAAACGGCGAGATAAGAGGAGGTGGCAAGAGGAACACGGAGTTCATGATATCGATGCCCAGCTCGCCGGCAAAAGATGGTGGGGACGAGACAGAAGATGTGAAGTGTGAGGGCTCCGGAGTTGGAGCTGGAGATGCGGACGAGGAAGGAAGTCGGGCACACGACGCACAATTGGCATTAGACGAAGCAGAAGGAGGTCAGAGTGAGGACAAACAGATGCGGCAAGGGGACTTGATGTTCAAGAAGAAAGACGTGAGGAGGTCGAGAACACAGTCATTTCAGTCGGTGCTTTCGTCCGCGTCATTAAAGTCGTTGAAACAGCTGTATGCCAATAACCAACAGCAGGGGCCACCGGGACAGCCACTGCAGAGAACTAACAGTTACATGAGTACGCATAGCAACCCGAATAATGTGAAGAATTTCCAGTCTTTCATCCAGGCACCTGTGTTGTCGAGCATATCGAACTTGAAAAGTAGCACTGATGACATAGAAATAGGTCAAAGGCTCCCATTTAGTAACCAGTCAGGTAGTGGTCTGGGAGATGTCAACGGAGCCGATACAGGAAACAAGGGGAATGGGTCATCTTCGTCCACTACGTCGTTGAACGATGATGACGATGCAGCGGACCAAGATATCATGTTGCAGCAGCAAAAGTTAACTTTGAATGCATTGAGAAAGTTGACCTTGTCTCCGATGCCCATACTTAACACTGAAGATAGCTTACCCCAAAGAAAGCTGATATCGCGGAAATCGTCGTCTAAATTGACAGACAAATCAACAAGGAATTCAGAGCCGTATCAGCCAGCAGAAGTCGATTTATCGTCGTTTGCCAGTTTGACGAGGCAACCAAAATTAAGCTTAAATGAGGTACCAGGTTCTACCTCAACTAATGGCGAAAAATCGCCTACAACAACGAAGTCAACTAGTAATACAAACGGAACGTCCGATAATTCACCCATGAATAAATCTGGCACTCCCAAGCGCCCTCCAGCATTGCCAAGTTTAATGGAACAGTCTGATTCAAGTATTGCTACTAGCTCCAATACGGATGATGACAAAGTACTGGCTACACAAAGATACCATAATGATGTACATCAAAGTCATTTACAGAACGTACGAGCACATATAAAAGATTTACCAGGAGTAAATAATGGATCGCAGGCAACTGGGCATTCGTCTCTCAGTGATGCACGGAGAAAACCTGGTCAACAAGTTCCATTACACCAGCCAGTGCCTCGTTCCCAACATCAACCATATCAGACAAACAAGCCCAAACTGAATAAGCAATTGCAACAAATAAACAGTTTAAGAAGTCCCATGTATATTCCAGCGGTTTTAAGGAGGACTCGGGATATCAGTCGCAGTCAGTCTGCTACCAGCTCCCCCCAGAATGACATTTTCCCAACTAATTTAAATGACTCCTCTGATAGTCATCCGAGTGGCTCCCCAGAAACAACTCCTTCTGTACAAAATCCTTTATTTCAGCATGCTCTCCAAAATAATTTGACTTCTACCACATCGAGAGGATCGACCAACTCTGTTGATTCCTTCAAATCCACTGAAAGCTCGTCGCCACCTATCGCGTCCCCAACAGGCCCATATACCATAAGCAAAAGAAAATACGAAACCATATTAAGGCAGGCACCTACCAGAAGGCATTGGGTCAAGGATGAGTTGGTTAACAAGTGCGGCATCCCTACGTGCACTAAGGTGTTCAACTTCTTCGAAAGAAGGCATCACTGCAGAAAATGCGGTGGCATATACTGCAAGGAGCACACTTCTCATTACCTCTACATCAACCATCTAGCCCAATTCACGACCGGTGGTCGTGGTACGTTGTCTAAGGTATGTGATAACTGTATCAAGGAATACAATGAATTCATGAGACATGAATTTGGGGTTAGCATCAACCCATCATACAACAAGAAGATTTCTGCATCACAGCCATCACATGTTCTGAATAAACGCCAACCTGCTGAGAAGCTTGGCAAGCTGTCAAAGCAATCTCTCATCAAGTCTATAAACAACCAAAAGTTGAGCGACTCCACTGCAAATAGAAATGACCAACCTGTTGGAAGTGTGCCTGCTAACTGGAGTTGGAGTTCATTTTAATCTACATAATAATCTATTTATTGAACGGTCTTGGTTTGATATAATTGACATAAACATTCATTAATAACTATCTGTAGTATATACTATACCCTTAGTATCTAAACTGTACATTAAAATTTCAATTTCGATTATGTAATCATTTGGAAAATCTCCAAACAACACGGTGGTTAAATGTAACGACTACTGGTTTCTATATCCTTTCAATAATCAAATACTTTATCAAATATGGTAGAATTTAAGGCTCAATTGAAGGTATTGGGGGTGAATATAGAGACTATTCGATTACTTTTGCAAGTAATCATCTTTATTTCAATTGCCGGGGCCGCAATTTCATCAAGATTATTTTCAGTTATTAGATATGAGAGTATCATTCACGAATTTGATCCATGGTTCAACTTCAGAGCCACTAAGTACTTAGTTACACATTCATACTATGAATTCTTGAATTGGTTCGACGATAGAACATGGTATCCTTTGGGTAGAGTCACAGGAGGAACGTTGTATCCAGGATTGATGGTTACCTCAGGTGTAATCTGGCATACCTTGAGGGAGTGGTTCAGTTTGCCAGTTGATATTCGTAACATTTGTGTTTTGTTGGCGCCAGCATTTTCTGGCTTAACTGCGATCTCGACATACTTCCTTACTAAGGAGATGAAGGATTCGAATGCAGGTTTGTTAGCTGCCATCTTTATGGGTATAGCTCCAGGTTACATTTCGAGATCAGTTGCTGGTTCATACGATAACGAAGCAATTGCAATCACATTATTAATGGCCACTTTCTACTTTTGGATCAAGGCTATGAAGATTGGATCTGTGTTTTATGGTACATTAACAGCATTGTTCTACTTCTACATGGTTTCTGCATGGGGTGGCTATGTGTTCATTACCAACTTGATTCCATTGCATATCTTCGTTTTAATTTTAATGGGTCGTTACAATCACAGGTTATACACCGCTTACACTACGTGGTATGCATTGGGAACTTTGGCTTCTATGCAAATCCCATTTGTTGGATTTTTGCCAATAAGATCCAATGATCACATGGCTGCCTTGGGGGTATTTGGTTTATTACAATTAGTTGCAGTAGGTCATTACGTCAAATCTAAAGTTCCATCAAAACAATTTAAGGGATTTTTGATGGTCTCCATATCTTTAATCACTATCGTAGGTGTTGCAGGATTATTTGCTTTGACTGCCTTGGGTTGGATTGCACCATGGACTGGTCGTTTCTATTCTTTATGGGATACTAACTATGCAAAGATTCACATCCCTATTATTGCATCTGTTTCTGAGCATCAACCTACCGCATGGCCTGCTTTCTTCTTCGACACGAACATGTTGATTTGGTTATTCCCAGCCGGTATTTATTTATGTTTCCAAGAATTAAGAGATGAGCATGTATTCGTAATTATTTATGGTGTTTTATGTTCTTACTTTGCAGGTGTTATGGTAAGATTAATGTTAACTTTGACGCCAATCATTTGTGTTGCGGCTGCCATTGCATTATCTAAATTATTCGATGTTTACTTAAATGTTGTTGATGTGTTCAAACCTGATTCGTCAGACGATACAAAAGGAGATTCTAAGAAATCTAAAATCAAGTCTTCTAGTTCTTCATCAAAACCTTCCAAATTTATTCTGTTATTATCGAAGGGTGTTGTTTTATTGTCATTCACCTTCTATCTTGTCTACTTCGTATACCACTGTACTTGGGTAACTTCAAATGCTTACTCGTCACCATCGGTTGTCTTAGCTTCCAGAAATCCAGATGGCTCCCAGAATATTATTGATGATTATAGAGAAGCCTACTACTGGTTGAGAATGAATACTCCAGAAGATGCCAAAGTGATGGCATGGTGGGATTATGGTTACCAAATCGGTGGAATGGCCGACCGTACTACCTTGGTTGACAACAACACATGGAACAACACACATATTGCAACCGTCGGTAAAGCGATGTGTTCTTCTGAGGATGTTGCATATGATATCTTGAAGAAACATGATGTTGATTATGTATTGGTTATCTTTGGTGGTTTACTTGGTTACTCGGGTGACGACATAAATAAATTTTTGTGGATGGTCAGAATTTCCGAAGGCATCTGGCCTGATGAAATCCATGAGCGTGATTACTTTACCGAAAGAGGTGAGTATAAGGTCGATAAGGATGCTTCCAAAGCAATGAAAGACTCTTTGATGTACAAGATGTCATATTATAGATATACCGATTTATTCAAAGGTAGAGATGGTATGGATAGAGTTAGGAACCAAGCCATTCCTGCTAATCAATCTCCACAATTGGATGTTGTAGAAGAGGCCTTCACATCTCAAAACTGGATCGTAAGAATCTATAAAGTTAAAGACTTAGACAACATTGGTAGAGATTTACATTCTGCTGCGAAATTCGATAGATCTTCTAATCAACAAACTAAAAGAAAAAGAATTATAAAGAAACCATCATTGGATTTAAGAGAATAGACAACAGGTACTCGAGTCATTGGTATATATATATTTCTTTGTAAGTATTGAATAAACACGACAAATATTAAACTCCTCTTTTTATAGTATCACATGATTGCAACTTGAATTTATAAATAAGCGAGGCCCCTACAGATCCTAATTTTACATATTCTATTGTTGCTTGCTGTGTATCTTTCAAAATGGGCATTTTGGACTTAGAAGGACATTTAATCTTTTATAGATCTTATCATTTTAATCATGTAAATGTTAGTATTCATTTGTGCTGTATTCCACTTATATTATTTTCAACCATAGCATTTCTATGCCCTGTGAATATATTGGGCAAGGAATATCCATACACCAATCTAGGGTCTGCTTTGGCGTGGAGTTATGGTATATATTATTCCATTCTTGACTGGCAATTAGGGGTACCATCAATGGCATTGTTAGGGTCGTTGGCTTATGTCTTGAAGTCAATTTATTTAAATTTGAGTGACGTATCTGTTGTGACCCAAAGACAATTCATACAATATGCAATTGTGCTTCATATTCTCTCATGGTTGGCACAATTTTATGGACATGGCGTTCACGAAAAGAGAGCACCTGCTTTGTTGGATAATTTATTGCAAGCAATTGTATTGGCACCATTTTTTGTGTCATTTGAAATAGCGTTCTGGCTTGGTTATAAACTAGACTTGAGAAAAAGAATGAATGACGGGGCAGGAAAAAGAATCATGGAAATAAAACAAAAAGAAGCTGCTGCACAGATGTGAATTAGTTAGTCTTTGGTATTTCTGGGTGTAATAAATTTGTTTGATTTTTTTACGTTTAAGTCCTTAAGATATTCATCGTATTTCAACGAGACTTCCTTCTCGTAGAGAGACGTGCCCTGTAATTGATTTCCGATTGCTTGAAAAATGTTAGTATCCTATTAAAAGCATTCTGAACTTTATACATACTTAACCATCCAGGCCGGACATTATGATCTCTTCCAAAAATTTCTAATTTTCTAGAGTGTGTTCCCACAATTCTTTCAACAATATCATATATTTCATCAGGTTTTCTCAGAGTTTCCCTAGTACTACTAACAATCACATCAATGTCCATTAATCTGTTTATCCACGGAGGGTCACCTTTAATTCCAACAAGTAAATGTTCTTTAGAATGATTTAGCCAATGACCGGTTCTTCCGGTTACAATGGTACGCTTTAACTGGTTTAACTTTATCCATATCATTTCATCCGCTATGGTATAACCCCAATTTTGTAACGCTTGACGACCAACTTCAATTGCCCTTCCGGTAACCCAAAGTAATATTAGACCTTCATCTTGTAACTCGTGCATGGGTAATGATAAAAGTTCGAAATCTTTGCAAGTCCCATAGGGTAATGACATATGAATATCCCATGCGGGATCTGAAACAATGACTGCAAATTTTCCTAGAATCAGGAATGGAAGATATCTGACGTCACAGTTGATCCATTGGGGAGGTAATTGTTTCCTTTGGTATTCCGTATAACATTCACCCACAGTATATTCGTGGTCAGAGGAACGCTTGGTGGCATCTTGTTCCTGTTCATCTTGTTTCGCAGCAAGCGGAAATAAGCTATAATAGTGCAAGTAGCGACATGTTTTCATCTTATGGCATGTGTCCAAATACGAGCAATCCCCCAAATATAAGTCAGTATGATTATTAAGAATAGGCAAATAATGTACCTTCGTTTGTGAGCATTTGAATATTTCAGATGGAATTATGTTGTGAGCTTGTTGTATAATCTTGTGAGTATACAACAAATCTGGTAATCCCAGTTTAAGCAACTCTCTCTTAAGACAAACATTTGATAATATGTGGCAATGTTGTGGATCATCGCATATTTCATAATAAGGCTTAATTCCTGTCTTAAGCCGAACTTTTTCTTGTGCTAGGCTAATCAGAGCTGCTGACTTTGTCAAAAGTTTGTCTAACATTGGCAAATCTATGTTGACCTCAAAATCATAGTATATAGGCCTTTCCTCTTTAATAGTAGTTTGCAATGGCTGCCCCAACAAAGAAATTAAAAATTCATACTTGCTTTTATATTGGTCTATTGACAATTGATTATTTTCTTTGAATCTTGACTCCTTTATCTGTAAGTTACATAACCGCTCTTTAAGAACGGCTAGCCGCTGCCAATTGATCCATCTGAGACTTGGTTCGCTTACTGAATTTGTGGTTTCATTCCACTTGTATTCATGTAAGTCAAGATCAAACTCTAAAGCACTGCCACTTATGTCGCATAACTTGAGAATTAAGTTGATAAATCCTTGAAATGTGTAATTGGACCCTGTCCCCTTCTTTTCATTATATATGTTAAATAAGTTATGTATAACATATAATTTTCCTTTTATTGGATCCTGAATCAAATCTTCTTTCGATTCAAGAATGAAATTCGTTATAGTTTCTAAGGCGTTTCGCATCGTTAGTAATATGAATTTGCCAGTAAAAGGGTTTGAACTAACTATTAATTAGGAGTAGAAAATGATACACAACAAAAAAATTTGGCTGTGAAAAACTGTGAAAATAGCGAAAATCTGAAACAATTACACTTACAGAGAAAAATGATGTGTTATATAAAGACTAATTATTCGTAATAGATATAAAGATTAAATGACTTATATAACAAAAAGCATGTAAATAATTTTCTAAGGGAAATCAAAAACTAAAAAGATGGGACAAAAAAATACGAATTTTATGGAAGATAACAAACCAAGTCGTAAATAGTACCTTAAAAGCCAAAAGGATTATCGGGTGTGGCAGCTTGAAGATTAGCTCTTCTTCCACCTGTAGGCTGGTTTTGTAAAGTAGATGGAGCGTTACCAAATCCGGCACCAGTAGGTTGCGATTGTAAAGGTTGGAATTGAGGTTGTTGACCAAAAGTCGTAGTAGGAAATTGGGCTTGAGGCTGGTTAAATGTGTTTGAACCAATGGTAGTATTTTGAAACATATTTGATAATTGGTTCATGTTAGGTTGTTGCTGGAATTGGTTAAATGATGGCTGTTGCTGAACACCAAAACCAGTCTGTGGCATCATCTGTGGTTGACCAAAAGAAGGTTGTTGCAGCATATTAGATTGGAAAGGACCTGGCATTTGATTGCCAAATGAGGGTTGTTGCAGCATACTGTTGTTATTTGACTGGAATCCTCCAGTGGCTTGTCCAAAAGAAGCGAAAGAATTTCCACCAGTTGCTTGTCCGCCCATTGTTTGTGTCCCAAAAGATGGAAATGAGTTTCCACCAGGTGCTTGTCCACCCATTGGTTGTGCCCCAAAAGATGGAAATGAGTTCCCTCCAGTTGCTTGTCCACCTATGACTTGTCCTCCAACTGGTTGGAAGCTCAGAGGATTTTGCGTACCAAATGAAGTTTGCTGCATCATAGTTGATGATTGACCAAAACTTGTTTGAGGCATCATGCCTCCGGTAACTTGACCACCAGTTCTTTGTGCCGGAATCAAAGGACCGGTCCTTTGCATAGATAATGACTGACCACCGAATGATGTAGGTGGCACGCCACCAGTAATTTGCCCTGTCATCACTGGGGCCTGTCCAAATGTGGTTTGAGGAAGCGTCACATTACCTGTTTGCAATGGTTGGAATGCAGATTGACCAAAAGTTGTCTGTGGAATGTTGTTTCCTGTTTTCTGCTGTTGAACCGTTGCTTGTCCTGTAAACGTTGTAGCCCCGGTCTGCAATGGAACAATTCCAAAAGTGAGTTGTGGTTGTAGAACTCCTGTTGCTTGAATTGGGATAAATCCTGTTGGTTGAGCTGTGATTGGCATAAATCCTGTTGGCTGAACGGGAATAAGACCGCCAGTTTGTTGAACTGGGATGAGACCTCCAGTACGTTGAACAGGAACTAAACCACCAGTGCGCTGAGCCGTCACCTGTCCACTAATAGGTTGTGATGACATACCATTTCCAGTTTTAACCGGAGTCAATGGTGGCGCAGATGGATTTTGCTCTTGTTGAGCAGCAAGTGGCGATATCTTATTATTCAGTTCTAACGGTTTGATATTAACCAAATCTTGCAATGCACCAGTATATTGTGGCTGCTGATGAGCAGTAGGGGCAGCAGGAGTAGCAGAAGTAGCAGAAGTGGCGGGAGTAGCAGGAGTAGCAGGGGTAGCAGGAGTAGCAGGGGTGGCAGGTGCTGGGGACGAAATAGAAGCTGGAATTTTTGATATGTCTTCGCTAGATCTTGCCGCCGGTTTAACTGCCCACGCATCATCTTCAAATTTGTTAGATTGTGCTTGCTGTGTACTTATCTGTTCGTCAGATTTCAGAGGAGATGGTAATGCTTTAGGATCTACTTTGTGAACCTCAGCTGCCGAGTTATTATTCTTTAATGCCCCAGTGGGTTCTGTGAATAAGCCACCAACTGGAGCAGTTGGTTCTTCGACAGCTGATTTCTTTCTATCAAATTTGTTGTCTAAGAATTTCATCACTCTTAAAATGTCGCCTTCTCTTAAACCTAATGTACGTAAAAGTGAAGGATTAATGTCTGCTAAAATATTTTCATCCATTTGTTCTCTATTGAAGTTAAGTGTATAACGCTGACAATTACCAAGATCCACACCACAAGAAAGGAAAAACTCAAACCAGTCATATTCTGGCTCGCTGGGCGAAAGAGCTGTCGTTGTTTTAGGCCTTGTAGGTTGAGGTGGAGCAATATCATTAATAGTTGAAGTGGCTGATTGAGTAACACCAGTTGTTTGAGACTTGGATCTTTTCACATTTTGCTTTGTAACTTCTTGCTTATATGATTCTAAAGATGTTCCTGTAATCTTTTCAACATATTCTAAATCCTCGAGAGATAACTTAGCAGCTGCAACAGCAATCTTGACACCATTGGTTTTATGCAAATGAATTTTGCCTTCAACACATCCTAAGAATTCAGCTTCCACCTTAAATGAGCCAGAACTATCAATCCATGTTCTAACTCTGTGATAATTAGGCATTGATTTATCGTTTGAATCTTCGTGACTTGATTTATCCCGTTGTATACGATCATGTTCTCTGATTTTGTTACGTTCTTCTCTAGTACGGTGATTATTCCTACTTTTTCTGTGTCCCTGATCATCTTTAGTGACAACTCTACCTCTAGAAGATCTAGCACTTCTAGTAGATTTCTGTCTTTGAGGACCTTCTGTTAATTTTTCCAAGTTTGACGTTCCAATAATTTCAATATATGACGATGGAATAACGCCTTGTATTCTAGTTTCAACGTTTTCACACATCCACCAATCTTTAGATTTAGTTTCATTGATAATATAGACTTCATCGCCTTCTTTACTCATCAATTCATCAGACCCCTGTGCTTCAAAATCATACATAAGTCTTCCGATCTTCCTGTTTGATCCTCCAGTAGAAGCTTGGGAAGCTCTTGCTACTTCACGTAAGCCCTTTGCATTTTCAGCTCCCTTTAAATCTCCTAAAATAGACATAATCGCTTCTGCTACATCTTTGGAACCAGTATGTAATTCAACAGAAGCGCTGGGGTTCTTAAATTCCAAAAACAAATGTTTTTTCTCGTGGTTGAAATCAGTCAAATCCTTAATTTTCCATTGCTGATCGAGAGAAGATGCAGATTTTAACTTAAGCTTTTTAGGATTGTTTGTATTTGGCTTTAAGATTACATTTCCTTGACCAATAGAAAATATGACAGCTCTTTTCTTACGTCCATCAACTTCATCAATATACCAAGTAAAATATTCCCCATCGAATTTATGTTCTGTATTGTCATTGATATCCTCTTCGTTTTCTTGGCCGTACATAGTAGGAAGTGGTTTATTTTCTCTAACAGGCGTTTCATTTAAAGGTCTAGATGGCATTGGAGGTGGAGGTGCATCATCTTCATCACTGTTATTATCAAGGATCTCTTCTTCTTGAGGTTCACTCTCTTTCTGTTTCGCCGATTCGTTATGAACTTGAGAAGGATGCATGGGAGGTGGTTGAAATTGTGGTTGTGACTGTGGAGATGCAGACGTACCTCTGTCACGGTGAAGTGGAGGTGGTGCAAAATTAGCCAACGACATAGCTGGCGCATTCTGACCTTGACTAAGTGTTTGTGCTTGCGGTGGAATCTGCAGCTGTTGTGGGTCGCCAACTTCGAGGTAATTCGCCGGAACGTACCCAAATAATTGATTGGTTTGAGTATCTCCTACCAAATACCAATCTGGATCGTTCATGTCAAATATATTGAACCTATCACCTTCTTTGAAAGAAATTTCTTCCTCAGTCTGCTTGTCATAGTCATATAATGATGCAGCTCTCTGAATAATAGGGGCCTAATTCAAAGTTAATATCGCGTCTATAGACTTTCCACCAACTTAAATTTAAATTACATACCTCTTCAATGTAGTTTGATGGAACCAATCCAACTGGCTCGTCTACCTCTTCATCCCCAACTGGGATTACCCTCTTCTTAACTTTCCACCAGTCGTCTACATCCGACTTTTCAAGTAAGTATAACAAGTCATCAACATTAATATTAAGTTCTTCATCAGACTGGGCCGCATAATCGTACAATGCCCTGTACACACCTATATATAATGACAGCATATGGGCCTAAACTGTTTAATAACCAAACTGATCGTAGACTCTCCTGATCAAAAAAATCAAAGCCGATTCGATTTCCAAGCGTTATCGAGACCATTCTCTTTATGGTATATACACGATATATTAAAAAGACCACTTAGAGACGATTTACTTGAAAAGCTTCATTAAAGGATATAATAGGATGCTAGATAGTATTCTAGAAGGAGAAAGATAGAATATTTAAAACTACATTTGAATACTCGAAGACTATTTGTAGACGCGTCATTTTAGGATATGTATATATAGTGAGACCCCCTGCCTGCAATCAATGCCTTTGAATTACGTGACTTGGCTATCTAGATTTGTAATATTAACTCAATAAAAAAATATGGGTCCAATGTTGCTTGTTGGATGATAGTCATGGTAAAAACAAAGAATTTTACGATTTAAAAAATTATGTTGCAACAGATATTGTTGTCTAGTTGACTCTGTTAATACCACTGCCGTTTTCTAACAAGACATTTTCTATATTCTTCATTGCCATGATAGCTGTATGGTCAAAGTTCTCGATAGTTGATGCAGCAATATGTGGAGTCAAGACTACATCTTGTCTTCCGAATAATTCTTCATGAACTTTTGGCTCATTTTCAAACACATCTAAACCGGCGAAGATCACTTTCCCAGATTTTAAAGCACCAACAAGTGCCTGCTCATCAATGACAGAGCCTCTTCCTATATTGATAATCCTGATTGGTTTAGTGAAAGCGTTGATAGTAACTTTGTTAATCATGTGTTTTGTTTCGGGAGTTCCAGGACATGCAACAACAATTAAGTCGGCGATATCCTTTGCATCCATTAGTTTTTTATGATACGTAACAGGATATGGTAATCTCTCCTCTTCGGTTTGTGATAATTGTGATCTTTTGGTATAATGAATGTTCATTCCGATTTCAGATAAGCGTTTTCCAATTGTTTGTCCAATTTTTCCAAACCCCACAATAACTACGTTATGGTTTCTAGGTGACATAATAGACCTGTTTATAGCAAGATGTCCAAATGCATAGCAATCTTTGTCTCCCAATTGGATAGTTCCGTTATCTGATTTGAAACTAGCAGTTTCTAACTGTCTTCTATATTGCACAGTATTATTAGTACCCTTTGAAAAATTCTGTTCAAAAACCTTGAAATTTCTAAAACTTGACAAAGCGTTGTATAAAACCAATTCCGCTACTGGTTCACTAGCACCATCCGAAGGAACGTTAGTCAAGATAATATTTTTTTCAGCCATCGCTTTACCATCATATCCATCGTGTCCGACTGAACAGATAGAAATCACTTTGAGGTTGGGGGGAGCATTTTGAAGCACCTCATTACGGAATCCTCCGAGTAAAGTGAACCCTAACCATGCTCCATAGATAGCCTGTATATTTTGAAACTTATTCTTGAAATCTTCGATCAATTGCTCAACTGTAGTTATTTCATATTCGATACAATCGAACTTTTTCGTGAATTCAGTATATTGTGGTAACGATTTATTCAGTTCACCGATGAAAAGAACTTGTGGTTTCATTTTTACTGGAGAACATTAAAAAATCCAAGGTGGAAAATACACGGCTACTTTATATATATAAGGCATCAAAATTTGAGTGTCCGATTTAGGAAATTCTCACCCAAGTTACGGCAACAAAGCCGTAGTCCATCAAGGCTCGATTAACGATTAACGTATTATTCTAAAATTAGTGTATTTGTTATTATTAGGTTATCTACATTACCTTATGCTTCAACTTCTTATCAAACATATAATGCCTGTATAGTTATTAGTATACCGTGGTTAAATGTGCTGATTGCAAATTAGTTTATGCTTAAACTTCCTCAGCGTTCTTTTCGAACTCGGGTCTCTTTATCTTGGAACTAGGTTCTATGACATCTTTCTATATATACTTCGAGAATCATTAGGTGCCTTGTTTAAATTATAAGGTACCTAAACTGTCTACACTCAATATAACAAATGAATATACTAATTTTATGAATATAAAATAAGAACTGATGAACAAGAGTAAAGGTAACGTTTAATCAATAAAAGAATCGATAATTTCCAGAAAATGAATAAAAAAATGTAAATGTAAGATATAACAATGTTTTAAGTGCTAACTAAAAAATACAAGCAGATACCATGGAATCTGTTGTATCCATGTCAGTCATTTTCTAGAAGAGCTGTAATGGGCTTGACTCAATTAACACCTGGAATGTCTAATGGTGTTGGTGACCTGGTTCACCCAAGTATTTAGCAGCGTAAACGTTACCACATTGCCAGCATCTACCTGGCTTACCTTCTTCAACTTTCATCCAGTAAGGCTTGTGGTCGTCACCACCCTTACCTTTACATCCGACATAACGATAACCCATGTAAGTTGGGACTAAGTATGGGTCCTTCATAGAACCGGAACCTTCAAAGACTGGGTTTTCCAAGTCGAAAACATCGATACCTTCCATCTTACCTAAAAGTTCGAATCTTTCTAAACCAGTAGCTTGGTCCAAGTCAGTTGGGATGACACCTTCTTTAGCACCAGGACCAATCAAAGATCCATCTGGACCAGTGACTTCAGACAAGTTGGAAGCAGTCTTGGCAGCAACATTGTTTTGTGGAGAGGACATCAAGATCCTTGAGGTGTTCAAGAATCTAGTTTGCTTAGCAAAACGTATAGTACGAGAAAGCATGCTAGATATTAGTTAGTATTGTTCTAGTATTGTTCCTACCCTAGAGTCCAAGCCACCCCTATGTTCTGAGATCCCTACATAGCTATATTTATCGCCTTATAGTTTCCAACCCAACTTCATGCCATTTGGTCACATTTCAGTCTCTCTGCTGCTTATTATCTTCTTAATCTCCTCCGCTCATTTTTCATATCCCTATCGTATATTCCCTGGACTCCATTTCGCCCGTTTGAATCCTAACTCTCAATCCTGCGACATTGTTTCGTCCACATTTTCCTTTATACTTCCAATTGAACGTTTCTGTCCAACTACCAAATTCCTTCTCTTCTCATTGGACATCTCGCTAGGGGAATTTTTCACTTCCTTCAAGTAAACAGACGTCTACCCGCTATGCATAGATCTTTCTCAGTTTGGGGGAATTTGTTCATTCTGTGAATATATGTTTTTACGTACACTGTTGATTATGATATATGCAAATTAAATGAATTAATTTAAGACTGAATACCTATAACATATCATGAACTAACAAACAAAAAATCAGCTAATATTGAGACTAATTACACAAAATCCCCCATAGTGAGTCCTAACTATAAGGAAATGATCTTCAATATAATTGGCTAGCGAGCGCTAAATCTAAAAATACGCCCAGAACCAACAGATCTATAGAAATGCACGTGATTTACTAGGATCCCACTATGAGATAGACTTTCCATGATTATGGACTTCCATAGGATGGTCAAGCCCAATCTTAGTTTGTTCGTAGGATTCAAGGAAGAGATAGGGAATGGAAATACAAGTCAATTATATGCAGATGCGTAACCAAGCTGAGGGGGAACGGTGTGTCAGCATCATTATAGATCCATTGCGCTATCTATAGATTCATGGGTGAACAATGTTCAGTTTCTCGTACAGATACGTGCGTAAGAACACAAGATTAAGAGAAGAGCAGTGTTTTGAAAACAGGATAGAATCGCTAAAATTGAATCCATTGCATGCATTGGTGACAACGTCATTGCAATATCGCTGTATACGGTAAAGTGTTGCAGATAATGTTATTGGAACAGTATCTAAACAAGATAAAAATAATAATATTATTAATTTTTTTTCATTTTCTAAAAATGTTTATGATACAATTTTAAACATGGTTAAATCACAAATAGGTGCACATTATTAAGTATTGTAATGTTTTATATAGTATGACATTATGATTTAAAGATGTTAATAGTTGAAAGTACATTTTCCTGTTGCAGATGCCATTTTGTACACATGGTTCGGGTCTGTTGTTGCTAAGTCCATCCTATAATGAGTGTTGTACTAAAACGTGAACCGTCCATTTTGCAGCCTGTCGCAATCTCTAAGTTTTGCATTTGTGACGACATACGCAAGCCCCATGGCAGTAGTTCGGTCTGGAGTAGATGCATCAAATCCACAGTAATACGCCGCTACTCACGCTACTGAACGTTCAATTTCATTCGTATCATTCAAAATTAGGGTATTTAAGGTTCATTATCCTAACCCGCACAGACAATCGAACTGGTAACTACGTGATGTCTATTGAACCTCTAGTCTCTAACCTTATGTCGTAACTTTCTAGCTTTATGTCTTTATTTTCTAACCTTATTTCATTAGTTCATGCCCTTATCCTGTTCGTTCTTAACCTTAATGCCTCTCGTCACTGACGGTAATAAGCAAAATCCTACATGATCCAATTCGATGACCACTACAGCTCCGTCGGTAACCTAGTATCACAACAGAGTGCTGTAACAGCAAGGCGATCTCGACGGCTTATGCTCTAGCTGCATCCGCTTCCTTGAATGCCCACTGCGTACAAGTTATATTTATATCGTCAACTCGCACATACACTCGGCATACTAGCTCTCGCCTACAGAAACTTGATCATCGCTGTGTATACATTGGACTGCGACAGTCTCTAGTTCTGAATCTATACACAATAGAGTATGTGCGTACGTCACTATCTGAAATTAAATCGACATACAATGCATATGTCTACCGTCAGAAGCAAACTATAGTGTACATTCAGGTATCAAGAGCAGTATTTCTTGTTAAAGATTTTCACGTGATACCTCACCAAATCCAGCTTCGCAAAAATAGGCGCGTACCACTCTGAATCAATGGTCGTGAGTCTTCCGCTTTTCCTAAAGCGCAACTCGAACCCTAACGTGCGCAAAGGCACATGCCTGTGACTGCTTTATTATTTTGAACCGCTCACGACACTCTTACAATTTTTTTTCAGTCGTTAGGCTCTCAGTCTACTCTCTCAACAATCTTAATAAAAGTGAAAATACTTAATTTTTCATTATTTTATTCTTCGATCAATATATTAATAGGTATGTATAGAGTATACGGTACCATTGAAAGCACGATGATAGAATCAATAATATAAGATATAATCCTCATTACAAGCAACTGTATAGACCAAGGGTGGCCGAATAAGAGTATTGAATGCCAGTGAAAAGTAAGTCAATGGATGAATGAAACATAAGTGAAAATATTTTTATGTGGGATAGAGGGAAAATAAAGGATGAATGAAATAGCGCATAGTAGAAGACACAAGTGATGGCTGGTAGGATGGTATTGGAGACAAAAGACGATTGTTGATTATTATCGCTGGATGTGTGCCGAGAGTGAGCATGAAAATTGGAACCAAGTACTAACATAATTATAGTTCAAAATGCCAAAAAAGAGAGCTTCCAACGGTAGAAATAAGAAGGGTAGAGGTCACGTTAAGCCAGTTAGATGTTTAAACTGTGCTAGATGTGTTCCAAAGGATAAGGCCATCAAGAGAGTCACCATCAGAAACATGGTTGAAGCTGCTGCTGTTAGAGATTTATCCGAAGCCTCAGTCTACGCTGAATACGCTTTACCAAAATTATACAACAAATTGCACTACTGTGTCTCTTGTGCCATCCACGCCAGAATCGTCAGAGTCAGATCTAGAACCGACAGAAGAATTAGAGCTCCTCCACAAAGAAAGAGATTCACTGCTGACAGAAAAGTTAACCCAGCTGACGCTGCTAAGAAAGCTAACTAAATTTGCTGACTGTTTATTGTAAATCTAAGTGTTTCACGATGACTTGTTAAATTAGTTTAGTCCTGTTTATGTTTTTATATAACTTTCCAGCAGTTACTGTTGATTGGGCTTTTTCGTTCATGATCTTTCAATAATAAAAAATATGTACTTTACTAGCTTAGTGTAGTTCCAAAGTTGCTCTATAGCTTTATGGAAGTTTCTACACTAAACAGAATCTGTCATTCGCTCTTTGCTTGCCACGATGCAAGTGATACTTTGGCCTCTCTCTCTGTGTCATCCATTTACATTTGGCTACATTTGCTGGCTTCTGTCCTCCTATTTGGTTTCGTTGATCTTCTGTACGGTACTAATGATGAAAAAATACTCTTCCCTGTATATAAAGGGCTTAAAAATTTAATTGGCCATTTGCGAATTCATGGCTCTAAGATGAATCAATTATAAGGAGACTTAACCAAAGGTAACTTATTATATTTCAATTTATCATAAACGATTAACTATTACAAAATATCTTTCATACTAATCTAATTGAGTTGAAAGTATACACCAATTCTTATTGTGGATATAAATTGCAAAGAGAAAGAGGACCGAACCAACATCTCTATCGCACGAATACCATCATCGACAGATTCAAGAGCAATAATCCGGTAAATTGTAAAGCTGTTAATAAGATTATATGGTCTAGCATAATATGACTATGGGAGACACATGGAAATTTTCACAATGCTTTGGTGATAAAGGGGATATCGAAAATATTACAGAAGCGGATATCATTTCTACGGTTGAATTTAATGACCAAGGCGACTTCTTAGCTACCGGTGACAAGGGCGGGAGAGTTGTTCTCTTTGAAAGAAACCAATCGAAGAAGAAGCAAAGCTGCGAGTATAAGTTCTACACTGAGTTTCAAAGTCATGACGCCGAATTCGATTACTTAAAGTCACTTGAAATAGAAGAGAAAATCAATAAAATTAAATGGCTTAAAAGCTCTAACAACCTCTGCTTATTGTCTACCAATGATAAGACTATCAAATTGTGGAAAATCCTGGAAAAGCAAGTTAAAATGGTTAGCGAGAACAACTTGAATGGGTCGTCCAACTTGCCACTGACCGCATCTACCATATCAAATTTGAAATTACCTAAGATGACTTTGCATGATAAATTGATTCTGGCCCAACCAAAAAAGATTTATTCTAATGCCCATGCTTATCACATAAATTCCATCTCAATTAATTCTGACCAAGAGACATACTTATCCTCAGATGACTTGAGAATTAACTTATGGAACCTTGGCATATCAGATCAATCTTTCAATATAGTAGATATTAAGCCAACTAATATGGAAGAATTGACTGAGGTTATTACAAGTGCCGAATTCCATCCTAGCCATTGTAACTTATTTATGTATTCTTCATCTAAAGGTACTATAAAGTTATCAGACATGAGATCAAATTCATTATGTGATACCCACTCAAAGAATTTCGAAGAGTACTTGGATCCAGCTTCGCATAACTTTTTCACAGAAATTACTTCTTCCATATCTGACGTCAAGTTTAGTCACGATGGTAGATACATTGTTTCAAGAGACTACATGACCGTGAAGATATGGGACTTGGCAATGGAACTGAAGCCCATTAAAACCATAAATGTTCATGAGCATTTAAGAGATAGGTTATGTGACACATACGAGAATGATGCCATTTTTGATAAGTTCGAGGTTCAATTCAGCGGTGATAACAAATCTATTATGACTGGTTCTTATAATAACAATTTTATGATATATCCAAACGCTGTTAATGACACCCATTCAAAACCATCTAAATCATTCAGTAGTACTAAATTCAATACCTCGTCATTCTCTAAAAACAAAACAAATCAACCAAAGGACGATGATGATTCTGATTCTGATGACGATGATGTGGCTTCGCCGCCTATGGATAGCGAAACTTTCCCTCAATCACCAAGCTCACAATTAGATGACGATGACCAAGAGGAGATTGTTTTGAAGGCTGACAAGTCAGCATTCAAATCTAAAAAGTTAGGAAATACTGGTTCAATGACTCGTAGAATGATGAGCGGAGTCGGCTCTGGTAGTAACACAGGAGATTTTGATAATATTGATTTCAAGAAAAGTATTCTACACCTATCATGGCATCCAAGAGAGAATTCTGTTGCAATTGCCGCAACAAATAACTTATACATTTTCTCTACTTTATAACATCAATTGAATTGATTTAATCATTCTTATTCATGGTTTACATTTCTTGGTTTCTTTAGCTTCCCTATGTCAAGTAGGGTTGCTATTGAGAGTTTTTGTATTAGTGATATAATGGAGCCAATCCATTTAAATAATAAAGTAATTAATAAATATCGAAATGCCCAGAAGCATTACTTGATACATATTCTCTACCTCCATTTGATTAACATATAGTAAATTTATATGTACATAGGCCAAGGTTAAGGATGTTCATAAGTTTCTCCGTATCCCTTATTTTAAATTACGCTCTAATTAAATAACCACAATTACTACAGTATTTGTCAATAATAGGCTGTATATTTCTAATATTCAAGCATGAACGGTTATCTGGCGTATACAAATAGGAATTATCATTTCTAGTAAATGAACTAAAAGCTAAGTGAAATAAAGGCTATGAAATAAGCATAATCAATCAGCTAGATGACTTAGGCTTCAATGTGTCTGTTGACATCACTGTTCCAGAATAAGGTCTTGTCACCATCACCCCAGAAAAACTTCTTTTGTCTTAAGTTTTGGTATTCGTATTGTGTTGGCCATTCTTCATCTGGGAGTTCTCTCAAGTGCTTTCTGTGTTCAGCATGGTGCATTTCAATTCTAGCAACTGGGATGGCAGTTATGATAAGAACTGGAAGAGCAACAACGTAGGTTATTTTCTTCCATAAATTGGTGATACCTTCGGAATGTTCAGCCTTTTCTTTCCAGGCTTTCTTAAAGGCTTCACCAGCTTGTTTATCGACCTTTGGGAACGCATTTTCAGTAATTCTCTTGGAAACACCGTAACCGTGGTGTGCACTGGAGTTGAATCTAACAAAAGTACGTTGACCTACACTTCTGAACATCTTAATTAAATCACAATCGTATCAATGTTTGTATGGTGAAAATTATAATGACCGATATTAAGAAGTTGATAAAATGGTGTGAGTTTTGATTACGTGATCAAACCAATTTTTATTGGTCGCACTAGCAGCACGTGATGTACTATGAGATCAATATTAGTATTTGTACGTTTATAACTATACAAATGCCTCTATATTATACAATTATGAAGGACTAAGTGGTGGTAGGTCCGGGCCTCTATTAATGCTTGCATTATCTAGGTGCTCGTCTGTTTGCTGTTCTATTTTTGGTATTTTGGAATTGTCAATTCCACTATTTTGGCCCGCACTTTCTGCAGACACTCTTTCTTCCTCTTCGTTCTTCTGGTCGTCTTCTTCTTTCAGGAGATTATTTTGCGCCTGTGTCTTC
Source organism: Debaryomyces prosopidis (assembly GCA_030578795.1). Lineage (NCBI taxonomy): Eukaryota > Fungi > Ascomycota > Pichiomycetes > Serinales > Debaryomycetaceae > Debaryomyces > Debaryomyces prosopidis. The sequence goes on along the minus strand of JAKTZG010000014.1, from coordinate 121,256 downwards.
TTAGCAAGTTCTACCTCTCGAATAATTTCAGCAGCTGCGTCCTCGTACTTGTAGTTGTGTTTGTGCGCCATAAAATTGAAGAAATCGTGCCTTAAGGCAGGGAATTGGACTTTTACATGCTTCTGATCATCCAAAAGAAGGGATTCAGTTGAGTGCCCGTGAATCATGCGTCTTATCTCGGTGTCATGAAGATTTGTAATGTCTCTTGTTGCTAAGTATTCAACTAATAAATCGTCCTGGTCAAATAACAATTTAACATAATCTGAGTCAGACAAGTCCTTGATGATTGAGTCCTCGTCCTCCGATATTTCATTGTCATTGATACTTTCCTTGCTATTCAATATATTCCTAATGAATTGGTTCAAGTTTCTGGTTAAGACCCAAATTCTTAATTTAGGTAAAAATGTGTATCCTTTAAACTTCTTTGCCATCAATCCTTTGTAGCCATATTCATTATTCAATAACTTTCCATAATCGTTTGGAATATAGGCAGGTTCTCCTTCTACTATGGATAATCTCATTGGACTGAGATCTTCTAATATTGCAAAGTGATTATTACGACAATTATAAGCTTTCAAATGCTCGTTTCTATCTATGTCACTTATGGTTTGATCGACTGATGTTCTACTGAGTTCGTCTGGTAATAATTTATTGAGTCTTGCAGGTAATCTCAGATTTGACACAGCCAAACCAGTGATATCGATGTAAAAGCCAGTATCTACATCGATAAATCTTGCATCGATATTGTTGTTACCATTTCCTTTTGTTCTGGAAGAAATGAAGGTTCCACAATCTAAGAAATATCTACCGTAACGGATTTCATTATTGTCTCCATCACCAAGGTCCATGATTATAGATTGATTGAATTTTCTGGATAACGTATGTAAATCAGCAATTGGCATCTGAACATCGATATCATTATCCCAGGGAAATCCCACTCCATTCCAATACCATGATAATAAGGTACCGTGCGCAATCCAAGTATTTAAATTGTAAGTGTTTGTAAACGATAACCATGCTCTAATTAATCCATGTAAAGAGGGAGACTGTTTTTCTGTGTAATTAATAATACCATTAAAAAATCTCCAATCGTAGTGCCCACCAAGGGCATAATTAGATTCCTTTCTTATAATTTTAGCTTCATTGAAATACTTTGGTGGACTGGCTTCATTAAGGGACACCTGTAAAGAGGTTCTGTAAAGCTTCTCTATTTCGGTTAGAGAGTCATCAGGAACTTTTTCGAAGGCTGCCAATATGTCCGACGAATTATCCTTAAATTGTTCATGAACCAATACTCTTTCATATTCAACAATTGCATCTTCTGGAACTGGATTTTTCTCCTTGATAAGGTCATTTAACTTGGTCAATTCGTGATCAATATTAATGATTATATCTTTAGAAGTATGTAAGTCTTCCCTGTACTCTCTTCTATAATCTCTAATATATTGAGGCACTAACGGTGAGTCCGCGATCTTAACACGGCTACCAGTATCTTGAGATACACCTAATTGTAACCCTGTTCCCCCTAATTTTTTCTTCTTCCCATCTTTATCTTTGGAACCTGGTAAAATAAAGACAAGAGACATTGGTGGCGGCATAAAGTCATGCAAAAACGACTTAGCCTGCAAAATTTTGAACTTCTTACGGGATCTACCACCATATTGAAAAACATGAAAACCAGTGGATAATTTGCTTTCTTTTATCTGTTTCAATAAATCTCTAAAGACTGGGTCTGTTTCACTATCATTCAAGACTTCATCAATCTTTTCGTCGTCGATACAAAAAGTCTCTGGCTTTTGAAGTTCCATTTTTCTGTTTCTAAGATCACTCTTGACGGTAAGATCAAATTCCTTGCAACTTTGTTTTTTGTCGCTTAAAAAGTGTTCGTTAAGTACCGCTAAATCAACCCAATCAGCCCAGTGGAAATAAGACAACACTAATTCGTCCAACAGATGGGATTTCTGTATTTGATGCCTCAAGTTATTAAACACAAAGTTCAAGGTAAATCTAGGATCAAATACATGCAAATTGGGACTTTCAACAGCTTCCGGATCCACCATATAATCAGGCAACACAAGTTCATTGTTCTTTTCATTTTTTGTTACGTCCAAAAGCCATAGCAGGTTCTTTTTGTCATCTGATAGGTCCATATCATCCTTGTGGTATATGTGATCAAATTTCGAGTCAAGCAACTCATTAAATGCTTCTGCCTTCTCAGTATTTTCATCATTAAACAAAATCTTTCGGACATCAAAGATATTTTCTGTAAGATTTTGCTGTATTGAGACTTCAGGATCATAATTCAACAATGAAAGTATAGCTAGGTTCAATGCTACAAGTATTGTTAGCAAAGCTAGACAGCGGGATTTTCTTATCATGATGTAGTTTGATCAAATCGTTTACAAAATCGATTATCAGTGCAGTTCATTCAATACAGCACAAAGCTCAAATCCGGTATGTGATGTAGTACGATTAGTATGAATACTTCAATATCAACAATATAAATAGAAAGATAACTTGGAGTGCAATAGAAAAAACAAAAGAATTTAACGAGACATACTAAATAGATTCTAAATCTTCAAAGCCTTGCGAGCATTACCAGACAGGTGATATTTTTTCAGAAAAATACAAGGGTAACAATGACAAATACATAGGCTACTTCTTACAGGTATACAGAATGAAGATAAAGATAGCATGTGTTCAGATTAACCCAAAGATAGGGCACGTCGAGGCCAATATTAAAAAGGTCCAGCAAATGCTAAGCAAACTACAGGGCGTGGATATAGTGATGCTCCCCGAGCTCGCCATCACTGGATACAACTTTCCCAACAGAAAGGCTTTAGAACCATATTTGGAGTTGACTACCAACGGACGCTCCACGCAATTAGCCCAGGAGATTCTGACCAAGCATAAGTGCTTCACTTTGATCGGGTATCCAGAAAAGGATAAAGAACAAGATTACAACATATACAACTCTGCGGTATTAACGGCTCCGAACGGAACGGTGCTATATAATTACAGAAAAACCTTTCTATACGATACTGACGTAGCATTTGGGTGTCAGGAAAACCCTGATAAAGAATTTACACCATTGCGTTTGGTGCTCGATAAAGAGTACTATTTGAACAAGCAGCCAAACAAGGAATACCCAGTTGTCACCACAAACTTCGGAATATGCATGGACCTCAATCCATACCAATTCACAGCTCCATTTAACAAGTTTGAGATGTCATTGGCGTGTTTTGCTAATAAAGCGACGCTTATACTCTGTCCTATGGCATGGCTATCTTCCAAATCTCCGTCCATTAGCGAATCGGGCGACAAGACGCACCAAAGCGAAATGTACAAGCAAAAATTCTTTACCCACAGCAATGCTCCTGCTTATAATCTTGAAGCGAGCTCGCGAGATAACTACTCCAATCAGCTTGTCGAGCAGCACGAACTACAGGACAAGCCATTTGTGCCTCAGGATCCTGATTATTCCACCATTAACTACTGGATTTTGCGTTTTTTCCCCTTTTTGAATCACCCCAACAATCAGTTGGCCAAATACTACGAATCTGTTACCGTAGTCGCGTGCAATCGTGTTGGTATCGAGTCTGACGTACTTTATGGCGGCTCATCTGCGATATTCCAATTTTCTGATTCCCCTGGAAATTACGAAATCGACAATCGTAATCCAAGTGTAGTAGTGAGGGGATGCTTGGGCCAGGGCGAAGAAGGTGTACTAATGCGAGAGGTAGATGTAGACGTGTCAGCTTCGGGTTAGCGTGTTATGCCAGATATGCCAGATATGCACCCCTGTGGCTTAAGCGGGTTTTGATGAATATGATTGTTAAATAGAAATAATTTGCATATAAAACACGAATTTATAATTTGGAACAATACCGTAAACCTTCCAGAGTAAGTTGTAGTGTGAGTATAGTGAAATTTTATTTTTGCGCCTCACCTAGTCATTCCTATATATAATAGAATCTCCTACAAATTTAATAGTGTTCTTTTCACGAGTCTTATGAACAACTCATCAGGCATACGTAAGACGAGAACGAGTCAAGACAGGATGTTGAAATCATTGAAATTACCCAGGAAGCTCATAGTAAAAGTTTTGCTCCTATTGGTGGTGACGATTATTATTATCAGTACTTCGAGCCAAGCTTTAGCGAGACCTTCAGTTAAACAATACAAGTTAAGAATCCAGAGAGCTATAAAATTAAAATTCAACAACTGGACGAGTAATTTTCTCACGAAGGACCATGGATTGGAATCCAACCATGAATTTTTAAATAAGCTCGAACAAATTAAGGCCGAGAAGTTGGCCGATGATTCGGCAAATGAAATGTGGGACATAAATGAAAAAGTGCTCAACAACTTGCCGTTAGAGGTGAAAGTTCCAAAATATTTTTTGAAACCAGAAGAGACGAAGCCGGTGATCCAGCCATTTGATCCACGGTTTACAATCGGGGTTTATCTCCAATGGATCAAACAGCATCCCAAGGAGCCATTACCGTTCCACTGGTCTGATTGGGTAGATTTAACCAAATTGCATAAATACATGCTAGCAGAAAGTAGAAATAAAATATCATGCAAAGATCTCTTTGATATCAGTGGGAACGTGGAGTTGGTACAGAATTCCAAATTGATTGAAGTTCAAAATTACTGTAAAGATAACAAAGATATCCCATTAGGATATCAAATCGTTGATTTTTCAGGCCCCCAAACAGTTCCAAATCACGAAATCTTAGGAAAATCTTATTTGTATTCTGGAGCACCTTCGCCAGTAAGATTAATATTTATGACGGAATCACAAGGTTCGTACGAGATGGATGTCTTGGACCACGAAGCGAACGACTTGAAGCATAGTTTGTTGCACAATTCTATGGTGGAGACATTAGTGAATAAGCAGAGCATGAACTCCATAAATGTATTAAGTGCGTATCAAGATTTGGTCTCTAAAGTTCCTCCTGCAAACAGTGAACAAGTGTTGAGTGATTATGAGATTCATATCCCTCAGGAATCTTTTAATATTGATCCACAAGGGGTCGTCAAGACAATGTCTGAAAAGCAGGAATTGAACAAACTTGAAAAGGCTTATCTTGATTCGATTAAGTATTCTATCAATGAGAATAACCCACCAAAATTCTTCAAAGAGGCTAAATTATTAGAGAAACACCCACAGAGGTGGTTAGGAGAACATTATGATTGGAGATTTTTCAACGGTATCAATGTTGGGAAAGAAGAACAGTTGTTATCATTGCATAGATTAGTAAAGAACTATCTTAGTTTCACTAGACAGCATGGGATTGTGACATGGATTGCACACGGATCATTGTTATCGTGGTATTGGAACGGTATTGCATTCCCTTGGGACACAGATATTGATGTACAAATGCCAATAGGAGAATTATATAACTTAGGAAGACGTTTCAACCAAACATTAGTCATTGAAAATGTTGGAAGCGATCAGAAAAAATTCAATGGTATGGGCAAATATTTTATAGATGTCGGATCAAGTATCACACACAGAACTAAAGGAAATGGTAACAATAATATTGATGCAAGATTTATAGATGTCGATACGGGGCTCTATATTGACATCACAGGGTTAGCATTAACTGAGACCCCAGCACCATCAAGGTATGATTATATAATAGAAATGGACAAGTCAAAGAACCAGGTCATAGAACAAACCAAGAAAGAAGGGCAGATAGACCACCATGTTAAGAACGAACAACTCCAAGCCTATAATTGCCGTAATAATCATTTTAGCACCTTTGACGAATTGAGTCCATTGGTCTTGTCGATTGTTGAGAATCAATTGAGTTATATTCCAAGTAATTTCATCATGACTTTAGATCACGAATATGGAGTCAAGGGTTTAACCAAAGTCAACTTCAAAGATTATTACTATATGAGCAACCTCCGTATGTGGGTCAAAACAAGCAAGGTCTTAGAATACATGAAAGACCCAGCTGCATGGTTGAAAAAGAATAAATCTGCATCAGATCCCCCTAAAGAATCTACTAAAGAAACAGCTGATAAGACGCCCTCCAAACGTGAAGTTTCTGATCTTGAAAGGTTCCAAATAAATAAATTGACTCTTGATAACCACCTTGATTTGTTACAGAACAATGAATTTTTCAAAGAATTCGTCAAGACAGTCGAATTTACAAAAGTGCATGAGCTTGAAATGAAGTTTCTCATGAAAGATGACTACAAGAACGCAAAATTACTTATAGAAGACTACTCTCGCCAATATAATGTGGGAGTCGCATTGAGAAGCGATTTGTTCATGAACAAAGCGTTCAAAGACGGCTGGAACTACGACAACGAAGTTGAAAAGTTGTTGAAGTTAACGGATGCCTATAAATCTGTATAATAGAGTGTATGGCATATGCCATTATGTGTATAGTATTCAATCGTACGACCGACAAAAGTAATTTATTAGAAGAGCACCAGTAGAATAATTCAATTACGAGCTGATGTACGGGTGTGATAATTTATCCCAGGGCCCAACTCGTATGTTATGCAGCCCTGCCCTTTTCAGACTTCCGACTTCCGTACCACGCAGTCGATGACGCCATGTCGGCCCGTATTAAACTACAACCATGTCGCAATATAATGTCGCCTTCTAGCGTCGAATCCCTACCTTATGCCCCATGTAACAATTACAATCTCTCATATGTGCCCTGAAGCATTTTTGAGTGAGGCTTAAACGCGTATCACGATACTCTAGCTACGCCATTTTTGACCCCATTTTTATCCAAAACGTAAAATATTGGCTTGGGCGTGGTGAGCCAACAATTACTCCTTATAGCCTTACTGTTCGCCTTTTGTTATTTTGGCGATGCTATGGCCATTTATCTAAAACCGGATTTAACCTTATCATACAATAGATTAATAACGCGTTAACACCAGCCCATTGGTCACAGCATCATCGTAGGATTCAATAATCAGAATAATGCCTTCATGAATGAAGTTGCTGCAACCATAAAGGAAAATGCTCCGAACTACTTCTATTGAAAACATCTCACCATCTCGTGCTTGTAACTGTAAAGAGAGCTTCCGGAATGTTATTGCCGTACATGGGCACTTTCTAGAACGTTCGTCCTCGGAATATCCCCTGGGTATTATACAGGATTCCGCCCCAGACTAGCGTGATGTGGGAAATTTCTTTTTCTATCGCAGCTAACCATAGTAATATGCGCATTGTAACCCGGTATAATTGCTGTTCTATAGTTGTATTCTTAAGTAATGCAAATCGTGGCGTGTGGTTCTGTATATGAATAAGGAGTCGAAGAAAAAAAATTCATTATTATTACCAATTTAGTAATGCATTATGGCTTGGAAAAGATATATAAGTCCCGTCGATTCCAAGGTCGACTAAGAATTTTGTTTCCTGATTACTTATCAAACTAAGTTAATAACTACACACATAAAATGCAATTCAAGTCTGTTATTCTTACTTTAGGTGTTGCTGCTGTCGTCTCTGCTGCTTCTAACTCTACTGGCGGTGCTGGTGGTTCTAACTCTACTGGCGGTGCTGGTGGTTCTAACTCTACTGGCGGTGCTGGTGGTTCTAACTCTACTGGCGGTGCTGGTGGTTCTAACGGCACTGGTGGCTCCAATGGTTCTGGTTCTGGTGGTTCCAGTTCTGGTGGTGAAAGTGGTGCCTCTGTTGTTGGTGCGGGTGTTGTTGGTGCTGTTGCTGCAGCTGGTGTTGCTTTATTATTCTAAGCTTCACGCCCACAATATTGATTTTATAATTTTAAGAGAAAACTGTTATTTTTTTCGACTATAAAATATCGACTTTAGTACCATTTTTCAGAGAGCTAGCCATAATGAGCCTTAATATTTCAGGCCACAGGCTTTTGTTTTTATGTAATATTTAATTTATATATCAGTAATACAAACAATAAATTAGCGAAGGTTAGTTGTATGTTTCATTAAGAGGCTAGTAGTATTAACCACATGGTATAGACAAATACCAAATAAAGCAAAATGAACTTAATGCGGAGCAGCTTATCTGCTGATTACAAAATATTGGGTGCGTGGACTATTAATTGTTAATCTCTTCTAAATTGGGACAAATTGTTTTGAGTCACCCTTTGTCTAGGTGATTGTTCGGGCGCAGCATTTTTTGCATTAGCAAGCCCCGGAAATCACTTGACTTTGCTATCGCATTTTTGTCTGCGGCTGCTGTTATAGTAAAGGGTTTACTTAATCACCTGAAAGTAGTATATGCAATATATGCAACGGTACTATGGATAGGAGAATTACGCAATATAACCAAACACATACCTGTTTTAGCTATGCAAGATCTTGCCACCACCATTCGAACAGTTGTAGAGGAAATTTTTGACGTATTCAAAGCTTAATTGTGGTCTATATATGGATTAGTGTATCGAATATACAGGCAAGAGTATAAAAACTAAATTGTACAGCATCTTATATGAAGATGTGATCTTTGTTTGCTTTCGAAGTACTTGGGCATATTAAACAAGATCGTGAATAATTGTATTTCAAGAAGAATAGTTCTACATTAGGAAAAATTTTGAGAAATTACCTAAAACGAGCAAAAGTTCTTTTGATGAATTGCAAAAGTAGAAGTGTTAATCCCGTATATGCTATGCTATTAAGCAGATGATAAAATTAATCAAATGCAAGACTGTACGCCCTACTAGCTAAAATAAATTGAAATAGAAATAGGAGTATTTAATTGGGAAAACACTTAAATGTGCCATTAAATTGTAGTCATAACATTGCAAAAGGACAAGAAACATGCAAATACAGAGCTCTACAGGAATCTGATTGAATTTGTAAAGACACAAATAGTCCGCCAAGGCAAACTTTCGAAGTATGAGAAATACTTTCTCTGTAAGGAATTGCTTGCTTGTGATTTAGATTCTTGGTTCGATTCCCGGGTCAGCTTGTGCTTTTTGAAAACTGGACACAAAAGTGGCTTGGTGGACCCCAGAGTTTTGGATATGACCGCGCAATAAAGAGAATCAGGACTAAAAGATTTATCTATTTAGAAAAACAAATGTCAGTATCAGAAGACTCAGATCAAGGATCCACAAGTCGAATGCTGTCAAAAACATCGGTCTTAACTGAAGATCAAAAGAAAGTATGTAACTATTGCTAATTATTTTGGAGCACAGAACTAATTAAATATAGGCCCACCATATTGCCTCAGAACAAAAGAGAAGAGAGAATATTAGATCAGAATTTGATAAGATTGTCGCATTGACCCCTACATTAAATGAACTGGAGAACAGATCGGAATTGAACATACTTACCAAGTCTGCTGATTATATTGATCAATTAAAGGAAGATAATAATAAATTAATTCAGTTATGTATTAGTAAAGGCATAAATGTCCCGGACGAGTTAATTTACAAAGGGCCCGGATCAGGATCTAATTGAATTAAGGATGTTCTTGCTACATTCTGGTCGTGAACATTTAGTTCTATTAATGTATATTTAATTAGGTAAAGAAATATTTAGATCAATATTCCACTGTCCAAAGAATTGTAAAAGAGAAAGGCTTCTTATCGTATGCCCAACTCTGTAAAACGGGTAAAATTTCGTAGTTGCTTCCGAGGATATCTGTGTTCTCAAGTTTAGTAAATATTTGCAAACGATGAGACAAATTTCTGTTGACTTCGATTAAATTACAGACTAGACTGGAATCATTGGTGAATAAAGTAATGACTTGTATGTTTCCATTATTAATATTGACCACACTTGATGATTCAAATAAATCAACCATTTTAGTTATTTCTGATGCCTGTGGTCTCATTTCTTCTGCATCCTCATACATCCCAATATTGTTCGTGAAGCTATATCCTCCCCATTCAATACATGCATCCTTAGGTAACTTTGTCACTTCAACTATGATTAAATTCTTAGCGCAATCACTGGAGTAGAGCTCAGTAATATATCTTTGCCATGTTTTACTTACAATATCCACGTTTACTGAATCAACGATGAAACAAATTATGGTTGCAATCTCAGGAACGCCGATCAACTCCTTGACACGATGCAAATGCTGTAATGATAATACCGAACTCTTAATTCTGTCTATTAATGTTGACTCTTCAAATAATTCCATGGATGAAGGAACTAATGATATTTGTCCAGAAAGTGTGCCTATTTGATATTGCAGTTTTTCTTCAACAATAGCCTGGGAATAAGGACCAATGTTCTGTGGAGCCCAATACGATCTGGATCTGATATGTATACCTTGCTTAACTTGAGAACGTATTATCGTGCATGACAATTGAACTAACGTTGTCTTGCTTAAAGTGGTTTCAATACACACGCGGGAAGGCGGTAGGTGAAATTTACTAAATTGTTCCTCATAAACTTTATTCACTGCATTGAATTGATTCATATTCGAGAGAAGCAAAGTTACATGCTGAATATCATTTAACGAGAATTTATTGATAACCAAAATATCGTTCAATTTGATAAAGATATCGGCTGTTTGTTCCTGCAATGTTGACTTGGTACTTGTAACGTTAGAAATATACATCTTATCTTTTGCTGGGACCACATACACATCTGGCTGATTCTCGACATATGATAACTTACCTTCATTGCATTGCTCATCTTCTTTTATTTCTTCTATAAGTTCGTCCATTATGGTTGAGAACGGTTCACTTAGCAACAGTGGTTCCGATAAAGTAATATCTGAAGAAACATCTACCTTATCACGTAATTCGACTTTTAGTCTTAAGTATGAGACATCATCATTTGAATGGTCGACAATTTCCTGCTCAACAATTTCCAATTTCTTATGTTTGAAGAATGGCGCATCAAGCACTATAGTTTCGAATTCTCCTCCTTCACCGCAGATATGAACCTCATACAACTGATTTAATTTGATTAAATAGGGATATAACTGTTGTATCGATTTTCCCAAATGTGTAGAGTTCAACCCAATTGCTGCAACCTTGATGATCCTGGCATCTAACTGACTGTTGCACATTTCCCCCATTAATTCAAGTTGATTTCGCTGCCACAAATATGCAAGGCATGTCAATCCCAACCTCCCGCATACGTTTTCAACCCTTGTTCGTTGATAGTGTGATAAAATTGCCCCACAACTAACTCCTTCTATATCTGGATGTTTCTCCTTCACAGTTTTAAGCAATACGTACAAGTCCTCTATTTCATCCTCCTCAGTTATGGAATATTCTAATCGTTGATTTTTCGAAGTACCATTGATTTCTTGTCTGTAGAGCGGAACTCCCAAACATTCACCGTAGTACTCAATTATATCGTGTCCCACCGTTTGGAACATAAACGAATCAAGCTCATCGATACCGGACTGCTTAGGATACAAGTTTCCCAACGCTACCAATTCATGTCCTCTTGATACGCTATGATGTATATTGAAAAATGAATCTTTACCACCAGATATCAAAGCTACAAACTTCATTTTATATCCAATAACCCTATGTATGGCGGGTCTTCTAACTAGATTCTACTTAAGTAGATCTAACCAGCAAAAGACATGAAATGGCCCAAACTGCAAAATTGTTAATTTTCCAGTCACATAATATCAGCTGTAAATTACGCGGGCTTGGGTAAATATGGGATCATATATTTGACCGAGCGAAAATGGCAGAATCCTGAAAAACTTTTTTTTCACGCTGGCTAGTATATAAAGTCCATCTTCTGCTGTGAATAATTTTTCACTATTTCTTTTTAATCAACTAAACTAAAAGAAGTAAACATGCCTCGTATGTATTCAAATATTATCACATAAATACTTTTAGCTTCTTAATACGAATAGCCTTCTATTCATTGAGGTTCGGGTCCTCATTCATTTGATCATTGTATCAGAGCTTATTATTGTGACTAAACTCCCGACACTTTAGTTACAAATAATAGTAATAAGTCTCATTTGTTTTTGCTTAGACAAGCTTTTGCGCTAGCATACGTTAGACCGCATGCTGCTGTTAGCGAAGAAGCAGACCATTTGATGACTTATTATAATGCTTGTATACCTTGACATTTGTGTGTCGAAACCGTAATTCGAAGAGTCTTTTGCAAAGAACACATTCTAACATCTATAGGTGCTCCAAGAACTTACTCTAAGACTTACTCCGTCCCAAAGCAACCATACGAATCTGCTCGTTTAGATGCTGAATTAAAGTTAGCTGGTGAATACGGTTTAAAGAACAAGAGAGAAATCTACAGAATTGGTTTCCAATTATCTAAGATTAGAAGAGCTGCTCGTGACTTGTTAACCAGAGAAGAAAAGGACCCAAAGAGATTATTCGAAGGTAATGCTTTAATTAGAAGATTAGTTAGAACTGGTGTCTTATCCGAAGACAAGATGAAGTTAGATTATGTCTTAGCTTTACAACCAGAAGATTTCTTAGAAAGAAGATTACAAACCCAAGTCTTCAAGTTAGGTTTAGCCAGATCTATCCACCACGCCAGAGTCTTGATCACCCAAAGACACATTGCTGTCGGTAAGCAAATCGTCAATGTCCCATCCTTCATGGTTAGATTAGACTCCCAAAAGCACATTGACTTCGCCCACAACTCCCCATATGGTGGTGGTAGAGCCGGTAGAGTTAAGAGAAGAAACCAAAACAAGGATGTTGGTGATGCTGATGCTGAAGAAGAAGAATAAATCATTTGATTTTTAGTTAATATTTACATTCACTTTAAACTAATAATATATTCTAATTTGGTCTTTTCCAATCCACTTTTCATTTATATTTATGTAGTATAGCAAATTAATGGTAATTTATCGGTAACTCCTTTGTAATTGCGCAAAATAAGACTACAGGCTCACATTTCCTTTGCTATATGGCTGCTAGCTGCAAAGAGATCTTTCTGGTGCCATCAGTGCTCATCATATGGTAGGTACATCATGCTCATGGATAGTTGTACAGGACAGTTAGAGATTTAGGGTTGCAGCCCGAAGTTACACAAAACTTCGAAAAATGAAAATTTTCAATTCTCGCTACTCTGACTAGGTGTGATAATTTCAATATACATACATACATTTTATAGAGATTTGAAGGTTATTATACTTGAACAAGATTAAAAATGGGTAAATCGTATGTGTCAATAACATGAAATAAACGGAAGTGAGGGTATTATGTATCATACATTAGAAAATGAAGAATAGTTGGTTGAGGAATGGTAGGTTGAAAAATAGTAGAAGTGAAAATTCAACAACGAAAAGATTGAAACAAAGACAAATTTACATTAAGATTGAGAGATAATTGGTTTTGAATATGGTGACGTAGTTAACATCAATTAAAGGAACATTTCTTATTAAAAATGAACCATAATAATAGAAATGTAGGAAGTATGGATAAGGAAGGAAATGTATGATACGAATCCTCAAGGAAGTTTACTAATTCGTGGGCAAATACTAACATAATTATAGTCGTGGTTATAGATCTGGTACTCGTTACCTTTTTCAACGTGACTTTAAGAAGCATGGTACTATTCCATTATCTACTTACTTAAAGACTTACAGAGTTGGTGATATTGTTGATATCAAGGCCAATGGTTCTATCCAAAAGGGTATGCCACACAAGTACTACCAAGGTAAGACTGGTATCGTTTACAATGTCACCAAATCTGCTGTCGGTGTTATTGTCTACAAGGTTGTTGGTAACAGATACCTCGAAAAGAGAATTAACTTGAGAGTTGAACACATTAAGCACTCTGCTTGTCGTCAAGAATTCATCAACAGAGTTAAGTCCAACGCTGCTTTAAAGAGAGAAGCCAAGGCCAAGGGTGAACACGTCCACTTAAAGAGACAACCAGTTAAGCCAAGAGACGCTAGAATTGTCACTACCAAGGAAAACGTTCCACAAACCTTAGCTCCAGTTCCATATGAAACCTTCATTTAATTGCTTTATTATTTTATGTTTGTTAAGTTGGAATTGAGACTTGATCGTTATTCTTTTTTAAATACAAAAATATAAATTAATGCATGTAAAAGTATGAAAAGTAAGAATAGAACGAGTGGTGACATCACCTATGAACTGTTCAACTCTGTAGAAACTTCGTATACCACTGTCCCTACACTTCCTAACTTCACTGTGGCAGGGTAAGGTAAGAAATGTCACGTGCCATATATATTTGTCTACGTTTTCAGTTACCCTAATCAAGGATTAAACAACAGTCGTTGTTCAAACCGAAGTAGAACGAATATAATTAGGTTTCAAAAAGGACATTATGGCGGAAGAAGAGATGGCCAGTTCAAAACCAGGACTATGTGAAAAACTTTCCAAGGTTGAAGAGACCCAACATATTACAGGTAAATCGCAAACCCCGAGTTCTTTCAGTTCTGCGTTGCAGACGTGGACGCAGATTGATCTTCCTTCTCTTCAAAAGAAATTGGATACTCAAGGATTGGAGTTGAAGGATGACCAAGAAAACGCATTGTTGCGTAGGAAAAACTTGGCAACTAAGACAAAAGAATTCAGAAAGTTGGAAGATTCAGAAAAGCTCCACCAAATTAAAGGATTACTTAAGTTATATCAAAACGAAATTGATTCTTTAACGAACAAGAAAAAAGATGTAGAAGGATACTTCTTTGGATTTTACCGCTTGCTAGCAGAAGCTCCGGATCCTAGGCCTCTATTGGAATTATCTTTAGATGCTGTTATCGCTTCTTCTGAAACAGAATCATTAAGAAAAGAAGTATCAAATTTAAATGACGAATTATCTAGAAAGGCTGATTATGATCAATTGAAGCAGAGGCTTTTACGAAATGAGCAGAAGTCGGCTGAATTGCTAAGTTCGAAATTGCATGCCAAAGAAGAGGAGTTCAAAGCATTGATCGATGAGAAACAAGGCAATTGGCTCGAGAAGGAAAAGAACTATGAACAGCAGATACAAGAAATTAAAGCAACAATGGATGAATTAAGAACATCAAAAGAAGTTACTGAATTGCAATTGACTTCGCATAATAAACAGCTAGGAAACTCTGAAACAAATTCTTCTGCTTCAGCATTGGCTGAGTTAGAAATAGTTTCCAGAGATGCTGAATCGGCGAAAAAAAGAGTATTTGAATTAGAAAAAAGAAATGAAGAACTCAGACGAGAATTATCTAGATCTAAGAGCGATGTGGAAAGAAAGAATTTAAAAGAAGAATACGAAAAGAAGGTTTCAGAGCTCGAGGGAGAGAACGCGTTATTAATAGCTAATTTAGACCAACACAGAAAGAAATTGGATTGTATAACTAAGGAAAATTCAAATAAGACAGATTCATTTAATAGAGAAATTAAGCAATTGACTCAAGAAATTAAAAATTGCAAAGACAAGATCGAGAAAACAAGCGATTACGATGAACTAAAGCGTGAACTATACTTGATAAGACAAATTGAGTTTGGTAATGACGAGGATAGTGTTGATGCTGACGAAATCGACAATAGCCGTAAGCAAATAGATTCACTCTTGATTCAAAGAAATAAAGTTTTGACCCAAGAATTGGCTGATTTCAGGTCACAGCATGATGATTTAACTAACAGAATAAACAACTTGGAGTCTGAGCTCAGCAAGGCTACTGAAGACTTAATCAAAGCCCAAGAGTTGAATCAAAGATTAGAAAATGATCTAGCAGGTGTACAAGATGGGCCGAAGTTTAATGATAACATGAGCATGATTTCAGGTGTAAGCCGAATAACCTCTGGACGTACTAAAAATGGAAGCATTGCATCTTTAAACTCAATTGGTTCCTCACCCGCAACAGGCGATGCATCTTCTATCTTACCTATTATAACTAAGCAAAGGGACAGATTTAGAGACAGAAATAATGAGTTGGAAGATGACCTCAGAAAACAGTATAATACGGTTAGCGATTTGAAGAGACAAATGAATAGTCTTAAAAAGGATAATGAAGAATTATACGAAAGAACCAGATATTTGGCGTCCTTCAAGAATGGCAGCAATAGTGGGTCAACAGAAATGCAATCATTCAGTTCGAGAACCTCTAACAGGAGACTTCTCCAACCAAAACCAAATTCAATTGATCTTGAGCGCAATCCATACCAAGAAACATACGAATCCAAATTGCATCCTATTGAGCAATTTAGAGTTCGCGAGCAAGAAAGAATTAATTCAAAACTCTCTCCAATAGAGCGATTATTTATTTCACTTACGAGAGCAATTCTTGCTACTAGAACTACAAGAATGCTATTTATGGTGTATTGTTTCGGCTTACATTGTGTTGTTATGTTTATAACAATATATGCGATGGGCTTAAGTACGCGAATGATTCCAGAAGTGGGTATGAATCACAGCACAGGGGGAGTGGCAAATGGAATTGCTGGGTCCCCCGATTCTCCTGGTAATTTGGCTGAACCTGTTCCATAGGTTATATTCTCTATACCATTTAATTCTGCATATAGTCATTTCTAGTCACATGTGAAGCAACCACAAGAGTAGATCAAGCTTGCAAACTCCTTGCCACCTTCTACTGACAATAACTATTTATAATTAATTAATGAATCCTATTCTATTCAGTTGTATAATATTATCATTGATCTACTTATATTATAGTTTTCCAGGTACCAAAATGTCAGAAGATAAAAAATTAACACAAGAAGAGCTCGATCAGCAAAACTTTAACCCTGATAACTTGATGATTAATATGGGTGGCAGACAGGTTCCTTTCAGCTCCATTAATAAGCCCCATCATGTGGTAATTGATCCAAAGCAACACAAACCTCAGGTTGATCCAAATTCGTTTCCAGATGTCGAACCTGAAGCTAAAGCAAGGGAACAGAAATTGGAAGAGGAACGTAACAATTTGAGAGAAAAGAAGGATAGCTAAGGTTGAAAATATAAGGTTACGATGTTACGATAATTGGTTTTAATGCAATTTCTACGAAATGATATATGGTAGATCTGCTATTTTCTAGAATAATCTACTTATATAGTTGTGCTAAGAATATACATTGTTGGCGGAAAAGAATGAAAGGAAAAAAAATTTCGTATTTTAGTACATATCATGAGTACCATTCATTACCATTGGCATCTACGATCGACTAGTTGGTCATATGTTTGTAGGAACAATATAGTAATTGTCAAATCTTTAGATAATACTGATTAGAATAATATGCAGGTCGAAATGATTTATGTAGATCTCGTTCTTCGGGTTCAATAAAACAGGTTAGCAGTTTTAAAATCCATCTAAATACTTAAGTAACGATGCTTGGTCTACCTAGAAGGTGGATTCGCCAAATTGGTTACCTTGTTTTAATTTTTTTTGCGGCAATAGTACTACTTCTAGTCGCTAATAGAAATAATGTTGAATTGGATGATTATTTACCAACAGGATTTCTACCATCATTTTTTCAGCCGGCTGCAGACCTGTTCATTGTAGACATAGCTATAAAGAATTGTTTTAAGATGAAATCAAAGAATGAAAATTGTGGTTTACCAAGCGCATCTGAAGGATTAATGGGTGATCTATATGGTTCCGGTCAATGGGTTAAGATTGATAAAGATTTAGGTCTAGGTTCATCATGGTATCGTACGGAATATTTCTCTTATAAAAAGGCAAAGAAGGAAGCAGTGCAAGGTAAAATTTCATTGGATGATGCCACGAAAATGGGAATTCAAAAGAGGGAAGAAGATCAAAAGAATCAAGTGATAGTTGATATTGCAATTTCTAATCCTCTGATTGACTCTAAGATTCCAGATAATGTTAAATTGAAAATTCCCATGTATATTTTGAAGGAATTTCATTCGGTGAAGGTATATGATGATAGTCATCATGACCTGTTAGTTGAAAAGCAAAAGGCAAAGATGAAAGGAGAAGAGTCACAAGCGTTGACAGTAGATAAGGATAAATCAGCAAGTAATAAAATCAATATAAAATTGGAGCAGGATAAGTTCGCTGCAGATAGCGCAGGCAAAGACAAGGAAGATCAAAGGATCAAAATAGAAAAGGTCAATGATGCGGGCGATGAGAAGAATCAAGATGAACTGGAAAAATCAAATAAGACGGGACCAGAGGAGAAAGATTCCGAGGATAAAAAGAAGGAAAAAGAGAATGTAGAGTCTACAAATAACCATAATAAAGGGAAAGTAGTCGATAGGGAAACTGAGCATGTTCCAAACAAGGATATAAAACTTGACGTTAGTGGAGATGAAGATAAGAAAAAACGTGACGCCTTACAACAGAGAGATACCGAAATCAGCAGACATGATTTAGAGGTCAGCTATCCTATTCCAACGAAAGAAGAATTAGTTGCGTCTGGATGGAGATATAAATCCAATGGTATTTGGTTGAAATATGGTAACATGAATTCAAATGCTGTGACAGGTATTGATATATTGTTTGGCGAAGATGCTGTAGATCCAAGGCCAAATTGGAGATTAATCAAAGAAGGTCCATTGAGAGATGTTTTGAGTCCATCCGATAAACCGGCGTATATTTCAATTCGGAAGGGCCCTAGAGTTGACTATAAGAAGAATTTAAATCCTCTAAAAATGAACAAGGATGGAAAATTCAAGATTCTTCAAGTTGCCGATTTACATTTTTCAACGGGCGTTGGCAAATGTAGAGATCCATCGCCTGCGGAAACAAAGTCGGGTTGCATGGCCGATCCAAGGACTTTAAAATTTTTAGAGAGAGTGCTCGACTTAGAAAAGCCTGACTTTGTTGTATTGACTGGCGATCAGATCTTTGGCGATGAAGCAAAAGATTCAGAAACAGCATTGTTTAAAGCATTGAACCCCTTTATCAAGAGAAAGATACCGTTTGCAGTTACCATGGGAAATCACGATGATGAGGGATCTTTGTCTAGAACAGAAATCATGAGTTTATCTGCAAATTTACCGTATTCCATGTCTTCATTAGGTGCAGACGAAGTAGCAGGTGTGGGGAATTATGTTTTGACTGTTGAAGGACCTTCTTCCCGTAACACAGCTATGTCATTATTCTTTTTGGATACCCACAAGTATTCTTTAAATCCTAAAGTAACTCCAGGCTATGACTGGTTGAAAGAATCTCAATTAAAATGGTTGGAAAGACAAAGCGCGAGCTTGCAAAAGTCGATCGCATCTTATTCACATATCCATTTATCAATGGCTTTTTTCCATATTCCGTTGCCTGAATATAGAAATCTTCACCAACCTATGGTTGGTGAAATGAACGAAGGTATAACTGCTCCAAGATACAATTCTGGTGCTAGATCTATCTTAGGAAAATTGGGTGTATCAGTCGCTAGTGTTGGCCATGATCATTGTAATGATTACTGCTTACAAGATACAACTAGCTATGAAGATGAGAATAAACTTTGGTTGTGTTATGGCGGTGGTTCTGGTGAAGGTGGTTATGGTGGCTATGGTGGATATATAAGAAGAATGAGAGTGTTTGATATTGATACAAATGCTGGAGAGATAAAAAGCTGGAAGCGAAAAGAAAATGAGCCAGAGGTAGATTTTGATCACCAAACTTTGGTATCAGGTGGTAATGTCATTAATTCCAACTGAGTTGACTTCGCATAAGTGTATAATAGCTTGAAATTTATATATGTATTATGATAATATACAGTTGTTCCATAAATCTAACGCGCAGCCTTCCACGCTGAAACGACAGATTCGAAATATTATAGGCACTACTGATCAATTAATTTCTTTATTATATCTCTAATAGTCTGCTAGTTTAAAAGTTCAAATGAGTGAATTATATGACGAACACAGAAATTCTACTAGCTCTACGATGTACTTGCTGGGAGACCAAGTTTTGGGAGAGCTACAACAGGATTCCAAAGAATTGAAGCAGTGGTTGATCAAATCTAATTGCCAGCATCACTATAATAAATTCATAGAAAATGGGATAACATTCGATCTATTACCAGAGTTAGACAGTTCTTCTCTTAAAGAAATTGGAGTCAATAAATTAGGAGATAGGTTAAGGATAGAATTAGCGATTTCAAGTATGAAGTCTGAAAAATTGGCTAACAGTATAAGTGTTGATGAGTTGTATAAGATAATGAATTTACATCTGACAGATAGTACTATTCTGCTATCTGGAGGAAATATCGGCAATGGATCCGTAACTACGCCTACCAATGAATCAGCTACATTGACTGCGACTAATAATCCCTACTTACACAGTAATATCTCCTCTTCGTCTAATGCAGCTAGTAAAGATGCCAATAAGAACGTAACATTCATCTTGCAAGATGGTTCTACGAAGAAGGTGAACGTTACAGGATGTTTCAATGCACAATCAATTAAGCGTAAGGTTTTGAAAAGGTTGGGAATAAAACAGCAGGAGACATTCTATAATACTTATATTCATTCCTCATTAAACAGTAGGAGCAATCCTGGTGTTAATTTGCTTTTTGATGTGGAATTAGTTACCATCTGCTATTCTCCTGACAGGTTAGAAAAGCATAGAATAATATTATGCCGGAAGGATGAGTATCCTTCAGATCTTGCAATGGAAACATCCAAGAGATTAATGGCGAAGTATGAAAGATATGGTCAAACAGATTCATTAAAAACAAAGAGCCAGGATAATTTCAGCCAATATCATATGCCCGATCCTCGTAAAGCACACGCTAGTCCAATATTAAGAAACTTCTTCGGCCAAAGACCACCCAGTGAATTAATTTCTTCTAATTTGGCTGAATATTTTCCAGAAGCACATCAAAAGGACTTGGAAGCTACTGTCCGTAATTCTGTTAGATATAGTGTCAGACTTTCTAAAAGATTTAATCTCCCATCTTCCATAATATGTGGGGAAAGCGGCAATATTTCTGTTCATAATTCACAAAACAAAAGATCATCAATTTTAAGTGGTGGAAGTGGGTTTGCCTCCAATGGTGTGCCTGAAACTCCATCGATCTTGTCGCTAGATCATAATTCAGCAACTGCGAAAAGAAAGCCAAGTGGTAGGACAATTGGGGAAATGATGGTAAAGAATATCAACGCGATCGACCAAGCCGTGAATCCCAATGATTCTCAATCTATTTTTAGCAAACCTCAATCGAATGGATCAGACTTGGGTGGACCAGGTCAAGGTTTGTTCGAATCAAGATCGATGAAATCCCACAATTCCCCCATATTAAACAGAAGCTCAATCGCAGCCAGTTTTCTTGATCCATTCCATGCTGAAAATAATAGGAACTCACGTATTGAATTGTTAAGTATTGATTCTGACGATGATGAAGATGACTTTATTGATGAATACGGTACATACACAAGTGGAGAACTTGATCATGATTATAAAGACAGCATGCTTGATTCTATTTCAGAAGATGGGCCTAGAAATTGGCTACAAGGTGCCCGCATTGGTGCAGGCAGCTTTGGAACTGTTTATTTAGGTATGAGTCCCCTTACTGGTGAATTAATGGCTGTTAAGCAAGTGTGTCTACCTGACAAGAACAGCGTAAATAATAGCCTGCAAACGGCAATGATCGAAGCTCTACAACACGAAATGACTTTGTTAAAAGAAATCAACCATGAAAATATAGTGAGATATCTAGGATCGTCTACCGATGATAATTTCTTGAATATTTTCCTAGAGTATGTTCCAGGTGGATCTGTACAATCGATGCTTTCATCATACGGTCCGTTTGAGGAGCCGTTGATACGTAATTTCATCCGGCAGATCCTCATAGGATTAAGTTATCTTCACGGGGAAGACATCATTCACAGAGATATTAAAGGAGCAAACATTTTGATTGACATCAAAGGTACTGTCAAGATCAGTGATTTCGGTATCTCCAAAAAGGTGGGCAACTCTGAGGTTGACGTGGAAGATGATACGAACGGCCAGAAAAAAGGAGAGAGAAGAGCTTCTCTACAAGGTTCAGTTTACTGGATGGCTCCAGAAGTTGTCAAGCAGACTGCTTACACAAAGAAGGCCGATATCTGGTCTGTGGGGTGTCTTATTGTGGAAATGTTTACTGGTAAACACCCATTTCCTGATTTTAGTCAGATGCAAGCTATATTCAAAATAGGAACTCACATAACACCCCAGATTCCAGAATGGTGCACTTCTGAAGCTAAAGATTTTTTGTCTAAAACCTTTGAGCTTGACTATGAGAAGCGTCCTGATGCCATTGACATGTTAGCTGAACCGTTCCTAAACCCGTTGATAATGTCCAAACAATAGATATACCCATACCATGTTGTTACCAAAAAATGTCGCGTCACTCCACTATTTGTGGTCATTCACGACATTGCAGTTATTATATATTCTTAAACGGACAGTCATAGTAGCGTAAAGTGAGTATAAGTAGATTCAGGGGTAGTGAAACTTGTAGGTTCTATAACACAAATGACATAGGATATTAATTGAAAGAATAAGAATTAAAAAAAAGTTATTATATTATCACGTAACGTTTAGACTTAGTTTACAATGGAAATACCACTTAAATCGCAACCAAAGGTATCAATGGTGAGCCTTTTGGACGAATCCAAATTCAATTTAGGGCCGTACGATGGCAATGGTATAGAATACGATGAAAACGAAGTAGAATATGAAAATGAAAGCAATGAAACGGGAACACAGAGGCGGCATCGAGACATAGAGAATGCGTCAGATAACATGGGATCAACTAATGAGATGATTACAGAGAAGGACAATAATTACAGTTTAAGCAGACACCAAATTAAGAATGATGGCAATAGAGATGCAATAACTAGTCCATTAGAGGAGAATAGACGAAAATTGAGAACAAGGACTCATTCGCCGGATTCGGAGCATAGTCCCATGAGTCCCAGCAATGAATATAGTGGATACGGTGAGTATTTGTCGGGTTTAGAGGATGAATATATTCCTGGGTTAAATTTCGGGGATATGGTTTTCAAATGGAATAGGCCGTCTGACCAAAATTTATCACGCTTATACGATGAAACAATATCCACGAGCACGTCTACTAGCACGTTCAATACTCCACTGAGTAGAGATGCGTCATATTTAGATTTGAATAAGTTGCATGCTAAGGTTTCACCGCAACCAATTACATTCAGAGGTCAATTGAACAATAATAATAAGTACTCATACTCGAAATTGAGTGATTTTATGAAAGCAAGTAGAGCTCCTAAAAGCATAAGTACAGCTCCAGCATCTGCCAATAAAGATGTTAATAATTCAACGTCCACCTTAACTTCGACAGTTGACTCTGATCATAAAAAGAGAAGGTTGAAGTCGTCTCAAATTGTTGATCCAAATACAGGTGATATTAATTATGAATTGATTCTTAGCAGTTTACCGCCCAATTTCAATGATCTTCCTTATTCTCAGAGAAAGAGAGTGGTGAAGTCATTTTCAGAATCAATTGACTATTCCCAATTTTCACTCTTCGCTAAACAATATTTAACAGATAGAATGCCGTCCAGTTCTGGAAAGACACCTGGAAGTGGCTCTAATAACGGAAGCTTTAGGAGATCTCGTCATAATAGTACAAATACGGTAGCAGGGCGTTTGTTAGCATTGTCATCTTCATCTTCTTCTGATTTCAAGAAGATGGAAGAAGCACAACATAAGAAAAGTAATGTGGATGAAAAGGGTGCGATGGTGATGGGCTATGAATTAGGAAAAATTATAGGATTTGGTGCTTGGGGAACAATTAGAGAATGTTGTGGTGAAGGTGGTGTAATTAAAGCTGTTAAAATTGTTAAATCTAGCAGAAATATAAACAGTACCTCAACACCTTCACTTTCACTGAGTGGTAAAGTTTCTCCGACCCATTCGCGTCCTCCCCAACATAACCCTAAAGTATTAGAGGTCTTCAGGAAAGAAATTAATATATGGAAGCAACTAAAGCATGATAATATTTTGCCGTTGATTGATCATTTGGAAACAGATACTGCAATATTTTGTATAACAAATAGAATCTTCGGTGGGACACTTTTCGAGCTTGTATCATCATGGGGTATTTATAACTTCGGAATGCAAAATATGTCTGGTCCAGTTTCATTTCTGATAGAAAACCAAAGAATTCGATTGTCACAAACAAAAACGTTTATAAAGCAAATTATATCTGCCTTGACTTATTTACACGAAGAAATGGGAGTGGTCCATGGTGATTTAAAATTAGAGAATGCATTAGTGGATGACCACAATAAAGATGATATAAAAGTGATATTATGTGATTTTGGAATGTCAAGGGTTTATACGTCAAGAGTAAGTAAGAAATCATCATTCTTATCTCCGACACATAACTCACCTTCTTCAACTATCAGGAGTAAGTCATCAACAACTGATTTAAGAAGGCCCTATTATGGAGGTGATACGAAAAATACTAGAAATTTGTTTACTGACGACTCAAAAATCGGTACGGATAATTTATTTAAGCATGTTGGACCATCTTTGCAATCAGTAGATCTAACTCCAGACCATTCACATCATTCATTATATCAATTCCACGAAAATAATAGCAAACCGGAAGGCAAATTA
Source organism: Debaryomyces prosopidis (assembly GCA_030578795.1). NCBI lineage: Eukaryota > Fungi > Ascomycota > Pichiomycetes > Serinales > Debaryomycetaceae > Debaryomyces > Debaryomyces prosopidis. The sequence goes on along the minus strand of JAKTZG010000014.1, from coordinate 96,844 downwards.
GATTCGGGGCTTCCTCATTCACATATTGGGTCGCTCCCATACGCATCGCCGGAATTACTTGTGCCATCTCCACCACCATTAGGGCCGTCGGCCGATATATGGGCATTCGGTGTATTAATGTATACAATGTGCACTGGGAAGTTGCCATTTCAACACCCATATGAACCAACATTGAGGTCTATTATTACTTCAGGGGACTATAATAGGACTGACTTGAAAAAAGCATGTCTCATGCAATGGGTCCTTGCTGACGACCTGGAAAGTGAAAGTGAAAGTGAAAGTAACACTGATGGCGGGGCAGAAGTGGAGAAATCGGAAAGCCTGGCAAAATCAGATAAACGCTCTAACTCCATGTTTTCCTCATCTTTAGTTGATAATAAACGGGCGAGAGAAATAGAAGAATTGCATGATCAATGGCGACAATACAACAAAACTGAATTCAGCTGTTTATTTGATATAATCAGAGGAAGCTTACAGACAAATATAACAAAACGATGGGATTTGAGTAAGATTTACGAATCCGTGCACGTTTGTTAGCTATCGTTCAGATGATCTCAAACTTATTTAATAATGTATACATGCCCGGGCACCGATATAGGTACCGATTTCACTTAAGTATTATATGTATTATTATTATTATTAATCGTCTTCTAGAAGTAGATGCTGGCTCCCAAAAGGCGTTTACAGAGGCTTACGAACCATCATTGGTTGTTTTGCATGAAACGGTGCCTTGCGAAGTGAAATTCTGCATCCCTACACTGAGAAGTTCCGGAATAATTTACATCACCTCATCAGCAGAGTACATGTCAAAAATGTCATTACACATAAATCCATCATATAAATATTAGGCATAGTCACCTTTTGGTTCATAACCTATGTTCTATTCAGAAAAAAATAAATTTGACACTCGGGTACTTCGGCTATAGTTTAATTCGTCATGAAATTGCAAGCTTTTGATACAGCCAGAATAAAGTATTAAATACAAATACTCAATCCAGCCGGTTGACTATTGCATAATAGTAACCTTATTATAATAATTACAAGTACAAAGGGGCCACAGCCTTAGTTGTATTTTTTGGACCATCGGTGTTAACGAATATTATGCATAAAACCGGAAAAACTAAAGTTTGAAATATGGCATCTCAATATGCATGAAATACTTTAATTCTTCTAAGCGAGTGAAAAAGTTTTAGGTTTGCTGCTAAAAAGTCGGAATTATTTGCGTATTTGCTTACTATTTTTAGTCACTCGGAAGAAGGCTTTAATACATTGCAGCTCAGATTACCTTTGATTTCTCTTAACCGTATAATCATGGCCTTCCCATAAGCCATCAAAGTATGGCTAGAACGGAATCAGTACATACGTTTCATTACATCATACAATGTATCAGCCGGTAAGCTTGCAAGACAACATCTTCCAGTGTTTGCAGGTCGACGTTCGTCTCCATTCCTCCAAACATTCCACAGTTATATATAGGGCTGAAGAATGCCATTAATTTTTTTTATTTCTTCCCTTTCTGAAACTATAGATTTCCGAAGTTATTACGTATATTCAAGATGGCTTTGAATCTCTTTTCTAGAACCAACACTATGAGTCTAAGAGGTAAAAGACTCAGAGTTATGTTCACTATGGTGGCAACTCTTGGGTTCTCCTTATTCGGTTATGATCAAGGTTTAATGTCTGGTCTTATTACGGGTGACCAATTTAATTCTGAATTCCCTGCCACTAAGGGTAACGACCATTGGGCATCGGTTCATCAAGGTGCTGTTACAGCTTGTTACGAAATTGGATGTTTGTTTGGTGCTTTGTTTGTTTTATTCTGTGGTGATAAAACAGGTAGAAGAATTTTAGTGGTCACTGGTTCCTTTATTATTATAATTGGTACAGTCATTTCGACTGCTGCATTTGGCCCCCAGTGGGGTTTAGGTCAATTCGTTGTTGGAAGGGTCGTAACAGGTGTGGGTAATGGTTTGAACACCGCAACTATTCCAGTTTGGCAATCCGAAATGTCAAGAGCTGAAAACAGAGGTCTCTTGGTTAATTTCGAAGGGTCAGTCATTGCTGTGGGTACATTTGTTGCTTATTGGATCGATTTCGGATTGTCATATGTCGATACATCTGTTCAATGGAGATTTCCAGTTGCTTTCCAAGCATTCTTTGCAATCTTTTTATTTTTTGGTGCAGTCTTGATGCCAGAATCTCCAAGATGGATGTTTGCACATGATATGAAGGCTGAAGGTATGGAAGTTTTAGCTGCAATGAAAGATCTCTCTCCAGAAGATGATGAAATTTATGCTGAATACACTTTCATTACTGATTCCATCAAGAGATTTGACAACAATCAAGCTGGGTTTACTGAACTATTCAAAGGTGGCAAGGAGCAATATTTTACTAGAATGTTAATTGGTTCCTCTGGTCAATTCTTCCAACAATTTACTGGTTGTAATGCTGCTATATATTACTCAACTGTTTTATTTGAAGATACTATTGACTTAGAAAGGAGATTGTCTTTGATTTTAGGTGGTGTTTTTGCTACTATTTATGCATTATCTACAATTCCTTCTTTTTTTTTGGTTGATACACTTGGTAGAAGAAACTTATTCTTGATTGGTGCTATTGGTCAAGGTATTTCTTTTACAATCACTTTTGCCTGTTTAATTCCAGATGGTGGTGAAAATACTCAAGATGCTAAGGGTGCAGCTGTGGGTCTTTTCTTATTTATTGTCTTTTTCGGTTTTACAATCTTACCAATGCCTTGGATTTATCCACCAGAAATTAATCCAATGAAGACAAGAACAGTTGCTTCTGCTGTTTCTACTTGTACTAATTGGTTAACTAATTTCGGTGTCGTTATGTTCACACCTATTTTCATTCAAAAAAGTACATTCGGATGCTACTTATTCTTCGCTCTTATGAATTATCTTTTTATACCAGTTATTTTCTTCTTCTATCCGGAAACTGCTGGTCGTTCTTTAGAAGAGATTGATATCATTTTTGCTAAGGCACATGTTGATAACAGATTACCATTCAGAGTTGCAGCTACCATGCCACGCTTATCTGTTAAGGATATTGAAGAGTACAATGTTCAATTAGGTATTGATGACAACTTCGACAAGGAAGAGAATGAATTACAGGAGAATGCTTCCAGCACTTCTGAAAAATCGCCAACTGAAACCCCAGATGGCGTCTTAACCCCTAATGCATGAGTATTATTTATTATAGTAACCATAATACCAAATTTATATAATCTCGAAATTATTTATAAACTTAGATTTAATACAAATTATACTTATACATGCTAGGACAAAATGATAAGCTAATCAATTATCTATTTGAACGATGACCTTTCCATTTGCCTTTTTGACTTTTTAAACTTTTAATCGCATCATAGAATTTCTCAAAGGGATTAACGCTGTCAATAACTACTTTTAAGTTTTCATCTTCAAGTATTTGTTTTCCAATCTCAGCTCATTCCTTTTTCTGGGCTAATTACAACGAAGACGAAATTGTATGAGTTCAAGCTAACAAAGAAGATTATTCTAAATATTGCGAAAAGTGATGGTATAAGAACCGCAAAGAAACTAACGTCGGAATATTTATACTTAGAATCCCCTGCAATAGTCACGTAATATGAATCTTCTGACTTTGGTTTCAAAATTTTTCGACTTAGATGGGAACAAATCACTATTATCATCTAAGATAATATCAAATTTCCCTGACCTATCAGCTTGGACTACCGGTCTTTCAAGCGAACGATATCTAGTATAGTCAATGCTATCATCTGCACCCATCTCTCGCACAATGGGTGCGGAAGATGACGAGCAGGTAGCAATAATTGTCCCGGCGTTGTAGTAATTTTTGCATAATTGAATGCAAAATCTACCAACAGCAGTAGATCCTCCTAAAACTAACACTTTTGCATCTGAGTTAGCTTTGATTCTTCCTTGTGTCATTGTCAATGCCGTACCTAACACTAATGGCCATGCTGCAGCTTCATTCATGGACAAATTTTTAGGAACAGGAACAACAGCAGAATCTTTAACGATGTGGCATCGAGTACAATATATTCTGATACAGTACCCTTGTCGAAAAAGTGACTATAAAATCCACAAACTTTGTCTCCAACACTCAAGTCCGTTTCAGCTGCCACTTCACTGATTGCAACGACGGTGCTCGAGTAGTCCTCACCAAGACCTCAATGACTACTAGCGTAAGAAAGCAGCTTATATGCCGAGCTACCGGGTTTAAAGCTGCTGAATGAGCTTGAACCAAGTATTATTTGGTGACAAATTGTAGGTTCTATCCGCGTTTTTGGTTACTGGCATGGTTTGCTCCGTAATTTCCATTGGTCTATGATTAGTGCTAAAGGTAGAGGCTTTGTATGTTAATTTATCGCTTTCGAAACTCATTTTAGTTCTCACACTCATAAGTATATTATGACATATTCGAATTTAACTGCAAAAAGCCACTATAATGCATCATATCGTATATTTAGATTTTCACTGCGCCCACGCAATGGTCGGACTTTCAATGAATTATTACTAATTATCTCCGGTGATATCAAAAAGAGAATGTATAATGATAGTAATATAGAACTAAATAAACTGAACACAAAGAAATATCAATTTGATTGCTTGTCCATTTGAACAATAATCTTCCCGCTTGCTCTTTGACTTTCGAGCTTCTTTATAGCATCGTAAAAGCTTTCCACAGGATAGACACTATCAATAGAGACCTTAACTTTCTCTTCCTCGAGTAATTGTTTAGCTAACTCTGCCCATTGTTTTTCTGGCTCTAACATGTGCATCGTATAGTTGTAGGAATTTAATCCGATTAAATTCAAAAAAATTCTGAAGAATAACATAAGTGATGGTAAGATTAAATTCAATACACCTGCACTAGCACTAACTTTAGAGTCACCTGCTATAGTCACATAATGTGAGCCTTCCGACTTTGGTTTCAAAATCTTCGACATAGATGGGAACAAATCACTATTACCACAACAATCTAAAATAATATCAAATTTCCCTGATCCAGCAGCTTGGACTACCGGTCCTTCAAGCGAACCATATCTAGTATAGTCAATAGTATCATCTGCACCCATCTCTCTCACAATGGGTGCGGAAGATGACGAGCAGGTAGCAATAATTGTCCCGGCGTTGTAGTAATTTTTGCATAATTGAATGCAAAATCTACCAACAGCAGTAGATCCTCCTAAAACTAACACTTTTGCATCTGAGTTAGCTTTGATTCTTCCTTGTGTCATTGTCAACGCCGTACCTAACACTAATGGCCATGCTGCAGCTTCATTCATGGACAAATTTTTAGGAACAGGAACAACAGCAGAATCTTTAACGGATGTGGCATCGAGTAAAATATATTCTGATACAGTGCCCTTACCGAGGAGGTGTCTGTACAATCCACAAACTTTGTCTCCAACACTGAAGTCGGTCTTTTTAGCTGCCACGTCACCTATAGCAACAATGGTTCCCGAATAGTCTCTCCCAATTCCTTGGTTACTATTATAATAAGAAAGTACTTTAGACGCAGACTGGTACAAAATTAAATCTACCGGGTTTAATGCCGCTGAATGAACCTTAATCAAGATCTTGTTTGATGGCAAATTATAGCTACCATCGTTTTGTTTGACCAATGAGATATGTTGATCCTTAATAGCCATTGGTTCAGCATTACTGCTGTAAGTGATAGCTTTGTAAGTCAACAGTTCAGTTCTAAACTCCATGGTATTTGTTACTTATATATATTGGTAATAGTGAAAATAAAATTATAAGATAAATGTCATTCATTTGATTTAGATGAAATTTAATAGCGGCGCATATGTTTGCTTGCTTTACACAATCTTTCAGGACACAAAACGTATAATAAACATATAGACTTCTAAGCAATGCAATTACCAGAAAAATACACGTTTAGAAAGTTAGAACAAACTGATTACTCAAATGATTATTTAGAAACATTGAAGGTATTGACGACTGTTGGGGAAATATCACACGAAATGTTCACAGATTTATTCAAGCATTGGCTATCTTTACCGGAAATATATCAACCACATGTTATAACCAATGAAAAAGGTATAGTTGTCGCTACCGGCATGTTATTCATTGAAAGAAAGGTGATTCATCAATGTGGAAAAGTAGGTCATATTGAAGATATTGCCGTGGCCAAATCAGAGCAAGGGAAAAAGTTGGGATTTTCTATGATTACAGGCTTGACTGAAGTGGCACAGAACACGGAATGTTATAAAGTGATTTTAGACTGTTCTCCTCATAACGTTAAGTTCTATGAAAAGTGTGGATACAAAAACGATGGGGTAGAAATGGTTAAAAGGTTTTAGTAATTTGATAGAAGGTATCTGATTACAATAGTCTAATATATTAACTTGTATTCATAATTGTATTAGAAAAAACTATTTCAGTGTGTACCTATAGCAGTCATATTATACATAAGCTAGAATTAAAATTATTTATACTTTTTCTAATGCCTTGGTCCATGTTAGTATGTAATTTTTTAACTAATATTAACTTTCGAGTAATGGTTGTATACTTACTTCCATAGAAATGATTGAGTTCCCCCTTATGACCTATATTGTTAGTATTCTCTCGTTTGTCACTAGAGATTCAAAAAGTACGTACAATCGTGCCTATATTTAATTTATCACCATTTTTCTGTTCCTCCAATGCTTCACTTAAAGTAATGTTTAGAAATACCTTGTTCGTTAGTAATACTCCCTAAGTCTAGTTCGATAATATTTACATACATCATATCCTCTTAATGTTCCAATTACCTTTCTAGATCCATTTAGTTGAATCGATAACCTTTTATCCATATACTACAACATTAGTCAGTAATTTATTGGTTCATTATTATTGATACAGATTATTAACATACGTTTTTCAACTCTGGAACTGAAACCATATTTCTAAAGTTTAATATAGGTATAAATATTTAGAAGATGAGTTGCACGGAATATATTAACAAATATTTAATCTCGAATTCTATAGCGCGTGATAAGTTAGAATAAACATCAATCTTTAACAGTCATATTTATATATATTAGTGGGTGCTAGATGAGTAACATACCTGATATAACGTCATTGTCAGACCTCCTCAATACTTCACCAAGTCAGCCTTTGGTAGAAAATCAAGAAGACAAAAACTCCAATCTCTTACTCGACAAGGCTGAAAAAAGTCATAATCAGATCTACAAGTTGACTGAAAATAACCAGCAAGAGGGTGGTGAATATAAGGAAGATATAAACACTAATGCAGAGAAAGATCAAAATATATCCAAGTCTGGACAGCCTGATGATAAAATAGAGGAATTAGAAAAATTGTTAAATCAACAAAGCATAAAGTTAGATTTGACCAACGAAAGGACCGATTTGATTAAAAAGAGAACGACGCTCAAGAAGTCTGTTGATGAATTGAAGGTCAAGGTCAAATACTTGCAGAACACGAGGGAGAAGCAGAAACAGAAGGACAGACTTAATAACCTTTTAGAACAAAATGATAAAGTGTTCATTGAGAAGCAGAAACCTAAAGAAGTAGTGGAACCAGTAGATCATGATGATCACGAATACCTATTAAAGAATTTGCATGTATTACCTTCTAATGATTGGATAAAACGGCTCGATATGGCAAAAAAGTTCTATCCATATTTAGAGATCAGTGAAGCTCAAACTAAGACAATGTATGAGGATAAGAAGAGTACGTTTGTCAGAAATATTAGCTTCACAGTGACATCACCATATTTATTTTGCATACCCATCAAGATAGTCATAAATTCATCTGATGAATCTGTCTTGTCCATATCTATACCTAACAACGATAACAAAGAAAATGTCATAACAAATTTTTCTTTGCTTTCACCATCCTTCACTAGAATCATAATTCAAAACTATATACTGAATGGGAAAGTGGACTTGGTAATGCATAGCTTGAATTCTTTATCCATTACCATCCGCAAAAGGATTTTAACCATCTACAAGCTACTACGAGAATTTCGTCTGTTCATCAAATCTGATAGTTTCATTTGCGACCTAATACAGGAGCAAGAAATTGAAGACGATACGATAATCTTTTCTATATTAAAAACTGTCGACAATATTGAATTCATTATCCCAATGAATAACAATTCAAAGGATTATTTCACTATCAAACTTCAATGGGAAATAGTGATAGCTAATTCCATTAGCGCTGATTGTGCATCGGATACAAAAGTATTTATAACAAAAGATAAAGACATTCATACAGTAGATGAGAAAGTAGTGAAATCATCTATTACTATACAAGATGCAAATTCTCTATTCATAAGACTATCGAAAGAATATGGAATCTTTAACACTGTTTGTATACTACTTCATAATATTTTTCACGTAAGCTCTAGTTGAGCATTAGAGATTTATTTATTTTAATGCATTTTGAATATATATTTCAAGGCTCGTCTATATATCATATGCATAGTTGATTTCTTCCTTAAGTAGATCAAATTTAATAAGATTTTGCTTCTGATCTTTTTCCTTAAGAATTTGAGCTTCTTGATCAATGAAATATTTGTGGCAATATGATATCAAATTAACCAAAAATGAATTCTTTTCATTGAAATGATTAAAGTCATGAATCTGTAAATAATCAAAAGCTAAATCTTCACCGTTAGCGTCAACTACACTAGAAGTGTTATTGTCACTGGTTAGTTCAGATGAATCTAGTTGTGAATTGACAAATCTACCTAATTCTTGATAAATCAACGCTTCAGACCCGTGAACTAAATCATAACGAATTGACTCCCATTCCATTCCCAAAAGTCCATTGGAACTAGATTTCTTGTATTGAAAAAACCTGTAAAGCCAATCTGTTAATATATCAGTCTTTTTGGAAAATTCTATGCCCATGGATTTAGAAGAATTTCTAACCTGGCGAATAACCGGTTTAGACTTTGCAATAATATTATTATAAGTTGTTATGGAGACAGTACTTTCGGGTTCTAAGGGAATATCCGCTGAACTGGCGTAACTATCAACGATAGCCGAAAGTCCTTCAATAGGAAACGAAAGATGATCTTCGTTCGGTGGTGGCACTTCTTCAAAGGCTCCGGTAGGTCCATTTCCTTCGTGATTAACACTTGTGCTACCGTTTCCTGAATTATTATTCGTATCATCTTTGGTATCCACCACTTGCTCATTTTCTGCATCATTCGAAGTAGGAACTTCCACTGATGAAGTTATTACATTCTTGGTCAAAGGCGAAGAAACAACCGTGTTATGCATTGCTGGGTTTCTCTTTCCTTTCCTCTTGCGCGATTTCGCATCATCGGCTGGTAAAGGTCTTTTACCAGAAGGCAGTGAAGGTTGCTCCAACGAAGTATCTATTGATTCGTCGAATGTGTTTTCTTCGGTGTCAATCGCTTCTTTCTCCTTTTTTGATTTGTTGCCACGCTTAGGATTGTTATTGTGTTCTTCGTCTGCCAAATACCTTAATCTTGTTTTATACATCTTTTCTGAGTACTCAATTTCAAAGTCTGTATCTTTATCAAATTCATCAACTTCGTTATCCGGTATCAACTCTACTGGAGGGATCACATTAGGGTTAAATGGGTTTAATGCTAGGTCATTTGCAGCAAAGCTAGTTTCCAAATAGGTATAAACTAACCAGAGAAACCTTCTAGCACGATTCTTAGGATGAATATGAGAATTCAAAAAAAATTCCATGAAGTTATTGCTGTCAGAGTATTCAGTACAATTAGAATTATCATTATGAAATTTAATGGGTTTCAGGTTGTTACTTAAAAAAAACAACAATTGAACGAGATTTGTATTTGGTTTATCTGCTGGGGGGTTTTCGAGAATATCATCCAAAGACTTCAATTCTTCATGAACATCAGACACTGCCTTAAGAATTGATTTTAATCTGGGAGTATCTTGTAATGGCTTTGATCCACCATAGACTGGATCTGCTTGCAACGAAGGAATGGAATGATACGTTCTTAATGTAGACCTCATTTCAGGAACAAAGTTCACAGTTGTATTCATACGACCAGCGTTAACTAACAAACAGACTTTACCAACAGACTTACCCATCTCAACATCCTTTAATAATCTCTCCTTTAATATTTTCGAACATTTTCCTGATTCAGCTAACGTTCTTATGTAAAGCTCTGAGAACGTAATTTTAGGCTCATTGTTGGCTGACGGTATGTCACAAAATGGAAAATAATTGGTAAATGCTTTAGTTTCATCGTCGAATAACTCTTGGAGAAAATCATATTGGATATCACGGCGCCAAAATGGCTCGCCATCCGATTTTTTTAAGTGACGGAATCCTTTTGAAACAGACGATGTGTTGCTCTTTTTTGTTTTACTTGGCTTCTTTATTTTTTCCTTCGTCAATAGATCACCTTCGACATCTGAAGAATTAGCAGCTGTAAAATCATGGTCATTATCGTGCTCCATATCCGTCTCTGTTTCACCCTCTTCTGTATTTCCTATATTAGATGCGTTTCCGGGACCCATTAAGTTTTCAATAGAAAATGCTTTCCGCGTTGGGGATTCAACGATCTCATCTGCGATACTACCTTTAGAGCTCGTAAGATTCTCATTATCTGTGTTTGGTGCAGATGCTTCTTTAGTCGAAGAACTGACAAATGTGTCATGTATTGGGTCGTAATTCATTGCTGTATGTACGATACTTCAATAGAAAAAAGGAAAATAATGCTACCATTTTATTTGATCAAATTTCAACAGTCGAACTCTTAAACGTGTATCGTCAAAAAGACTGCGAGTATCACCAACTTTCAAAATCAGTATCTAGTACTCCTTATTATATCATAGATTTAGATACATACTTAAAAGGTTATAATTATCGAATCGAAAAATGTCTTTACCTTCATCATGGAGGCAATTTCAATTATTTGATGTCACGCCAATAAAGGATCCTAATTATGGTAGCGAAAATCCATTATATTCAGATCATTCTTTATCATCTATCACCTCTACAGCATCATACTTAGTCATTGCTACTAAGAATTCATTCATAAAAATCATCTCTAAGGAATTTTCATTGTTAAAAACATTTATTGCATACGATCTTGATTACAGAATAGGGTATATGAAATCATTACCAGGTTCCAATTTACTAGTAACTTTGGCTGAGAGACAGGGATCACCATCCGTATTGAAGTTGTGGGACTTAAACAAACTTATCCAATTATCTGACGAAAATAACAATGAAGATGATTCACTAAAACATAAGTATCACACACAAGTGAATGTGCACAATGGAGATAATTCATTTCCCATCAGTTGTTTTCAGTTCAATGATAACTTGACATGTGTGGCTATCGGTTATACTAACGGTAAAGTGATTCTTATCAGAGGAGATTTAATACGAGATAGAGGCTCTAAACAAAGACTAATTTATGAAACTAATGATCCCATTACCGGAATACAATTCAACAAGTACCAAGACATATTATACATCACTACTACTTCCAAGATTTTGACAGTGCTAACTACCGGAAGAAATCATGGAAAGCCGAACAGATTACTTTCAAAACGGACTGGTGTTGACTTAAATTGTTCTGATATAGATGAAAAGTCGCAACAGTTGATTGTAGGAACAAAAGATTCCATAAGATATTATAGCCATTTGAACAAAAGTCATAATTTGGCATTTGAAATACCAAAAAAATGTATATTTAAATACAAAAAGAATTATTTGCTAATTGTTTCACCACCTATTGAAGAACAAACCAATTCGACATCAGAAACAAACAGCAAAACAATTACGAGAATATTGATAATAGATTTATACAACAAGCATATATTCTTCAGTCTTACGATTCCAAATAATACAATTGATTATATTTTTACGATGTGGGACGACCTTTATATGCTAAGCAACGATGGGGTGTTGTATAAGCTACATGAAAGACCTATCAACCAACAAATAGAGTTAATTCTCCAACGTTCTTTGTTCAACATTGCGTACGATTTAGCAACTCAGGCAAATTTATCTAATGATATGCTACTTAAAATTCAATTATTATATGGTGACGATTTATATGAAAAATTAGAGTTTGAAGAATCGATTGATGCTTACATTAGATGTTTGACACTATACGAGCAAAGCAATTCACTGGAAGAGAAAAACGGCGATGATAATATAGATGATTTCATTATGGCTGTAATAACAAAATTTAAGGATGTATCAAATATTAACAACTTAATCAAGTTCTTATATAAACTATATGAATTGAAATTTGCTAATAACGATCATCTTACTTTATTGTTGTGCTGCTATTGTAAAATGAAAATGATAGCAGATCTTGATAAATTTATTAATGAACTTGATTTATCTGAGGATATCACACACAGAGAGGATCACTCAAAAGTAAACATTCAAGAACTCAACTTTCAACTTATTATAAACTTATTTAAAGAGTGTGCATATTTTACACAAGCAATTAAATTGTTGCATAAACTTAATCAGCCAAGTCATATAGTTGAGATACAACTAAATGATATGCAACAACCAAAGCAGTGTTTGAACTACATGAAAAGCTTAACAATTGATGAATTATTGATAATTCTAATTGACCATTCTAAATCTTTATTAGATAGTTTGCCTATTGAAACTACTGAATTGTTGATTAACGTTTTTACTGGTAAATATGTTCCTCAGGAACAACCGGATGTACCTGTTAACCTAAAGCCTCTGGACACCGTAAATAACAATAATGGCGAAGTTGCATTCCAACTAAACAGTTATAAAGCTTTCCTTGCATATATAGCTGGCCCTTCGTCAGATAAAGTGGGTTCGGAACAATCAAGTATTTCAACTAATTTCCATTCAGAGCCAACGTACTTGCCTCCGAAACCTAGCTTGATTTTCCCTTCTTATATCAATAACCCAAATGAATTTGTTATATTCTTGGAAGCATGCATTGAAACTTTTGAGAAGTATCAGGGTAATATTAATGATAAGAAAGACTTACTAATTACCTTATTAGAAATGTATCTTTCACTATCCACATCAGATAATGATAAAAACCTATGGATTTCCAAAGCAAAGGAACTAGTCAAAACGTATTCTTCCTTATTAAATAAATCCTCTTTATTACTTATATCTCACATATATGATTTTAAAGAGGGTGAAATTGCTGCAAAGCAGCAATCTGGTTTCGAGGAAAGTCTATTTAGAACGTCACAAATAGCAGATGATGTTGAGGGCTGTTTTGAAATAATACATAAATATGGAGAAAGTAAGCCTGAATTATATAAACAAATGTTGAAATTTGTTGTTTCAAAAAAAGAGGTATTTAACAAAGTTGATTCAAAGGACTTCCAGTTAATTCTAAGCCGCATAAAAGCTTTAAAACTAGCTACGCCTTTGGAAGTCATACAAATTTTAAGTGCTACGGAGTTTGCAACGATAGGGTTAATCAAGGATTATTTGATAGAATATATTGATACTCAAAAGCAAGAAATTTCCAATAATGTTAAATTAATTCAATCATACGAGAAAGAGTCGACTAAAAATACACACAAGCTCACTGAATTGACATCCAAGCCGTTTGTTATTCAAAACAACAAATGCTCTACTTGCAAGATGAAGCTTGATTTTCCAATTGTTCATTTTAAGTGCAAACATTCATTCCATCAACGCTGTTTAGATGAAAATAAATTTATTTCTTCTAACACCGATTTAGACGGTCTAGACGTCGCTAGAAGATGTTGTCCATTGTGTATTAATGGCCTTGAACTGGCACATTCAGCCAGAGCTGATCAGTTACGGGCGAAAGACGAAATTGAACTATTTGAGCAATCTTTGAGTGAAGCACCTGACCGATTTAAGGTTATCGCAAACTATTTGGGTAAGGGTGTCATGGAAAATGGCCCGACCACCTTGTTAGAAACAGATTAAAATGTGAAACACTTCAGCTTCGTATTTTCCTCAGAGTTATCTTTGACTGCGAAATTTTTTATTCTCAAACGTATCTCACACAATTGTTAATGTTTGCAAACTTAATCTAGAACTAAAACATTTAAGTACATATATAAGGCTCCGAAAACAATAATTATTAGTAGAACATATGTAAATCATTAGTCCATTTAAGTCATGCTTAAAGTTAAACATGATCATCAACCCACTCGCGTTACTAAGGATAAAGCTAGGAAAACAGTTGTTAATATATCAGATTCAGATCTTGATTCAGATCCAGACGGCTTCGAAGATGATATGTTTTGTCCAAGCTGGTTGAAACCTAAGGTTATTAGTCGAGCTCCTAGTAGCCATACAACTAATACCTCGTTTTTAACTATTAAGGAATATAATGTACCAATTGTATCTAATCTAATCAAAACAAATAAAAGAAACCTCGAGTTAAGTTCATTATCATACGATCAGATTTCAATGGATTCACAAAAGAAAAAGGTAGATTCATCAATCCAGAATTTTTTTTTCAGTCAGCCTGAGTCGCTCAGCGGTTTTCAAAAAGTGTTAATTGAAATCATTGAAACGGAAATAGATTATTTCAAGAATTTGAATTTATGTCAGACAGTTTATTGCTCCTTGCTTTCAAATGTTGCAGAGTATAAGAATATTTTTACAAGTCAGGAACAGCTGCTAATATTTCAAGATGTTATATTACTAACTGAAATATCTAAGACATTCATTAAATCTACCGTAGATAGTCTAAAATTGTGTAATGGTTTCACCAATGCACAGTCTCTACAGAAGTTTGAGTTAGATAACTACAATCAAAGTCATTTTAGTCACAATATAAGACAGTTAGTAATAAATTCAAGTGTTCAGAGGCTTGATATTGGTTCAAGTATTCACCAATTATTTAAGGCAACAAATTTCAAGCCGATAATATTAGCCTATTTTGCAAAACATAATTTCAGAATGAAAACTTTACATATGAAGCTTACATACGGTGGCCCTGCGGTAAGTAAATGGTTAAAAGAAGCCAACTTTCTAACAAAGTCCAAGACAAAAAGTTGGTCGCTTCAAACTATTTTGATACAGCCAATGCAGAGGACAATGAAGTATCCCTTACTTTTAAAGCAATTGATAGATAGCACCACAAATTCAATAAGTTCTGATGTTCAAAAACATGAGCTTAATCTAGCGTTAATTAAAATTAACCTGATTATTGATGAATGCAACACTCAAGAATCCCTCAGTTCCTTTGAAGAAATAGATAAAAAGAGCAGGCAAAATGTGATTGATAAGAATAGACGAGAGACAATTTATGATGCTAACCTTGAAAGATGTATTCCAGCAGAAAATGAATTAAAACTTGATGTTGCAACTCAGCAAAGTGCTCCTTCGAAAGGAAAAGGCAGTATCCCTTCGAAAGGAAAAAGTTGGCTACCCATAAGAAATATTCTGTTTTCGCCGAAAGAAAAGCTTCCAGTTAAGCGTGGAGGAAAATACGTGTATCTTGTGACATCTTTCAGAGACAAATACCATAAAATCAAGGACCTTCAGGCATCTTTCGAAATGTTCTCCAGTCAGCTTATAGAATTTATGCAACAACAGTCTAAATATGCAAGTTTGTGGAAACAGTTTCTTCAAGATACCAATTATTCAAATGATGGCCCTCCTCATTATATTGATTCCATCTATTCCAGTTACGTTGATAAAATGGAAATACAGTTGTTGAAGACCCATTTGCTTGTTGAAGAGCTTAATTCAAAAGTGATCTCTGCGATCACTCTAGTTATTACATATTGCGATGAGGTCAAGATCCAAATCCAAATGCACAGAAAGCTACGAAGTTCATACGTCACCTATATCAAAGAATGTGAGCAAAACAAACATAAGCCTAATATCTTCCAGAAAACATATTCGAAGGCCCAGACTTGTATCAATATCGAGAATCAGTTAAAAGACAGATTACCCCAGCTACTTCAGTATTTATCTATATTTGTCAGCTTACTTCGGAGGAACTCTAACAGACTATACTTAAACTGGATAAGAGAACAGATAGGCGAAAGAAGCCTATTTGAATTTGAACAGTTGCGCAAATCATCTCTGTCAAAGGAAGATGCAAAATCTACCCATGCGGATATCATCCGATTTTATCACAATAGCTTGCAACTAACGAAGCTTGCTCTAGAAGAAGGTCACCATGGATTAGATTATTTCCGACATTTTACAGCCACGTAATTTATAGAGAAAGCAATAACATATATAATTATATTCATAAAAACAAACTGTGTCTTTTAAAAAGTGTTTTGAGCCCGTTTCTCGAATCCTCTTGTGACATTTACAGACCTTAATTTTCAGTGTAAGCAAAATTGATTGATCCCTCCTTCGCCATTGTTATTATAAATTGTTTTTTCTCTAACTATTAATTCAACTGGTTTAACTCATCAATTGTAAACTTATTCAACTATTACAATGTCTACATCTACTGCTCCAACTACAAATGCTCCTCTTGCTGATAAGAAGTGTCACTGTGACTTGTTAACTTGGAAGGATCCGGTTAAGACTGGTAAAGTTTTTGGTACCATCATCTTGACCTTACTTGTTCTTAAAACTGTGAATTTATTCAACATCTTCTTCCATGTTGCCTACATTGGATTATTGGGTATGTATTACACTTCTTAGAATTAGAAATAACCATCTAGACTGGTACCTTCAGCTTTGATATAGTGATGTTTTACTAACAATTGCTTATAGTTTCTGCGATTCTTGAATACGTAGGTAAGTTTGTTGTCGGTGAAGGTTTTGTTTCCAAATATAAGCCAGCAACCAAAACTTACGCTAAGAAAATCAACGACGAAATTTTACCACTCGTTGCTGAATTCAATGAAAAATTTGAAGCCGAAATCCAAAAGATCCTCTACGCTCATGACATTGAAGCTACCTTAAAGGCGGCTGGTATTTCTTATATCTTATACAAGATTACTTCTTTGTTTTCTTTATACACTTTGATTACTATTGTTGTTGTCTTAGCTTTCACTGTTCCAGCTGTTTACGTTAGAAATAAAAAGGAAATTGACGCAGCTATTGCTCAATACTCTAAATTAGCTAAGGAAAAGACTTCTGAATACACCAAATTAGCCCAGGATAAGGCTGCTCCTCAATTGGAAGCTTTAGCTCAAAAGACTGGACCAGTCGGTGCTTTGATTAAGAACTACTTACCTACAAGAACTGCTGGCTCCACTGTTGGTAACAATAGAGACACATCTTTTGAAGGCTCATCGTCTGCTACTTCTTCAGGTGCTTCTAAATTTCCAGATGTTCCTTCCTCAAACTTGTCATCTGGAACTCAGGAATTTGTTGATGAAGCAAGGTCCACTATTCCAGAATCCTTGTAATCTTCTAACGTTTATTTTGCGGTATAAAGTGCTAATTTCAACTAATGCTTATTAATTTTAACTATATTATTTATTTTAGTTTATTTATTATAGTTTTTTTTTGAAACTTAATCTATTCCTGACAAAGAGCTATTTTATATTAATATAATTGTATTATTGTTTCTGTGTTAATATACTTTATAAGCTTTAATAAAAGGGGGGGAGGTTATAATATGGAATTTGTATGATTACAATGCACGAATTATAAAATATCTATTATACATATTAAAAAATATATTTCTACTCTACTCACAATCATCAGGAGTAGGTAATCTTTTAAAGCAAGCAACCCATTTACTTCCTTTATTACGGGTGACCTTTTTGCCTTCTTCCGTTGAGTTCCACATGATTGAAACACACTTATCCTGCTTTTCCCATTCTTTGCTCAATCTTTCAAACATTGGATGTTCCTCCAAGTGTTTTACCATCCAGTTATGTAAATCCTCAACATCAGTGATAGTATAAATAATACCACCTTCTTTCAATACATACGCATATTCTGATAAAAGAGTGTTTGTAATAATTCTGGCTTTGTGCTTACGTTGTTTGAAGTGAGGATCTGGGAAACAGAAGAACATTTTAGATAACTGTGCTTTGTGAAAGAAGTTTGGCAAAAATTTCATGGCATTTCCTCTCAATACAGAAATATTCTGATAGTTATTTTGTGTTTCATTCTTATGTTGGTTCCTCAATGCAATTATTCTGTCTTCGACATATTGGGTCACTTGAACTCTAATTTCCATTCCCAATAATAATGAATCAGGAAATTCGGGAGCTAAGTTGATCAATAATCCACCATATCCACAACCAATATCAGCTATTTCAACTTGAGAAGTCATCTTCTTAGTTTCCACATCAAAATAGTGTGGATAATGCTTACTCCAGTCCATTGTTTCAGGGGATCTTGGATACTCTAATCTATGGTCTGAGAACGGGTTCGAGTGTGCTCTTTGTCTATAGAATCTCTTTTTGGGTAATTCAGGATTTTCATCACTGTCAAACTTGACTTCTTTTTGCATCTGTCTAAGCTCTTTTTTCGAATCTCTGTAAGCTCTTCTTTTAGCTTCAGCTTCTTTTTGTTGCCTTAATTTTTCTTCTTTGCTTTTAGTTTCTATTTTGCCCATTGTCTTCGAGAATTATCGTTATCTAGTATAGACCGTATATAAGTAGACTCTCAAGTTTATATGAAGATGAGCACTGAAATTTTTCAGATCATACATTTTGTGTTACAAACGCTATAGCTACAAGATTTGAACAAATGTAAATATTTACATATTCTGATATCTTTAATATATGTATGTACAGATTCAGCATGCTACTGATAGGTCGAATTTTCAATTCATTGCAAGGGAGTGGTTATAGGTTGAATACACTTATATCGAAATTGACTTATTTATC
This sequence comes from Debaryomyces prosopidis, assembly GCA_030578795.1. Classification (NCBI taxonomy): domain Eukaryota; kingdom Fungi; phylum Ascomycota; class Pichiomycetes; order Serinales; family Debaryomycetaceae; genus Debaryomyces; species Debaryomyces prosopidis. The sequence goes on along the minus strand of JAKTZG010000014.1, from coordinate 78,056 downwards.
TTCCTTTTCACTTGGATCGATATCCTTACGGCGTTCTTCTAAAGTCAAGTACAAAACATTGCTAGAGGCCTCCAATGTTCTTACTAAACCAGCACCACCTAAGACGGTTAATAAACCTGCCAATTGACCTTGAAGGGCTTCTTTAGAAGGTAAGTCTTTGAATTTGTCAATTTGGTCTATGTCGTAAACTTTCTGTTCGATCTTAGCACCAATTAAAATCAACTTTTCTTGAGCTGCCTTGAGGACTTTCAAAACCTGAGTGACAGCTTGGGGATCACATTTTGGTATAGTGATAATACCAGTTGGACCATTTAATAATGATGAGAAAGGATGAACCACGTCTCTGTTTCTTTTTGATGTTTCTAAATCGGCTGGATCCTTTTCATGTTCAGATCTCAAGTAAACGTTATAAATACTGTTTCTGATAATACTCAACTTGGCACCTGCCTTATTAAGCTCGGATCTAAATTTTTTATTTTCAGATTTAATTAAATTATTATGATGAACGTATAAAACTATCTCGTTTGTGTCATTCAAATATTTATAGTAATCCACTAAGAATGTCTTCCTAGATAATATATGCTTACCGGTGTTACGGTCAAGAGAGTATATTGGTGATTGTTCAGTACTGTACGATGATTGTTGTACTCTGAAAATCGATGCCTTGAAAAAGTTAAATATAGTTCTCTGTGTGCGTATGTATCTCAACCCACTTATGGATGCTAAGGGGAGTCTCATTATAGTCAGCTTATTGAAGGACCTGTTAGGCATGAAAACTTATTCGTAGACTGAATTTTTCAATACCGTCGAAATAGTTTTGGTAATTACACGACTGATTAATTGTTCACGTGCATTTACCTGAAGGGTATAGAGAAGTTAGAGTCAGAACGATACTCCTCTATTCACCGTTATATCAGTCTTAATAGGTTAAATGATAGTATGTAATTATCCAGTATTATTTATTTAGAAGATACGTTCGAATAAATATTGGTCTTTTTGCATCTTCACATTTGCAGCACTTAATGTTCTCTTGCGTGAAGCAGATCATATTATATATATACGCCTAATCGAAAATTAACACAAATATAACGTTATCATACATAGTCCAGTTGTCCAATTCATAGTTCTCTTGTACTTTCTGATGATCACAATTGCTCGCCTTCTCGAGTTCGGAGTAAACTTGGTAACTGTATGGAAAAGTACAAAAAACAGGACTTCAATACAACATTATATTACGGATTTGGAGTACTTGTATTATTATATCAGGAATCAACTGAATAGGAAGTGCATTATACTCGAAACGTAAAATACTGTAACTGCAAAATATTTATGGTCAAGTCTATATAGAAATATTTTTACATCATCGAACGAGCATAATTTTGTTCATAAAATATTGCAGGCATCATAGTTTTGCTTATAAATTCAAGAATGAATGGATCGAATTATGAAGAGTTTGTGAACTCCCTCAATAGAAGTGGCATGTCTGATGAGTATAAACCATCCATTGTACATGAAGTTTCTGGTGTTGATAACCAATCATTTCTGAGCTCAAAGAAAAGAAAGATGGAACCCGGAAAAGAACTATCCGATAATAATACTTTTGGATATGTAGAAGTAAAGAAACTTGAGCATTGTACTAGAACACTTCAAAAAAATGTCAAGCTCATTATAAATGAAGCCCCAGATTTGGCAGAAGTTAAGAGATTATTGGCATCTGAGATGTTGGATCAAAACACTATATTTGATTTAGAGAATAATGAGCTTATCCAATTAGCAACACAATTGAAAACAAAATACAAGAAAGGGAACTTAAAAATATTCGACTCTATAATAAATAATACTGTTCGTGCTGTAGAGGAAGTTGAATATGATGATGATGAAGAAACAGTATGGACAGAAAAAAAAAAAAGCATTGAAAGTATGGAAAGAAAAGCAGCAAAAGTACCGAAGACAAAAGCAAGCGATATACCTGATCTCCCAGTAATAAATGACGTTAAGCTCTGCAACAGGGTTTTTATTCACAAGTCAATTATTAATAATAAATCGTATTTGCATAAATCTGAGCTAATGGCATCGCATAATGAACGATTGGAATTCTTGGGGGACTCTGTACTTAATAATCTTGTAACAGTTATAATCTTCAATGAGTTCCCAGAAGCAACTGAAGGTGAATTATCAAAGATCAGATCACTGTTGGTTAATAATGTCACTTTGGCTGAGTTTTCAATCTTGTATGGGTTTGATAAGAAGTTAAGGAGTAACATAAACGATCAAATCCTTAGGGATAGCACCCAAAAGATTTATGCTGATATATTCGAAGCATATATTGGTGCTTTAGCTATTGAACGCAAGTTTGATTATACGGAAATTCAAGAATGGCTCACTACACTAATGCGTAATAAGTTGAGCAAACATGCTATGCAAATCAATAATACAGAAGAAATAAACAAAGATGCCAAATCAGAACTATATTCACTAATCGGTACTGCAGCTTTCCATCCTCAATATGAAGTTGTCAAAACTGGAGATGGTTCTTCAAATCCTTTTGTAATAAAGTGCACCATGGGCGATGATATACTTGGAATAGGCACTGCTCCAAGTAATAAAGATGCAGGCTTAAGAGCAGCAATGGAAGCATTGAAAAATAAGAGATCGTTAGAAAAGTACAGCCAAATAAGATTCTATATGGATAGAAACCAATCAGTAATCAGTAACAAAATATCTAACAGTGCACCTGTATCGGCATCAAAATCCTATTCAAACGAAGCACATAAATATGATGCAACTATATTCCCGCTTATCGCAGATGTTTCTACAGATGTGGACAGCAAAGCAAAGAATGAACTCTATTCAATATTAGGGAAAAGGATGGGGGTAATTCCTATTTATGAAACGCATGAAGTATCATCGAAACAGTTTCGAGCCGAACTTAAAGTTAAGGGGGTACATGTTGCAACTGCAGTAGATGCTACAAAAAAAAAGGCATGCAGTAGAGCTGCAATGGCAGTTATAAATAATCAAGAAGCTTTAGATGCTTTAAGTGGTTTATAATTACAATATATATACTATACTTCAAAATACAGATTTGTAGAATAAAAGTTGGAATTTGTATAGAACTAAATCGTTAGACCGAATAAAATAATAATACGCGAAATATATGTACATGTTGAAGTCAACTTTTGTAAGGAAACTGGGTACTAATATGGTAATTATGTGTACCTGATATATATGTTCTATTGACCTTATAGAACCTTGCTTAACTTACTTTATTACTCTTAGCTAACTAACTTACTTTAACTACCTATAATTAGTTTCTAATTTCCTTGCTCTCTTTCTTGAGACTTGAGGAATATTCTACTCTATTTATACATCAAGTTTTGCAACACGCTATATATATACACAGTATATATATGCTTGTGTTCTCTTACAAGCTTTCAAGAAAGGTCCCTTGGCCCAGTTGGTTAAGGCGTGGTGCTAATAACGCCAAGATCAGCAGTTCGATCCTGCTAGGGACCATTCTCTCTAACACACCAGGGCGTGTGGCGTAGTTGGTAGCGCGCTCCCTTAGCATGGGAGAGGTCTCCGGTTCGACTCCGGACTCGTCCATTTTTTATTTTTTTATCTCAGTGTGTGGGTGTGATTTTTTAGATTAAATGGACATACATTATACGATAGTTTAAATAACCAAGTTTTAATTGAATAAAAAAGGAAATCGTGAGATACCATCTTGTCGGAATATGATAGGGAAGAACTCCAATGAATATTCCAATGATCAGAATCATGGTAAATATAATTATAATAAATCAACAAATAAGCCTCCCGAACATCTTTCTGAGTTCTACTCCTTCATGAGTAATAGTTCAAATTTGCCAGTATCTGCTGGACGAGAGCTGGCTAGAGGTAATTATGAATTTAATCAAATCATCGATAGAGAGCCATCGTTGAATACTTTTACATCATTTTCCCCGTCCGTTAGTGGTCTTTCGAATATAATAACTTCACAAGATTTCCAGCATACCACAGACAAATATAATCACATTATAGACAAAGCAGAAAAATTGCGATTAGCATTGGCAGGTGTGTGTGAAGCGGCTAACGAATTCGGACATGCTTTAGAAGATTCGATTAATGAATGCCCAAAAGTAAATAATTCAAAAAATGTAAGTAATGGGATGATGAATGCGGGTGGATTGCAACACATAATAGCAGCAAATCAAAATATCTTAAGTAGCTTGATATTACTGAGCTTCGAGAAACCGTTAAAAAAGGAGTTAGAAAATCTTCAGGAAGAATATAGTTCCAATTATAAATTTTATCAGCAAGAAGTGAAATCCAAGTCAAAATTATTAAAAGAAAAGGAAGTAGAAAACTTGAAACTTTCAAAGTCTAAGACAAGAAACTTAAATACGTATAAAATTAACTTATTGAGTTTAACGAACCAAATTGATGATATTGACCAGTTGAAATATGAGTATTACCATGAAATTAATTCAATGATAGAAAACTTTAATCGGGATCACCTACTTGTTAGAACTGGATCGCTTGTGAGAGCCCAGCTTGAAATATATGAAGGTATTGCTAAAAAAGGATGGTCTGGTGGTGGTTTGGATGAGTTATTAGCTATATCTCCCGATCTATTTGGTCCAGACTACTCGGACGAAGAGGATGAACAATCGGCAGAAGAAGTTCGAGGCAAAAACGACGGAATAACTCATGAGACGTCAACTCAACGTGATAAGAGTGGGTCTTTGAGCGGATCAGATTGTGGTTCCCAAATCGACGATACAGATAACACAATAGAATTATCGAAACAAAGTCAATCTGCGCTTAATCTGATTAGGTCCAACACAGAAATATCAAAGACTTCTAGGCAAGTTGAAGGGGATGAGGTACATAAATTAGACAACTGCAGCCAAGGTGCGTGTACTCAAGACGAATCGTTTTCGCTTCCAGCGATCAATAATTCAAATACTGTTTTAAATCAAACAGCTAAATTATTGGATTCAAATACCAATGATAATGATATCAATATTGAAAATCATGATATACTTAACGAACTTGACGATTAGATGTATGATATAAATGTATTTTTAATCATATATACTGTAATATAAGACTTTCCACTACAAAAGACTCACTTCAGAAATTCTGTCAGCAGCTTGTTCCATACTTGGCTTAATGTTTGTCATCGGTGCTTCAGCTGCCGGCATTTTACTTTTGTTAAAGCTTTTCATTGGTCTTAAGCCCCATTTTCTCAACATTTCGATATCTTCGTCCCATCCATTGCACATCGTTGTCAACATTTTCTCGCCAGTAAAAATAGCATTACAACCACTCATAAAGCATAAAAATTGTTCATGTTCTTTCATGGTATAACGACCGGCTGCAAGTCTAATGATTGATTCTGGCATAATTAATCTGGCAGTAGCAATGGTTTTTAAGATATGTTCGAATTTTAAGCGTCTTCCTGATTCACGAGGTAAATCAGAAATTTCCTTTTCCATCGGAGTTCCTTTAATTGGCACTAAGCGATTAATAGGTAAAGATTCCGGGTGCTTTTCCATAGTTGATAAGGTGTATAAGAAACCAATATGATCTTCCTCGGTTTCACCAAGCCCAAGGATACCTCCTGTGCATGCTTTGATTCCAGCATCTTGAACATTCTTGATTGTTTGCAATCTCTCATCATAACTCCTGGTTGAAATAACCTTTGGATAATGTTCTCTGGAAGTATCAATATTATGGTTGTATGCTGTCAATCCAGCCTCGGCTAAATCTGCAGCCTGTTTCTTATCGACCATTCCTAAAGTCACGCAAGTCTCCATTCCTAATTCTTCATTTATTTGTGTCACCATTTGAGAAATACGTTTTAATCCTGATTTACGGCCTGTCATGTCTCTCCATGCAGCACCCATACAGAATCTAGTAGATCCATTTGCCTTTGCAGTTCTAGCAGCCTTCATTACTTCATCTATCGAAATCATCCTTTCTGCTTTAGTTCCAGTGTCGTATCTTGTGGATTGGGCACAATATTTGCAATCTTCAGTACAGCCACCAGTCTTAATGGATAACAAGGTACACAATTGAACCTCTTGGGGATTGTGGTACTTCCTGTGTTGGATCTGAGACTGAAACACCAACTCCATTAATGGAGTATTGTAGATCTCACGTATTTGGTCCTTAGTCCATGAATTCAATGGTCTAGGAGTAGACAATGCTAAGTCAATGGCCTTCATATTAGACTCGTGGCCCGTGCCTGAGCTAGTATTGATATTGAAGTTAATTGAGGAGTCAACTCCTACTGAATTGGCTCTCTGGGCATTCAAAGGAGCAGTATTTGATGGTGCAAGAAGTCTCAACAGCTGAGAGGAGAAAGAACGTTTAACGATAAATCTAGAAGCCATCTTAACTTTAAATACGCTTGTCTAAAAGAGAATATCGATATTTCACTGAATAAAATAAAGATATGATAATTGACAATTATCTCGTTTTTATTGGGTATTCGAGCGATTGCAAAATCCTCCCCTACAAAATCTCCATCCCAGCATTTGAATCATTCGAGTCACTTGAGTCATCTTCCTAGATGACTCCCATGTCGTGGGACGAAAGGCCTATGCAAATGCGACATTCGGAATCTTGCTGCAAAAGTACTTACACCGAAATGAACAGAAGAGTTCATTATTAGTCCACCAAAATTCGGCATTACGCTTTCATTATGCTCATATTATTATGGAGCTATCATACATTATATTGTCTCTAATAGCATGTATATATCCAAAATTTCAAAAGTGAACTATTATCTTTTCTGAAACCCATCCGTATTACGCCTACGTTAACATATGAAGTAAATCTCTTTGTATGTAATTCTCTAGTTTCCGCTGCAAATAAATATAGAGCATATATAATGTACCCTATTTCAAACTTCTACTTCACAAAGTCTAAGATCTTAAACATCCATCTTATCCTTAGTATCTTAGTATCTGTACTGCTCAGTGTTCTCTTTGTGTTACTAATTTTCAGATCTTATACAATTTATTTCAAAGGGCATTAGCCCTCATTGGTTTTAGTGCGGTTACCGGAAAATACTTTTTCACTTCTCAGTCAATATGTCCGTACTTAAAACCAATTTTTCATTTTCTTGAAGGAAGATTCTTTTGTATTACAACACCGAGAAATAGTATTGAAAATGGCTCCAATCGTATGTATAACAACAATATGATATTGATAATAGCAGCAAATACCCTATGTACGGGTTCGTGTGTTCAAGTGTTTTTTTTGACTTTTTTTTGAAGGCATTTTTTGTCTAGCAGACTGGCTCTGCTATGAAGCTCTCTTAAGCGAAAGCAGATCATTTCTACATTCATAAATCCGTATCTGGATAAAACATCTTTGATAACGCAAACCCGGCCCTGGGCTTTGCTGTCTTTATCATTATTTGACACACCTATGGTGTACAATGATAATAGTGCAGTAGGCTAACATGGGATATAGACCACCAAGAAAAACACCGCTGCTAAGAAGTTAGTTGTTGACACCTCTGCCCCAACCGAAAACGGTGTTTTCGACCAAGAATCTTACGTCAAGTTCTTGATTGAAAACATTAAGGTTGAAGGTATCCCAGGTAACTTAGGTAACTCCATTTCCGTCACTGAAGAAGGTAACAAGGTTGTTGTTGTTTCTAACACCAAGTTCTCTGGTAAATACTTAAAGTACTTGACCAAGAGATACTTAAAGAAGAACCAAATCAGAGACTGGATTAGATTCGTTTCTGTTAAGCAAAACCAATATCAATTACAATTCTACTCTGTCGCTGAAGACGAAGAAGAAGAAGACGAAGAATAAATTATTTGATTCAACTAATATTTTGTATAATAAGATAGGTTTTGAATATATAGTTTATTATGGTCACGGGTGAGGTTTATGAATGTATTAATATCGCTTAATGAATGAAATTTGTAGAACGTCGTAAGGGATTCGGCATGAGAATATTAGGTAGGTTCATGTCTGAGAGCAAGGCGTGCTAACTGGGTATGTTCACCCTTCCCAGTGATATTTAATGTAACTTTATATCCTCTTCTTCTCTAGTTATAGTTTAGCTACGCATGGATTCTTAAATAGAGCAAGGAATCGTTGAATAGTCTGTACATTATCCAACTCAATAATCTGCACGGCGATGCTACGGAGAGTTGTGTATTCATAGAACCACAATCTTATTTAATATTTTACTCCCCAATTGTTATCTCTTGTCAAAAACTATTCCTGCCCATATACATATAAATATATAGATATCCCTGGCGTTACTATCGGGAGAGTTCGGTCAAACTACTATGAAGTTCCCTAATTTTCATTTCGGTAGCCAGATTATATGCACGTATTTAGAAAAGGAAACACTGCAACACAGAGAAGCAATTCGGATTTCTCGGGACAAGAATGCTAAAGTTGCAGGTAGGACTATTATTGTTCAGAAGTTAGACTTAAGTTGGCAATAAAAGTATTAATATTCTTTATCGTTTAATTAATCCCTCACAGAATATCTAGCACTTTTATCAAAATTGCAAAAAAACCATAAAATATGCGCTGCAAGTTAATAATTTGGTACGAAACATACCCATCATACTCTTGAAAAATTGTCTCTAACGTATATGGAACGGTTCATCATCGCAAAGTTCAGGATTACTACAATGTATACTGTACGGCAATCCAATTTCTTTGAATGAATATGTACTTAATGGTTTTAATATTTCGTCTACGTTCTTATGGTTTCAACTACAGTAAATATCATATTTCGCTTTTGTGGGACTGTAAACGTGAAACCTTTTACAAAACTACTAAATTAATAGTCCAGAGTTTTTACTTTCCATGCTGGTATAATACACGTAGAATGTGAAATTGTCTACAAGTTCTCCAGAAAAGCTGTCAACGCATCGGGAGAATTCATGAAGCTATAATGTTCTTTTTGGATAATAATCCAAATCGCAAGACCATGAACATCCTCAAAGCTACAGTGGTAAGCTCCGAACTACCTAGTTTAAAATCCTTTGATATCTCAAGTATATAAAGTAGAGTGACAGGCGAGATTGCACAATATCCATAGATTACACCTACAGACTGGCGGCTTATTTTCTCCCCTCAGTTATTGACTTCGTGGCCAAGTTGGCTAAGGCGTGAGACTGTTAATCTCAAGATCGTGAGTTCGACCCTCACCGAGGTCGCAGACTTTCTTTTTCGTCTTCGAGATTATGTCATGTTTGGATTATTTCTAAGCATAATGATTCGCTACTTAACTTTGTATAACTTACTCATTTATGTTACTAAGTAATTTACGTTATCATTGAACGATTTGCGATTATGATACGAAGTTACGTGATATGATTACAGACACGCCTAATATGACCCCAAGCAAGTCATTCTTGTAGTCCACTCATATGCTAGAAGCAGTATGCGAGTGTTACATAACCTTCCGCGGGACTTGAAAAAAATTCCTCACCTAAAAGATATAAGTTCATAGACAAATAAAATCTCTTGAATTATTTCTTCTCCACATACATCGTACCTGATATATCTTGGAAGTTACTTTAACTAAGTAGTCTGCTAGATATTACAGTAATACATTTGATTTACAAAAAGACATTAAAAAATTTTTGAAGTGAAAAAAAAACAAAAAAATTAGTCATGGAATCAATTACTCGAGTCTCCATGTCGGTTTGTCCATTTGTGAAGTCGTCTTCCGCTCAGGCTTTACGTCAATTAAGCAAGAAGTCAGGCTTGGCTAGCCAAGCACGCCAATGCCCATTTATGGGTGCTGCTTTGGATGCTAAAGAGTCGACAAGGTCGTATTCGTCAGCTACCAAGCCAGTTAGAGCTACTGCTTCTTCAATTTCTTCGAATCACCCTTCAAAGTTGCAATCGAAGTACGCATTCAAGTCTGATGAGCTCGTTGGAAACAAGAATGCTGTTAATCTCGATTCGAACGAAAATGCTTTTGACTACAAAGGCTACTTAAATTCCGAATTGAACAAGAAGAGAGCTGACAAATCGTACCGTTTCTTCAATAACATCAATCGTTTGGCCCAGGAATTTCCTAAGGCCCATCGTTCGAGCGAAGGTGACAAGGTTACAGTCTGGTGTTCTAACGATTATCTTGGTATGGGTAAAAATGAGACTACGTTAAATGAAATGAAGCGAGTCTTAACAAAGTATGGTTCAGGTGCCGGTGGGACCAGAAATATTGCTGGACACAACATCCATGCTCTTAAATTAGAAGCAGAGTTAGCTACTTTGCATAAACACGAAGCTGCTTTAGTTTTTTCGTCTTGTTTTGTTGCTAATGATGCGGTTTTGTCATTATTTGGTCAAAAGATCAAAGACTTGGTCATCTTTTCAGATGAATTGAATCATGCTTCTATGATTCAAGGTATTAGAAATTCAAGAGCTAAAAAGCATGTTTTCAAGCATAACAATTTGGCTGATTTGGAAGAAAAATTAGCTCAATATCCGAAATCAACGCCTAAATTGATTGCATTTGAATCAGTCTACTCCATGTGTGGTTCCATTGCCCCTATTGAAGCAATTTGTGACTTGGCTGAAAAATACGGTGCTTTAACTTTCCTTGATGAAGTTCATGCAGTAGGTATGTATGGTCCTCATGGTGCTGGTGTTGCTGAACACTTAGATTTTGATGCCCACTTGAAGTCAGGTATTGATTCGCCGGAAACTCAGACAGTCATGAATAGAGTGGATATGATTACAGGTACTTTAGGTAAAGCATACGGCACTGTTGGTGGTTACATCACTGGTAAGGCTGACTTAATCGATTGGTTTAGATCTTTTGCTCCTGGTTTCATTTTCACTACCACTTTACCTCCATCAATTATGGCTGGATCAAGAGCTTCTATTCGTTACCAAAGATCAACCTTGCAAGACCGTATTGCCCAACAAACTAATACCAGATACGTCAAGAACAACTTGAACGATATTGGTATCCCAGTGATTCCGAACCCATCTCATATTGTGCCAGTATTGGTTGGTAACGCAGCTGATGCTAAAATGGCTTCTGATTTATTATTAGAAAAGCATAACATTTACGTTCAGGCTATCAACTTCCCAACTGTGCCAATTGGTGAAGAAAGATTGAGAATTACCCCAACTCCAGGTCACGGTGCTGAGCTTTCCAACCAATTAATTGGTGCTATTGATTCTGTTTTCAATGAATTGAATTTGCCAAGAATCAGCAACTGGGAAGCAAAAGGTGGTTTATGTGGTGTTGGTGAGCCTGACGTTGCCCCCCAAGAACACATTTGGACTAATGAACAATTAGCATTGACTGATGCTGATTTGAATCCAAATATAATCGATCCTATTATCGAAACTATTGGAGTCAGTTCTGGTGTTAGAGTCTAAAAGGAATACTACATGCTTTTTTTCTCACTTAATGTGTTTTTTTTTTATGTTAGCTATGCCATCTTTTAATAAAATCATTCACTTATTAGCCAAATTTACACTTTATTATAGCGTAGTCTAATTCGATCATATTATAGCATTTAATGAAGTATTAAATTTGTAACACAAAATCGCAGGATCAAAACATCAACGCGTTAAATTGCAAAAGAAAACAATTATAATATACATTTTACAGCCCAACGCATAAGGCAATGACACTAGATAAAGATCAACTAATAAAAGTTTATGCTAGTAGACTAGTGAACTCATTAGTGCCGGTCGAATTTGGTCATGAATATATTCAAAGCATAACAAATGATTTATTGAGCCATCTATTAAACTCATCCAGATCATCATCTAATATAGATATTAACCAAATAACAAACCACTTCAAGACATCATTTATAAGTAATGGGTTACAGGAGCAGTGGGTCAAGTTCCAATCTATTCTTAAAACGCTTTCTCAGACAAAATCCGTTGAACAAATAAGCAATTACTTAATTTTTTTAAACGCTTTGCAGGGTACCTCAGAACCAGCATCACTATCACTATCAAATACCAGAATAGGGAGCATTAGTAACCATTCAAGAGGGTATCAAAATATAGAAGAACAAAGCATACATCATGATTTGCAATCGTCACCTTATCATACTTCTAACCAAACTTCAAAAGTTGGTAATAAACATTTCACAACTGCTGTGCCATTAAATGAGCTCATATCACAATACTACGAGACATTGCCAGAGGAAACTATATTGACATATTTATCCTATTGTCTATTGGGTTTGGATTCTCAATTATTATCATTTCTGCGAGACGGGCATTCGATCGAATTTCCCCCTAATATTAATAGCAGTTATTCGGGACTTCTCCATAATATAATAGAGGCTGGCTTAATATATAAAAATCTCAAATCATTCGTGGATTCTAATAGGCGAAAATTAGACTCACCTATAAAAACTGCATTTTTAAGATCTTTGGAGTCTGAATTAAATATCTATGTGAATCATATTAATGAGTATTTCAATACTGATCCAGCTTCATTAATAGATGTGTACAATGCAGTATTTCCTTTTATATTGAAATTGAGACTTTTATATTCCTTGACGAATGAATTAAATTTAAGCGGATATGAGTTTTTATCGAAAGTATATCATTTATCAAAGTTTGGTGACATAAGAATAAAGGATTTAACAAAAAAATTTTTTGTGCAAATCGCAGCTCCATACTATGAAATTCTTGAACATTGGATTGTGAAAGGGGAATTAATAGATAATAGCCATGAATTCTTCATAGCATTCAATACAGAAGCACAACACATTAATGACATTATTGAATATTTGCCCCAAAGGATACCTGACTTTTTTGTATCAATGAGTAAAACTATGGCCTACAAAATATATCAAATTGGGAAAATGATAATTTTTCTTCTTAAATATTGTAAAGAGTTGAAATGGGTTAGTGACTACAGTATGAAATATTCAACATATATCTTTCAAAATAATCAAGGTATACAGTCAATGTCATCAAATGCTATAATAAATTTAATTAATTTTCAGTATGAAGAAATTCTCAACTATTTTACTATAGTTTTGCAGGAGAAAAATAGCATGTTTCTTCATTTAAAGAATTTCAAGAAGTTTTTATTGATGAATTCAAATGATTTTATTGAATCTATAATAGAAAAGGGGATATTTCTATTTAATGAACCAGCAAATAGTCTAACGTCAAATCAGTTAGCGAAAGTATTAATCGAGTCAATTAATAACTCTTCAGTGAAGAGCTATCGATCAGATTATAAGAATAGATTAGATGCTAGAATTCTAGATCTAAGTCATGGGAACATAGGTTGGGAAGTGTTTACTTTAGAATATAAAATATCTGACTTGCCGATTTATCATATTTTAAATTATAATAATGGTACTTTAGAGTATCTAAAAATGTTTAATTTTCTTTGGAAATTAAGACATTTTAGTTACTTGTTGAATTTGAATTTTATTGAATGCTGCAACGTTAAGAAAAATGATTTACGGAGGATTCTGAGTAGGTATATTCTGTTGAAAAGACAATTGAAATCCAATTCAAACTTACGATTAGGTATCAGAGACAACAAAATTATTTGGTTAATGAAATCTTTCAAGACAATGTGCCTCATAAGACACCAGCTCATAAAATTTATATCAACATTGGTAAAGTACTTCTCATTTGACATTATTGAAAATAATTTCGATCAATTAATTGTCAGAAAGCTTTTTAAATCAAGCTCTCCTATTTCTCATTCAGCATCGTCCAAGGGCATGGGTATATTACCTATATTAAATGAAAATTTCACCAAAGCTTTGAAGAAAGATGAAAATCATTTTTCTAGACCTACAAAATCGAAGATAATAACGCATAATATGAACGAATTAACATTCGACGAATTGATTAATATACATACAGGGTTCTTACAAAAGGTTACACATTTCAAGATTCTAAACGATGCCGAAGCAGGAAAGTATTCTGGAACAAGTTATATCAAACAAATATACCAATTCTTAGAAATTTGCTTTGCCTTTATAAAAAGTTCAGAGGAATATAATAGTCTCATAATAAACTATATTTCCATTTTGAACGTAGAAGAAAATTTACGTTCTGAGGATATGAACCAGTTTGACGACGATCTCGAAGAATTAGAGAACAAACTCAAATTAATTGTTAACAAAATCTACAAGGGCTTGTACATGACCGACTACAAAAGCATGTTATATGTGTTTATAAAAGATCTAAGATCCGACATAGAACTCAAAGATTTGAGTCGCTTTTTTTAGTCCTTTTAAAGCTTTTCGGCCATTAGAGTATCTGCATAAGTTACAATTTAGGTTTTCATCATTGTTGTATTGTGTAACTAGGAATTCGTAACAAACCTCGAACAACCATTGGTCAATGGTAATCCGAGACAGCTAATACAGCACAGTTTGTGTGTCGTCATACTTTGATTTATATTTACGTATTCAATGTGTATATTTAAGAATATAATTCGTCTAAAAGCATGATTTGAACAGCCTATAATAATCGATAGTTACATGTCTGCATATTGAAGCGAGGAATACACTCTTATTATGGCCTACCATTTTACGTGTATTTCAATATAAACTCGGTGAAAATATCAAAATGGTGTATCCGAGGTTCACAAAACTAGCGACCAAGTATTGAGTGGGGATCCCCAGATTCTGAAAAGTTCCTTTATAAACTATAAATTTTTCATTTTTTTCATTTATTAAATTTGAAGATAGATTATTAAAAAATATTTATTTACAATGGAAGAAGTGGACAGTGTATTAGTTGATAACATTAAATCGTTTGCATCTGGCGGATTTGGGGGTATTTGGTATGTGTCATGATGTGGATTCTAAATAAGTAAATCATGAATACTAACATTGTAGTGCTGTTTTAACAGGTCACCCTTTTGATTTAGTGAAAGTCCGTTTACAAACAGGTTTATATAATTCATCAGTCCAATGTGTAAAGCAAACATTGGTTAAGGACGGTTTGACAGGTTTCTACAGAGGTGTGTTACCACCTTTGTTGGGTGTCACCCCTATGTTCGCCGTATCGTTCTGGGGTTACGATGTCGGTAAAAAGATAGTTACTTCATTTACTGGTAAAGAAGTATCTAACTTCTCTATTGCAAATATTTCCACTGCTGGTTTTATTTCTGCTGTTCCAACCACGTTGGTTGCTGCGCCATTTGAAAGAATCAAGGTTATGATGCAAATTCAAGATGGGTCCAAAACGACTTCAATGGCCTCAGTCGTCAAGGAAATGTATAGAACTGGCGGTATCAGATCCATTTTCAAGGGTTCTGCTGCAACATTGGCTAGAGATGGTCCTGGATCTGCATTATATTTCGCTACTTACGAATACCTCAAGCGCAAATTATCCACTCAAGACACTGATTTATCCTTATTTGCTATCACAATGGCTGGTGGTTGTGCTGGTGTTTCCATGTGGCTTGGTGTTTTCCCAATTGATACCATTAAGTCTACTCAGCAATCGTCGAACACTAATGTTTCAATTGTCAAGACTACACAAAACATTTACAGGAGAGGTGGTATCAAAGCATTCTTCCCAGGTGTAGGTCCTGCATTGGCAAGATCTTTCCCAGCTAATGCTGCTACTTTCTTGGGTGTTGAATTGGCTAGAAACTTCTTCGATAATCTCGTATAGAACATTATATACTTTTTTAATATTTCTTCATCTGCAGATTTGCATCGGCATGAAGAAATTTTGTCTATTTATGTGTACGATTAGTATTTATTTCAAAGAGCCTTTTGTTGGTCATATTCAATACTAGCAGTAGAAGTAGTTGAAGTAGTAAGTGGTAGTGCGCTGATTAAAATCTCCATTGAAATGTTCAACTCCTTAAACCTCGATAAGACTAACCTCAGTACTAATAAACATCTGTCTACAAATAATACAATTGCTTAGAGTACAACAATGTCTTTGACGGATGATCAAGTATGTAATGCATTTCAATTGCAGTTGAATTTATGGGAAAAATAGACTACTAACATCACTTAGGTGAATACTGAGCTTCGTAAGATGAAGGCCTTCATCGAGAAGGAAGCGCAAGAAAAGGCCAAAGAAATCAGATTGAAGGCAGATGAAGAATATGAAATCGAAAAAGCATCGATAGTTAGATCAGAAACTGCTGCTATTGACTCTACTTACGAACAAAAATTGAAGAAAGCATCGTTAGCCCAGCAAATTACCAAGTCAACAATTGGTAATAAGACCAGATTAAGAATTTTGTCTAAAAAAGAAGAAGTCTTGAAGAATATATTCGAAGCAGCTGAAAAGGAATTGGGAAAAACTACTTCTAATAAATCTGCCTATAAGCCAATTTTAACCAACTTGATCGAAGAAGGTGCTTTGGCTTTATTGGAAAATAAGGTTACTATTAAAGTCAGAGAAGCAGATGTTGCCTTGGCAAAGGAAGTAGCACCAGATGCAGCTAAGGAATACGAAGCAAAGTCGAAGACTCCGGTTGAAATTGTTGTCGACGAGAACGATTTCTTAAGTAAAGATTCTCTCGGGGGTGTCATTGTCATCAACGAAAGTGGGAAGATCGAAGTTAATAACACCTTAGAAGAGAGGTTGAAGTTATTAACTGAAGAAGCATTGCCAGGTATCAGGTTGGAATTATTTGGTATCTCTGAAACCAGAAAGTACTTTGATTAATATGTATTTTATTCTACTTGCTTAGAGATAATGATAAAGCCTTGACTATTGTAGTAATTCATTTTCATTTTGTTTTTAAATTGTTTGGTTTATAACCATATCTGCTTATTTTATAGTTCTACATATTTTTATATAAGTTTAAAAAACATCATTCATTAGTCTTATCGAACGTCAATAAAGAAAAATTGCGACTAGAATCTTGCAGAGAAAAAAATCGAAAGCATCTACGAATTTAAATTTATCTAACTGTCCTTCATACTTCATATCCATAATTCCTTTCTATAATCCTATTTGCAGGTTGTTTTATAAAAGCAAAGCTATTTGTATTCTGCGGTTTAGAATTCTTTTTATTGGTGTTAATTAGCTGTATCGACCAGGTTTACTTCTGAATTTTTCACAATCAATCAAAGAAATCATACATGTGGACCTCCTTACGTCACTTAATTCACCCTCCTAGGCATATATTTCGCCAATATCAGTTCAGATTATGCAATGATTTTATCAGATATAAATCGACAGTATCACGGAATCAAGAGATTCTAAAGAAAATTACCGGAATCGATACCCAAACTACCAAGACAGCTGATCCTACAGTAGGCACACCAGAATCGTTTTTAGATCACCATTTTGAACCGGATAAACTTGTGCCTACAGATGATAAGAAAATAATTTATAACAGGTTAAAGCCAATTACTCCGAACGATTCGTATGTATCGTGCACAATATTCGACATTAATGGCAATATCACAGAAGTCTCTCGAAAATATGCTAAAATGAAATTTCTTAAAAGCAATGACTTATTCCCTCGAGATCTCCGAAAAATTGATACTTCTTCGATTGACGTTGTGCCTCTGATTATGGTCCGGTCTCCCAATTGCATTCTTGTGAATCTACTCCATATTAAGGCTATAGTTAAAAAGGATAGTGTGATGGTGTTTGATACTTCCACACCATCGATTGCTACAAAGCTAGGATTGTTTATGTATGACCTTGAAATGAAGCTAAAACTCCCATCCGGAAACATCTCCTACGAGTTTAGGGCTCTCGAAAGTATCCTTATCAGTGTTATGAGTTATTTAGAAGCGGACTTGAAGAGTCACCTTCTGGGATGTGGCCTCATACTAGCAGAACTAGAAGATGAAATTGATAGAAACAAATTGCAAGATCTCTTAATGAAACTGAAAAATTTATCTAGTTTTTACCAAAAGGCCGTTTTAATCAGAAATGTTTTGGAAGAACTTTTAGACAATGATGAGGATTTAGCAGGAATGTACTTAACAGATCCTGTTAAGTTTGATCCGACTGTCGAGAATCCTACAGATTTTGCAGATCTAGAAATGATGTTAGAATCCTATTACAAACAATGTGATGAGTTTGTTCAACAGGCTGGGTCGTTGATAAATGATATCAAAGCAACAGAAGAAATTATTAATATTATCTTGGATGCTAATAGAAATTCATTAATGTTATTTGAATTGAAAATAACAGTTTATACTCTAGGATTCACAGTTGCCACTTTATTACCGGCTTTCTATGGTATGAATTTGAAGAATTATATTGAAGATTCAACTATTGGATTTGTAGCTGTTGTATGTTTTTCAATTTTGCAGGGTATTATGCTTACAGGGTTAAGTTTCCGAAAATTACGGAAGGTTCAAAAATTAACAATGATGGGTAATGGTAGTCATCTACATCACAGTTCCAGCCCTATTGGGTTAATGAATAAGGACAAATGGTACTACAGATTGTTCTATGGGAACAGAAATACTAGATATGATAAACCAACTTCAAGGGAAAGCGATGTTATATGGAGAATGATTAATGATGACAAACCTCTAAAATAGACTAGTTCATGTATATATTTGATACAGGTGATTTAATAAATAATTAAATCTAATATAATTATTAATTGTACATATAAAAGAGAAATATTGTTAATGCAATTGAAAGATAAATACTTTAGATCTAATCTGATTCTTCTTCTTCAGAGTCTGATTTATTAACGACTGCGTTGTCTTCTTCTTCGTCATCATCACTAGCCTTCGAGTACCCAGGTAAAGTACTCAAGTCGTCTTCCTTTGGTTCCGGCATTTCAGTAACTGTTGGTATATCCTCGTCATCAAATTTTTTGTGCTTACCTGATTGCGATGTGTTTCCCGCCGATAAGGATGAACGACGTTCCCTGAAAATAGGTTGTGCATCTCTTTCCGAGCCCGGCTTTATCAACGTACCATCTAAAGAAACCACTTTACCTGTAGTGTGAATTGATTTGACAGTAAATTTTAACTTACCTTCAATTTTAACACTATTTTCATCAGCCCAATATCCGAAAGATTTAAATTTATTAGTATTGTTGGCTTCTTCTGAGTATTCATCTTCTTGACTTGGAACAAAGCTCCAGTCAACAGGTATGTTGAATTTTTTAATTGAAGCATTAAATGTGTCATGGACTAATAAACCTATATGTGATGCAGTTTGCATGTAAATATATCCTTCCAATATGTCTCCAGCTTGGGGCCTCCATATTAAGAAATCTACTGTTACCCATAAGAAAGTGAACGGAGACGAATCTGTTATTTTGGCCACAGTGATAGTATCATCATTGGTATCTTTGGTAACATTGTCTTCTGATATTTTGATATTTGAATATGCTAAACATACCCCCTTGGCTTTTGGAAAGTAACTCATGATCAAAGGATCTAAATGTTGTGATTTAATACCGTTAATAGGGTTAGATATATGACATGGCGCTAATGACACATATAATGATGTTGTAAATTTTTGAAAGCATTCAGAGATACCTTCATCACCAATTAGATTGGTACTTTTTGGAAGTACGAATTGCTTCCGTTTTTTAAATTGTGGTTCATTAGGTGCGTTATGCCCATTACTAGTATCAAGTGACATGATTATTGGTATATATTATTCAATATATAATATTCTAAAGTTGAACTATTAAATCAGTTTGTATGAAGACTACAAGAAAGATGAGAAGCCAAAAAAAATTGAAAAATTTTGAGCCGCAATGCAAAGCAAAAAAATTTAGTATACTATTATGCAACTAATACGTTTATTCAAAGTAACTTATTCTTGAACTTGGATAAACCTGTTTGAGGTGGTGGACTGAAGGAATCAACTGTCGATTCATGGAGATGGGATCTTAGAGACAAACTTTCTTCCGTTTTCAATAATTGATCCTTCCTCTTGAATCCAGGTTTATGGGGTGGTGCTTTAAATACTGCAAAATTTTTCAATAATCTATTAGCGTACGTTGTTGGCGCGTCTTCTAGTTCAGAATACTCAGGAACACCGATAAACCTCACTTTCTTGACCTGGCCACTTGCGCTGTTACCTTCAGACGATGCAGATGACACCGATGACGCAGATGTATTCTGTGCATTAACTGTTGTCATTGAAGAATTGTTTGGAGATGCAGGATTGCCCAATTGTGGTGTAACACTA
This sequence comes from Debaryomyces prosopidis, assembly GCA_030578795.1. NCBI lineage: Eukaryota > Fungi > Ascomycota > Pichiomycetes > Serinales > Debaryomycetaceae > Debaryomyces > Debaryomyces prosopidis. The sequence goes on along the minus strand of JAKTZG010000014.1, from coordinate 57,932 downwards.
TTTCTCCTTGTGTTTCTTCTTGTAACTTGATCGCGAGTTTGGGGCTGGTTTTGTTGTGTGTTTCCTTGGGATTGTGCAGGCTCTGGTTGCTGCGTAGTAGTCTCATTCGCTGGAGGCGAATCAACAGATTTACGCAAATTAAACGCGGATGGTTCACTTGGATCGAATACAACTGAGGTCAATGTTTCCTTCTGTTGCGTCATGAGTGTACCTGATTTTGTTGCTTGTCGTAAATGTAATTGTAACCTTTGGTTAGCTGTTAGTGGCTTGGCCGAGTTGCTATGATTATTCTGCTCCTCTTTGACCACAATGAGAGGACTTTGTTTACTTGTAGGTGACGGCGACGAAATATGACTCGGTTGGGTTCCATTACCCAGCCTTGTTTGAGATCCTTGTCGTTTTATTGATCCGGACGGAGATCTCATATTTGAAGGTGAACTGAAAGATCCAGACGGCGAACGTAGCGGTGATTTAGGTGATTTCAAGCTGTTACTTCTTGCCAATGCAGCTGCAGCTCCCGAAGCGGCTTTGAGTGTATTATCTTGCACCACGGATACCCTAGGGTTAATCGGCAGAGACGTTGACCTACGACGACCAGAAAGAGTTGTGGTAGTAGCCGAATTAATTTCACTCCGTGTCGAGGATGGGAAAGTAGATAATGAGGAATTAGAATTCATAAATAATACAGAATTTGGTCTTGAATTGAGTGGATTTGATGCCTTGGATACAGATGGAGGTAACATGGAACTCCTGTTGCTTTGAGATGATGATCTTCCTCTGGTTACATTGACTGATAATTTACTAATACTGTTATTACTTGAAAGACTTGATATGGATGATGAACGTGACCCCTTAGTAGGCAGCAAATCATTTAGGTCTAGCTTTTTCAAATCTTGTTCAAGAGAGTTCAGATTATCTTCATCTATCTCGGGGAATTTCTCTAAATTGTTTGATTTATTCTTGCTCTCCAATAATTTCTTTTGAAAAATCTCAGTTTTGATGTTGTTGGCCTTTGGTTTCGGCTCGATTATCGTTGATTTTTTGGACCCAGATATAGTGTTCGTATCACTTTTAAGCTTGTTCTTTGATTCCTTTACTTTTTGGAATACATCTATTAATGCCTTCTTCGGTAACCCATACACTTTTCTAAATCTTAACTCTGATGAAATCCAGTTAAACCCAAATTCTTCGAACTTAAAAATCATATTTTCAAGCATTGTATAAGCTTGATTAATGAAATTTGAGAAATCCGATAGCGTCTTATAACTTATTTCATATTTAGAATTCTGTCTAACAAATCTCGTTAAGTTAGCGACTAGTGTCCCATTCTTTTTAGTTCCATTGAACAATTCGTCTACTTCCTTTAACAAATTTAATTTAAAATAATTTGAGTTACTTGATTGGAATGCCAATTTATGGTCATAAAGATGCTGATAATTAGAAAAATATATTTTCCGCCCTACTTTCCTTAAAATCGAATATATTTCATTCAATCTCAAAGTTAACATTAAGACCTTATGCAATGCATACTTTCCATCTGAGATCGACTTAACGTACTCTTCCTGTTGCGGTTTTGGAATAATTCTTAATTTTTGGAAAGGAATAAGATTCGGTTTCAAATAATGAAGCGTAGAACACAATTGCCCCGTAATGGTGAAAATCATTTCAATGTCCATATCTGTCAATGTAGCTTCCACGTAATTTTCGTCTTCTAATAAGGATGGATCTTCTGGCAATTTGTGCAATAAACCATTTGCCAAAGTCAAATCATTATCACTCTTATCAAATATTTGGTCCCTCAACATAGTTTCCAAGTCGCCAAAATAATTGGGAGATAATAGCTTCAGTTTTTCCTTCGTGATCTTAGCCTGCTGCAATCTTTTCTGGTACCCTTGTAAACAACTGTAGCATAATTCCTCTAATGATTTCAAACATTTTACCCCCGTATCTGGGCTTGGTAACTCCGATAATGGCTTGACAGCAGTATCGGGATTATCGTACGGTATATGTGTCACAGCATTGGAAATACTTATAGGTATAGGCTTGAAAAGTTTGAAATCGCCTATTATTTCTAGCTTCGTGCTAAATACTCCCTCATTAATGGCAAATATGCTTCCACACAACAATACCGCGTATTGAACCAATGGTACCTCTTTTGATTCCGTTGCGTTTGCTGCTAGCTTCTGTATTGCCGGAATCAAGTTCTGTATCTTAGTAATACAGTACTGATACTGAACAATTTTAGCGTCAAGTGCATCTATGTAGCCAGGACCACCTCCGTCTTCGGTTGTGGACATCTTGTAATTTTTCCAAAATCCTCTGTTAAACTTTAAACAAAAGATAAAACTACCTTCTCTTTTCTATTATACAGCCTTTGTATTGAAAATAGTCACAAATTGAAGTATTATTTATTTAAATTAGTATATTGGTTTTCCTTCAATTCAATTATGTTTTGTTGAAAGTTTGAGACGCTCGCATTTCTCGTCTGATGATATTTCGTTTGATATCATTTCCTTCTAAAAGCTTCAATCGCTACTATTACAAGCTTTACAATATATATATGACATTTGGCTAGAGTAAGTGCTTTCTTTAAAATCACAGTAAACCAACATACTAGTTGAAGAGGCCCTACTCCCGCTCACGTCTGTACCCAATCTCACGCCTTGGCGATTAATTCAGAATGATCGAACCTGATTAACACTCCATCTTATTTATTCACGCCTCATTCCTACAAAGTATGGGTCTCTCGAAGCTTTAATACCCCCATAATGCTGAAGTTGGTATCTGTCAGCAAGCTACCTACTATACTGGCTGCTAGATTCGAACGCGGTCACGTGCATTGTGAACAGAAGACATACCGACTGTAAAATAAAAACAAACAGTGGGTCGAATAATTAAGGCTAGCAACACAACTGGGACCGTCGTTTAGATCTGAATTCGATATATGAGTGTCACTGATTACAGGGCTACGGCTTTATTGACGGAACATTTTGGGTTCCCGCCACTTGCGATTATCGATGATGTTATAAATGCGGTGAATGACATTATGTATAAATGCACACAAGCGATGGAGACATATTTGAATGAGAGACAACAGAAACGACTAGAGGAGATAACAAAGAAGAAAAATAGCGACGAGGATGTAGTAATGGAAGGAAGTGAGGACACGCAGTTTACAATTCCGGAGGATGAAATACAATTAGGTACGGCTAAATTGGAAACATTGTTGGAAAGTCAAGTCGACAAAAACTTCGATAAATTCGAATTATATGCATTACGAAACATTTTCACGGTTCCATCAGACTTGGTGAGCGAAGGATGGGTGAGGTTGATGCATCACGAAGGGATAGAGTTCCAACAAGACGAAGATCCACGCAAACTCGATGAAGAAATCGAGAAGTTGATTAAATTCATAAACATGGAACTAAGTCTCCGCAAGATCCTAAAACTTCAAATTACGAAAGCTAATAAGCTTGTACGGATGCTCAGACAATTTCGCCTGTGTTTGAGTTTTTTGGATCACGAAAATAATAATGGTGAGAAATTGACGGCCGAAGCCCGTCTCGCAATAAAGTCCCTTTCTCCCTTAGATGAAAATTTGTACTTCTTGTTATCACAAGTCGACGACTTAATAAGCCAAGTTCTGAAAATGCATAACAAATTTAAGAATGGCGTCTCGCAGGGTGGAATCAGTGATATGACCTTCACACCTACAGTGAGAGATAGATATATACAGGGTAAGTCCTTCAGACTACTTGAAAGCATTGGAGTATTAGAACCAGACCACCTCCAGAACCCCCACAATGAAAGTTTGCATATTAGAGACTTCAATTCGGGTACAGATATCGAAAACGTGAAGCAAATTAATGAAACATTGCAGTCAATAAGACTGCGGGAGCCACAACTGCAGCCATCTTCAGTATAAGAGAACTATCACTGACGCTCTCTCTGTTTGTCCTACGAGATTTCCAATCATATTGTATACTAGCTTACATAGTAGAACTAATGTATGTACACTATATTATGTCGTGTTATAATCAGTTTTGGCTTTGTGTGATTTATACAACCAATGAAAAAACCTCAAAGTCAAATTATATTGTCTATACAAAGTTAGGTAGTGAAAGAAAACAGTATACAATAATCCTATAAATATATAGCAATATGGCAGGTACCTTGAAACCAGATCCAGCATTCCAAAGGTTCAATGCTGCAAAAGAATCTTTTGGAACATATTTCCGTTTTACCCCAAAATCAATCGCATTTAACTTGTTAATGATGGGAGCTATCCCAGCTGGTTTAGCATACTATGCTTATTCCAGTGACGGACAAACTCCGTTGAAAAGATTATACAGAAAGGCACCAATTTTAAGTGGTGAAGAATATGTACCAAGAGATAAAGATTTATAAAGAAACACAGGCCAAGGTCACCAAGTATTACCTGAATTGGCAGATCTTGCCCTGAAATTGTCAAGAAAAGACCAAACATTGCATTATATTACTCACAAGACTTCGTCTTTTGCTTCATCTTTTTAATTTAGTTCGCTAGAAATTATATTAATACATATTGAAGATTTGAAGGCTTTCAACTTCGTAGAATTGCTCTGGATAGGTCTTAGCCCGAAAATATGAAAAATAATATTAAATATATATGCTATTAGAAGAATAAAGTATGTGTACAATGGTATAACGTAAGAATCATTTGTAAAGTAAATGGAATCAGCGCTCCTGAACTTTGGGACACAAGAATTGTATCAGACCTTTCAAATGATTAACCGAAAAAACTTGTAGTTGTCGAAAGTAACTAAATTTGATGAGAAATAATCCCAAGTGTTTTATTTATTCCCATTATTGTTTAAGTCAAGCTGAAACAGTAACATACCTGATTTCATGTTTCTCAAGACTTTAGGTGAAGAAGCTAAAGAACTAGAAGAATGGTGATGCGCTATAGGTGTATGATTGGTAGGTTTTGCTATACTAGCATCAGTCACACTGCTTGCTTTCTTCACGCTTGGTCGCTCATTTGCTTTTTGACTAATTTTGGGTAATGACTTCCTTCTTAACTTGGAGTTTGCATTAGACTGTATCGAGAATGATTTCTTTTCGATAACAAACGAAAAATTATTTGTAGTATTTGAATTCACTGGAAATGTGTTCGAACATTCACTCAATGAAAAACTAGGTTGACTCCTATTTGCAGGAGTGGTATTTATTGAAGAATTTGATGAGGAATGTGGTACAGCTCCAATCAATGTATCTGGTTTTTGCATTATTCTATCCAGTGAATATTTCGTGGGTGAGCTGGATGTCGTACTAGAAGATTTTGGAGATGATGAGTTCTTTTCTGGAGATACAAATATCTCTATCAGTTTGTCTTGTTCTGGCGTAGATGGTCTCTTATTTAATGATAGGTTTGAATTTGATCTAACCGTGCTACCGCTTGTCGTTTTTTCAGTCATGATTTCATTTAAGTTGAAATTCAAATCCAACCCCAAACCAACGAAATTGGATTGTGGCTGCGACATATCATCATAATCAATAAAGCTGGAAAATAAGCTATTGTCATTACTTTCATCTTCAAGAGCCACGGGGCTTGTCAATTCGAGCAATGGATCATCCTTCAATAAATCATCTATCGTGATTTCTTTATCGTATTCGTATACCTCCGATGTTTTTAAATCCTCCAAACTGGAAAATGAATTCTTCTGGGATTTTAAGGGTTTCTTTGGCTTTGAAGGCTTTGTCACACTAGAAACCACACTAGATTTTCTGCTGCGTGAAACCTTTTTATCATTCTCTACTTGTTTCGTGATTTTGTGTTCGGCACTCTGGTTCATTGGGTTAGCTGGAATGAACTGGTTGCTTTGGGCCATCAACTGCTGTTGTTGCATCAAGAACTGTTGTTGAACCAAGTGCTGGTTAGCCAGCTGATTATGTACGTGTGTATTTGCATTTGGAGACATATTCATTGGAGGTTGCCCCACCATTACCGGTGTAGCATGTTGATTTTGTGCAAAAACATACTGGTTTTGGTAATTGCTCCTTGGTATACTATTCGTGGGTGTCTGGAAGACAGGTGTGTTGTTGGACCCATTCTTATTGCTATTAGAAAATACTGGACTGCAGTCGGTAGTAGGTGTCTGTAAATGAAATCTATTCATTTGGGACGTCAACTGAGTAGGACTTTGAAACATGTCATGCGATATTGATATAGGCGAAGCATCCACTATCTGGGGCTGGATAACCTGTTGAGGAGGCATGGGGCGGAATTGCTCGTTCGTAGGAGTAAACTGTAGCGAATGGTTTATACCTGTTCCATCTATATTGTTGTTCTGTGTATTAAATGGAATGGTCTCAATCGATAACTGAGAAGCCGGCTCTTTTCTTGGAATATACTCGTGATAACTCATCGTTCTAGTTGAGACTTCTTGCGCCTTTGATTCACCTTCTCGCTGTTATTTTCTCTTTCTTTGTTTCACTGTTTGCTCTAGTAGAGAGTCCCTGAAGTATCAATCTAGCCAAATTGTATTTCTCGTTGCCTGCTCAAAGATTGGTGTACTAGATAGTAATTAAGGGAGTCCTGGTTAGAATGTCTATTTCAAGTGTTTCAAGCGAATGTGATAAAAATAATGTAGGTTTAAACTAATAGTATCGATTAATCCAACTTGTGACTTAATATTCAATATAAGAAGAAAGTTATACTAAAATTTTCTTCATGAGTTATGCCCATGTTGGATATATTAAGGGTAATAATTTATTGCGATTTGTGAAAAATACTGGTTCATGCGGCTTTGTGTAACTTCTATTATATAGAATTCCCTAGGTGGAGATAACCAGCATTAATCAAGGCGAACACGAAGGTTTTTTATTCATACGGCATCGGTTGATCTGTATGTTGCGAGAAATATACGTTTTCATAGTTAATAGTTATTCTGGTGTAGTATCCTGGTAAGAGTAGTTCTGAAGAAAGGGTCCTACGTGCTTAGTGAGTTACAAATCATAATATTAAAATCATGTGCCACTTATTTATACTGAGTAATACATGATAAGGGTTGTAGTATCATATGTTGACTTACAAATAGATACATGAGGCACTCTGAATCGGCCGAGTAAAAAGAGCTCTTCTATCAGTCCGAGATGGGCAGATTTTTTATGTCGGCATTACGATAAAGGGCTTTTTGATAAGGAGCTTTCTAATAAGGAAAATAAAGACCTGGGTTTACTAATTTTGAAATTTGAAATTCTGATATCGTCTATTGTCCTAGACCAGAAGCCAAAGGTGTGAGTATGTCTAATTATGACGTACACGCGGCCTGCGTAGCCGACTTTGATTGATTTGTGGTACCCTCAATAAATTAATGAGAGTCATGATTCGGAAATCAAGGGAATTGAGGTCAAGCTCTTATTGATACAAGTTCGGCTTTGAAGATAACACATACAAATAGCGTCATTACATTCTATTTTCAATATTACATTGTATTTTTTCTAATAAATAACCAATTGTCACACGTAAATAAAATAAACCCTATAAAAAATTAAAATAAAACCCAAATCTTATATGTACAAAAATAAATTTCACTTATACCTATTATCCATACCCAATGCACTGTATTTTTTTGTTTTTATCTTTTCTTGTATAAATAATTAATGGAAATGTCATACATCTTACAAATATTTCGTGAAGTGAAGGTCGTTTAACCATCCAACCTTTTCGAAAGCTGCAAATAACCTACTAGCCTTGTTGACATCTATTCTACAGGCCTTCTGTGCGTCGGTACGTCTGAATTGCATACCACTCTTCATACGGTTGACCTTTTCGAAAAATAACCTTCTCTTTGAATCAAGGTACACATTGCATGGTAATCTCAATGTTGATGCCAATAAAATTTCTGCAGGATGCAATTTGTCCGCGTTAGGATCGTTTCTCAAGTCCATAGGCTGTCCCTTCCACTCGACTTTCAAACTTCTGTTATTGCCCTTAGGTAAAGTCGAAACATCAGGTGAGTAATCGGGGATATTCTCGTCTATGAATGATGCCTGTTGTATTGCCAATGGAGAACCAGCATACGAAGTCTCCTTTCTGACCTTTTTCTTTCTTGGCGATGGTGACTGTGAATTGGCCCTTGACGACTCAAGGTCCGAGACACCACTTCCAATTGCTGAACCTTCCTTTGCTATTCTTCTTGTCCGCACTCTTTCCGTGTTTGTGAAATCAGAATCGCTATCTGAATTAAGCTCTCTTTTGCGACTCACTATTCTTCTAGCAGATTGAGGCTGCGATTTTTCTCTCGCGGAAATGATTGAATACTGCTCAAGAAACTTGAATTGCTTTGCCTTGTAATTTGAATCAAGTCCATTCCATGCATTCACCTTCAATTCGTACTTCTTATAGTTTTCAATCTTGAACGGACTTGAACTCAAAACGTAATTCTTTATCAACGCACCTCCTTGTGTACTACCATTGTCCTCAATGCTATCATTGGTAGTGGTGCTGTTTCTCTGATATGGTGATAATGGAGGACTCAAAATCGTGCTACCTCCACTGGTGCTTGATGTGGTAGTATTGCTACTACTTGGTTTATAAAAATTGTCTTGCTTACTAATTGTGGGTGAGTTTGCTTCGGCCTCTATCTGATTGTTTGGGGTCAAGCAACCAGAATCGCCTCTCTGATTGATACTTCTTGCTAATGGTTGATACATAACTGACATATTATAACTCATAAGTGTAAAATACCCAATTTATAATTAACCTCCAAGTTACCAAAATTAATCATTGCAATTGCAAGTATATTTATTTATTTATTTATAGAGGATGACTATTTAGATAGGATGCAAATTTTTTTTTCTTTTTTTTTTTGCGGAAAAAAATTATATGCATGATTAAAAAGAAACGCACCTGAATGATATCGAACTTACTGCACCATCAATTGACCCTTTACTATAGACAACTGGAAATCAATGAGCACCTTACTGATGGTACCAAGGACAAGGATTTCAATGGTGGCGTCTGTTTTGTCGTAGCTTCGTTGAATCTCTCACAAATCAAGATCGCATTTTGTTATCGGATCTGTGTCACTGCATAAACCCCAGTGACCTTCGGATAGAAAGGAATGATTTTTTCATATTCGTGCTTCTTTAATCATTTCTGTTTTATTCGCCGCTTTCTATTGGCTCTTTTTTTCATTTACGAACAATCGTTTGTTTGCAGTGAGAACTTCAATTCAACATTTGTCAATTGCAATCGATACGTTGGTACGACCATTGTGTCATTTGATCTTATTTCACATGATGTCAATCAATTGACCGGTGTTTTTTAATTTCAGACATATCTAGCGCTCTACTACTTACATACGGTATTGGGTGTTAGTACGCATAGAAAACCGGTCATGGAGATCGTAATAATACCCAATCGCAATAATTCTATTACAGCATATTAGTGTCATCGAATTTCCCAATCTAATGACAGACATCCGTCCATCGTCACTGCCAAGTACTGAATTTTACATGGTCATGCGAGTAACATTGGGAATGCAATGTAGCGTGGACGTCGGTTGCATTTGTAGCCCGCACAACTTCCGCCATGGTAGTTCCACTGGTGAAACTATAAGTCCGTATCTTTGGCTTGGACGCAGGAAATACGGAGATCTCGAGTTCAAGTTCACGTAGCGCCAAAAACATGTATAGATCACGTGATTCAAGTCGAATTTTTCTGTCTCATCACCTAGAATGTTCGAGTATGATCTAAAACTTTGAATACGGTCAGTGGGTATGGTATTAAAGCTTGTTAAGACTGCAATATCAAACATAGTACCTTTCAAAAGCACGATGGTTGAATACGGAGGAAAACTAGTACTAGCACCGATGGTGAGAAGTGGAGAGATCCCCACAAGACTTATGGCGTTGCGATATGGGGCCGATCTTGTGTGGACTCCCGAAATTGTTGATAAGAAGCTTATAAAGTGCCAAAGGGTGCAAAACGATGATTTGGGGACGGTAGATTTTTTGGATCCAAACAAAAAGCTTGTTTTCAGGACATGTCCAGCAAAAGAAGGGGGGAAGCTCATATTCCAGATTGGGTCTGCCGACGCTGAGTTGGCAGTGGAGGCCGCTAAGATAGTAGCACAAGACGTAGATGGCATCGATTTAAACTGTGGATGTCCGAAGCCATTCTCTACCCATTCAGGGATGGGAGCAGCGTTGTTGTCTACCCCAGACTTACTTGAGCTGATTTTGAAAAACTTGGTGACTCAAGTAGGAAATGTGTATAATATTCCGATTAGTGCTAAAATTAGACTTCTTGACGAAGCAGATGCGGCCCCTTCGTTAGCACTTATTGATAGATTATGCAAAACGGGAATCTCAAACTTAACATTGCATTGCCGTACCCCTAAAATGAGAAATAGAGAAGCCCCCATAAGGGACTTCTTACCGGCAATCATAGAAACTGTTCACTCCAATAATGTGAGTTTCATCATTAATGGATCTATTCGTAACCGCCGAGAATTTAACATATTGCAACAGAAGTACGGTAATAAGGTTGGAGGTATGATTGCAGAAAGTGCAGAATCTAATCCGACTGTTTTTGCAGAAACCCCTTTGTCGTGGAATCGAGTTGTGCCTGAGTTTATCAAAATAGCACAAGAAATGGATAATTATCCGGGAAATACAAAATATATAATGCTCAATCAGGTTCCAGGTAAATCCAAATTTTATCAGAAATTTTGTCAGGCCAAAACACACAAAGAATTATCTGAAATTGCCGAGACAATAGGCGAAGAGGGAAATAAGATCATCATGAAGTATATGCAAAAAGATGTGTTGATTGACCCTCCAGATTTCGAGGATTACCAATATGAAATACAGAACAAGCGCAGATTAGAACATAAGGAAAGGATTAATGATAACGAAAAAATTGATAAGAAACAGAAAACAGTAGCCGTCGCTGTATAATAGAATTTATAGACTACTCTCAATATATGAAATACGATACAGTAACAGTTCATTAACACCCTTTTTATCTATATACAGCTTGTGGGTTCAAGCAAATAAATTATAAAAAAATATAAACAGTGATATAGCATTGAAATACCAATCCCCTCCAGGAATTAAAATACAAATTGAGCTCTTCTTTAAATCATACTATTCTTACTGTTCTCACTCTTGAAGAATTTACTTTTCCAGACTTTTGTTAATTGACAATCTCCAACTCTTGTGTCTTGAAGATAACCTCATTAAAATGCAATGCAAGTTTTGCGCTTAATAGTCTCCTATTAACATTCTTATGCTAAAAGACGCTTAATACCACACCAAGCACCTGCAGCACCTGCCATTAAGGCTGTAGAATAACCCATTGGTCTAATTCCCGCACTACTTCTGAAAAGAGCACCAGCTAAACCACCAGCTACTATAGAATTAGCGTCGTCATGTTTACCTCTAACAGCATCTAATGATGAATCGATCAAGTTGTAACTTAAAGCTAAAACACCAGCAGAGTTACCCAAAAATGGACCTCTTTTAGTAATGTGATTCAAAACGGTGTTTAATTGTAACTTAGGCGAAGCATTCTTTGGTAAATTGTTAATACCTTCTTGAAAACCGTAAGCACCACCAACACCTAAACCCATCAAGTATACCGCACCAGTACCGTAACATAAATCATCTGTCCAACTTCTGGAAGGAATTAAACCCTTGGCACCCTCGATATCATTTAATTGCTCTTCTTCCAAGTCTAAGTACTCAACTCCCTTTTCCAATCCCGCTAATGGATGTAATCTGGTTGAATCTAAAACACCTGGTGCTTGTAAAATGGATGAAACATCCGACACTTGTGCCGGATCAAATCCCAACGAATTTTTTAATTCAGCTTCTTTCTTCTGTTCTTCGGTCTTACCTCCAAATAACCAAGACATCTTATATATATTTCTATTCTTCTATTCTATTTTATCTATGAATAGATTTGGTCACACTATAGTAATTTTTCAATCTTCGCCGGTAATAATTTTCATCTTTTTTGTCATATTGTTACCCGGATTGATTTTTAAATTCTTTTTTTCTTTGCTCTATCGCTTCACTGGGGATCGAACCGCAACGTTTTGCGAATCGGCTTCCTATAAAGACGTTTTGCAACCACCTAAGTTTTTGACTTGAACACAAGATTGTTGATTAGGAGTGGTTATGTAGCACTATAATTGGTCTGTTATTGGCATTTATAATTTTGCATCGTCACCCTTTAAATTTCCTTGCACTGTTACTGTTGTTCTACAGTTTTTTTGAGATTTGCCACAAAAAATGCAAAAACTTTATCACTTCGAAAGAGAACTACGATTATTCGTTGCACATTTTGCAAATGATATTGAAACGGAGAGACAAAACCTTTTTAGCCCATTTTAGGATGTCATTCTATCTTGTACAATCATAATTTCAAAGTTTCACATGGACTATGTGTGACAAGCTTAATTTCTCATCAAATAAAACAGTCTTGGTGTCTGATAAGTAGCACGCCCATCTAATACTCGCAATTTTTGTGTGGAATATTTAGTGCGAATTTCGAAATATGTTTGCATGTCAACGGCTTGCAAGAGGCTCATGTTGAATAAATACCCATAGTCTTCGTTACATTACTTAGTCTCTAAAACTCGAAATAACCTAACTCAGAATTGTCTTTATCTGAAATTGCATATTGTTACAACAAGTCTACAAGCAAATTCTATGGTAAAGCTACTAACACCATGTATACTATATCATGATATATTACCAAATAGCCTGTATTAATCTCTTCTTACACACGCGGATCATGAATGTCTTTCCGATGTCTTATGTATTTTGTCCAATAACGTCTATTACTTAATCTCTTATACCACTCGATCAACTACGTCAATTAATGCGCATATTTTGGGCCAACACAGGGCCTTAGTTTACTGGGCGATCGGCAAAATGTTGGGATTGCATTGCGCATACATCGGCACACCTATAGTACTAAAGACCATCACTCTAGGGGCGTCGTGTATCCACCGGGACTCACTAGGCTGCGAATTGTCTTACAGTTGTATTTGTTGGTTCGAAACTACCTTGATATCTATGGTGGAAAAATATTTATATAATGGAATCATAATCCAGATTTTTTGATTCTTCTTGGACATTGTAATTATAATATATATATTTAAAACATTGTTGTTCTAGAATATAGAACTACTGCAATCCGTACTAAGCACTCACTGTTAAACTTAACTGTCCGGTTTTGATTTACAGTTACAAGCAGAAAAGTTTTGTTAATAACTTGATTCTGACCAATTGAAATTTGATTCAAAATTTTCAATTGTATTTATTAATCGCCAAATATATTAGCTACAAGGTATGTTTTTTATTTGAACGAAAAAGAGCACATAGCGTCTATAGTTGGCAGTAAACGTCAGATGAGCCGATTTACAATTCATCGCGCAGCCGCGAACACCCAAAAAATGGATTTATGAACTGAAAATATGCACTAGTTAGTTTCAAAAACGTTGTGACAACGAAAATAACATCTTAGAATACCTAGGGGCTGTTATACTTCAGAATTGATCGGATCATTGTATGAATGCCATTTGTGCCAAATTAAAGGAGCTCACAACTAACATATCGTTCAATAGGTTACTATTTCCAAATTTTAATTTACGTCATCAATATAGAATATTCAAGTATATTCCAGTTAAACGACTTAATAGATTAATCAACTACAACAGTTTTAGTGCTACGAATAACGACACCAACAATAACAAACTAAAGAATACCATTGATAATAAATATAGGATGTCTGACGTAAAAACAGAAGTAAAAAATTATTCTCAGATGCATCAGAAGTTGGCCGACCACTTCAGAGGATTGAACTCGGTGGAGACCGCAGAGCCCGGTAAGGTTACAGATTTCGTAAGATCGCACGAAGGTCACACTGTGGTTTCTAGAGTTTTAATTGCAAATAATGGTATTGCTGCCGTTAAAGAAATCAGATCGGTCAGAAAATGGGCCTATGAGACATTCGGCGACGAAAGAGCTATTCAGTTCACCGTGATGGCTACCCCAGAAGATTTGGAAGCCAACGCGGAGTATATTCGTATGGCTGACCAATTTATCGAAGTTCCCGGCGGAACTAATAATAACAATTATGCCAACGTTGAATTGATTGTGGAAATTGCAGAAAGAACTAATGTCCATGCTGTCTGGGCCGGGTGGGGTCATGCTTCAGAAAACCCATTATTACCAGAGATGTTGGCTGCATCGCCAAAGAGAATCTTGTTTATAGGGCCACCAGGATCTGCTATGAGATCTTTAGGTGATAAAATTTCTTCCACTATTGTCGCTCAACATGCGGATGTGCCTTGTATTCCATGGTCCGGTACTGGCGTCAAAGAAGTTAAAATTGACGAAGAAACTAATTTGGTTTCAGTTTCTGATGCTGTTTATGCCAAGGGTTGTTGCACAGGTCCAGAAGATGGCCTTGTTAAGGCCAAGCAAATTGGATTTCCAGTCATGATTAAAGCTTCTGAAGGAGGTGGTGGTAAAGGTATTAGAAAAGTCGATAACGAAAAGGATTTTATTGCTTTATACAAGCAAGCATCTAACGAAATCCCAGGGTCTCCTATCTTTATTATGAAGTTAGCTGGTGATGCTAGACATTTGGAAGTCCAATTATTAGCCGATCAATACGGAACCAATATTTCACTTTTTGGAAGAGATTGTTCAGTGCAAAGAAGACATCAAAAGATCATTGAAGAGGCACCTGTGACTATAGCAAATAAGGAAACCTTTCATGCCATGGAAAATGCTGCCGTTAGGTTGGGCAAATTAGTTGGTTACGTTTCTGCAGGTACTGTTGAATATCTTTATTCTCACAGCGAAGATAAATTCTATTTCTTAGAATTGAACCCAAGATTACAAGTTGAACATCCAACCACTGAAATGGTCACTGGAGTAAATTTACCAGCTGCACAATTACAGATTGCTATGGGTATTCCAATGCACCGTATTAGGGATATTAGAACTTTGTATGGTGTGGATCCACATACCTCAACTGAAATTGATTTTGAATTTAAGACGGAGAGTTCCTTAGTTAGTCAACGTCGTCCTGTTCCTAAGGGTCACACAACTGCATGTCGTATTACTTCAGAAGATCCAGGTGAAGGATTTAAACCTTCTGGTGGTTCTTTGCACGAATTGAACTTTAGATCGTCTTCTAATGTTTGGGGTTATTTTTCTGTTGGTAATCAATCTTCTATTCATTCTTTCTCAGACTCTCAGTTCGGGCATATATTTGCTTTCGGTGAAAACCGTTCTGCTTCAAGAAAGCACATGGTTGTTGCATTAAAAGAGTTATCTATTAGAGGTGACTTCAGAACAACCGTGGAATATTTAATTAAATTATTAGAAACTCCAGATTTTGAAGATAATACCATAACAACTGGTTGGTTAGATGAATTGATTTCAAAGAAATTAACATCTGAAAGGCCTGATCATTTTGTCGCAGTTGTATGTGGTGCTGCAACTAAGGCTCACATACAATCTGAAGAAGATAAGAAAGAGTACATTCAGTCTTTAGAAAAAGGTCAAGTTCCAAATAAAGCTTTGTTGAGAACAATTTATCCAATTGAATTCATTTATGAAGGGTTCAGATATAAATTTACAGCTACTAAATCATCGAATGATACTTATACTTTATTCTTAAATGGTACGAGAGGAGTTGTTGGTGTTCGTTCATTGTCTGATGGTGGGTTATTATGTGCAATTGACGGTAAATCTCACTCCATTTACTGGAAAGAAGAACCTTCTGCTACGAGATTATCTGTGGATGGTAAGACTTGCTTATTGGAAGTTGAAAATGATCCAACCCAATTAAGAACTCCTTCTCCAGGTAAGTTAGTGAAGTACTTGATTGAGAGTGGTGAACATATTAATGCCGGTGAGGTGTATGCGGAAGTTGAAGTCATGAAAATGTGTATGCCATTAATTGCCCAAGAGGACGGTGTTGTTCAACCAATTAAGCAACCTGGTTCTACTGTGAATGCTGGGGATATTTTGGCTATTTTAGAGTTAGATGACCCTTCGAAGGTTAAACATGCAATGCCATACGAAGGAACTTTACCTCCATTAGGTGATCCTGTCGTTAGAGGTACCAAGCCGGCACACGCTTTCCAACATTACACAAGTATTTTAAGAAATATTTTAGCTGGATTTGACAATCAAGTTATCATGAATTCCACTTTAAAGAGTTTGATTGAAATCTTGAAAAGTAAAGATTTACCATATTCGGAATGGACTCAACAAGCCTCTGCATTGCATTCGAGATTGCCAATTAAATTGGATGAATCATTATCAACTTTAATCGAAAGGAACCAATCGAGAGGTGCTGAATTTCCAGCACGTCAAATTTTGAAGCAGATTCAGAAGTTCACTTCTGATCCATCAAGTGACCCAAGTGTTCATGAGGTGGTTAAACCATTGATTGAAATCGCCACTAGATATTCTAACGGTCTTGTCGAACATGAATATGAATTTTTCTCGACATTGATCAACGAGTACTTTGAAATCGAAAACCTCTTCTCTGGACCTAATGTACGTGAAGATGATGTTGTTTTGAAATTGAGAGACGAGAATAAGGCTGATTTAAATAAGGTTATTGGTATTGTTTTATCTCACTCTAGAGTCAGCTCTAAAAATAATTTAATTTTGGCTATTTTAGATGAATACCAACCATTATTGCAATCTTCCTCCAACATTGCTAATGGAATCAGGAAAGCATTAAAAGACATCGTTGAATTAGATACTAGAGGCACCACTAAGGTGGCTTTGAAAGCAAGAGAAATGTTAATTCAATGTTCTTTGCCATCAATCCAAGAAAGATCAGACCAATTAGAACACATCTTGAGATCCTCAGTTCTTCAAACTTCATATGGTGAGATTTATGCCAACCATCGTACCCCAAGATTGGATATTATCCGTGAAGTTTTTGACTCCAAGCACACAGTATTTGATGTTTTGCCTCAATTCTTAGTCAATCAAGATGAATGGGTTTCTATCGCAGCCGCTGAAGTTTATGTTCGCCGTTCATATAGAGCCTACTCATTGGGTCCTATTACTTATGATTTCCACGATAAGTTACCAATTATTGAGTGGAAATTCCAATTACCAAGTCTTATTACATCTCAGTTAACCGCTGTTCAACATTCTCAAAATCCAGATCAACCTATGAACCGTGCTGCATCTGTTTCTGATTTATCCTTTGTTGTTGACCAAAACAAGGAACAAAAGACCAGAGTTGGTGTGTTAGTTCCATGTAGACATCTCGACGATGTGGATGAAATGCTTACTGCTGCTATCGAAAAGATTCAACCTTCTGATGGAATTTCTTTCAAAGCCAAAGAGTCAGAAAATTCTAAGGCATCTTACTTGAATGTTTTCAACATAATTGTGACCAATATCGATGGTTACAATAATGAAGACGAAGTTTTGGCTAGAGTCCATGAAATTCTCAGTGAATTTAAGGAAGATCTCAAATCTGCTTCTATTCGTCGTATTACTTTTGTTTTTGCTAACAAAATAGGTGTTTATCCAAAATATTTTACTTTCACTGCGCCAGATTATGTTGAAAATAAGGTTATCCGTCATATTGAGCCTGCATTGGCATTCCAATTGGAATTGGGAAGATTAGATAACTTCGATATAAAACCAATATTTACTGACAACAGAAACATTCATGTTTACGAAGCGGTTGGTAAGAATTCACCATCTGATAAGAGATTTTTTACAAGAGGTATCATCAGAACAGGTGTTATTCGTAACGATATAAGTATTAGTGAATACTTAATTGCTGAATCTAATCGTTTGATGTCAAGTATTTTGGATGCACTTGAAGTTATCGATACTTCTAATTCTGATCTTAATCATATCTTTATCAATTTCTCTGCGGTATTTAATGTTTTACCGGAGGAGGTCGAAGCTGCCTTTGGCTCATTTTTAGAGAGATTCGGTAGAAGATTGTGGAGATTGCGTGTGACAGGAGCTGAAATTAGAATTGCATGTACAGATCCAAATACTGGTAACTCTTTCCCATTACGTGCAATCATCAATAATGTATCAGGTTATGTTGTCAAATCCGAGTTATACATGGAAGTGAAAAATACGAAGGGTGAATGGGTTTTCAAATCAATTGGTTCCCCAGGTTCCATGCATTTGAGACCAATTTCCACGCCATACCCAGCAAAGGAATCCTTGCAACCAAAACGTTATAAGGCTCATAACATGGGTACCACCTACGTTTATGATTTCCCTGAATTATTCCGTCAAGCTACTCTCAGTCAATGGAAACATCATCCAAAAGAAAAAGTTCCAAAGGATATTTTCACTTCCTTAGAATTGATTTCTGATAATGGAGATTTAACTGCCGTAGAACGTGATCCAGGTAGCAACAAGATTGGTATGGTAGGATTTAAGGTTACTGCTAAAACTCCAGAATATCCTCGCGGCCGTCAATTTATTATTGTTGCTAATGATATTACCCACAAAATTGGTTCGTTTGGTCCAGAAGAAGATGAATTCTTCAATAAATGTACAAAGTTAGCAAGAAAGTTAGGAATTCCAAGAATTTATCTTTCAGCTAATTCGGGAGCTAGAATTGGTATTGCTGATGAATTAGTCCCACTTTTTAATGTTGCTTGGAATGTTGAAGGTTCGCCTGACAAAGGATTTAGATATTTATATTTGACTCCTGAGGATAAAAAGAGCATTGATGAAGCTGGGAAATCAAACACAATTGTTACTGAAAGAATTGTTGAAGATGGTCAAGAAAGATATGTTATCAAATCTATTGTTGGTGAAGAAGATGGTTTGGGTGTTGAATGTCTTAAGGGTTCTGGTTTGATTGCTGGTAGTACATCAAGAGCCTATAAGGATATCTTTACTATTACTTTAGTCACATGTAGATCTGTTGGTATCGGTGCTTACTTGGTTAGATTAGGTCAAAGAGCTATTCAAGTTGAAGGTCAACCAATTATTTTAACCGGTGCTCCTGCCATCAATAAGTTATTAGGAAGGGATGTTTACTCGTCTAACTTACAATTAGGTGGTACTCAAATCATGTACCGTAATGGTGTTTCACATCTTACTGCATCTGATGATTTGGCTGGTGTTGAAAAGATCATGGAATGGATGTCGTACGTTCCAGCTAAACGTGATATGCCAATTCCAATTTTGGAAAGTGAAGACAGTTGGGACAGAGAAATTGACTATGTACCACCTAAGGATGAACCTTATGACGTTCGCTGGATGATTGAAGGTAAGCAATTAGATAATGGTGGTTTTGAATATGGTTTATTTGATAAAAACTCTTTCCAGGAAACATTGTCTGGTTGGGCAAAGGGTGTTGTAGTCGGTAGAGCTCGTCTTGGTGGTATCCCAATTGGTGTTATTGGTGTTGAAACTAGATCCGTGGACAATTTATTGCCTGCTGATCCTGCTAATCCAGATTCTACTGAAATGATGGTTCAAGAAGCGGGTCAAGTTTGGTATCCAAATTCTGCCTTCAAGACTGCACAAGCTATCAATGATTTTAACCACGGTGAACAATTGCCATTGATGATTTTAGCCAATTGGAGAGGTTTCTCTGGTGGCCAACGTGATATGTTTAATGAGGTTCTAAAGTATGGTTCTTTCATTGTTGATGCGTTAGTTGACTTCAAGCAACCGATTTTTACTTACATTCCTCCAAATGGTGAATTAAGAGGTGGTTCTTGGGTTGTTGTTGATCCAACTATTAATGCGGACATGATGGAAATGTATGCTGATGTTAACTCTAGAGCAGGTGTTTTAGAACCTGAAGGAATGGTTGGTATCAAGTACAGACGTGATAAATTATTATCAACTATGG
This sequence comes from Debaryomyces prosopidis, assembly GCA_030578795.1. Lineage (NCBI taxonomy): Eukaryota > Fungi > Ascomycota > Pichiomycetes > Serinales > Debaryomycetaceae > Debaryomyces > Debaryomyces prosopidis. Next base: position 38,041 of record JAKTZG010000014.1, on the reverse strand, counting down.
AAAGATTAGACCCAACTTACAAAAACTTAAAAAAGGAATTAAATGATAGTAAGTTGTCAACAGAAGAACACGCCCAAATCTCTACTAAGTTAGCTGCTCGTGAAAAAGCATTATTACCTATTTATGCCCAAATCTCTGTTCAATTTGCTGACCTTCACGATAGATCAGGCCGTATGTTGGCTAAGGGTGTCATTAGAAAGGAAATTAATTGGCCAGAAGCTCGTCGTATATTCTTCTGGCGTTTACGTCGTCGTTTGAACGAAGAATACTTATTGAAGCTCATTGGTGAACAGATCAAATCAGACAACAAATTGGAAAAGGTCGCTAGATTAAAGAGTTGGATGCCAACTGTTGATTATGATGATGATATGGCTGTAAGCAACTGGATCGAACAAAACCACTCAAAGTTACAGAAGAGAATTGACGAATTGAAGGACGAATCTGCTCGTCAAAACTTATTCGATGTCTTGAGAGATGACCCAGAAAGCTCTGTATCTGTTATCAAAGATTTCTTAGCTAACCTTCCGGAGGACCAAAGAGCGCAATTTGTTGCATCTTTGAAATAGATATGTATTATTTATTATTGGTAAAGTAAAGTTGAAATTGTTTTTATATAATTTAATGTATATAAGTTTTTGAAACTCAAGTAGTAGCCGCAACGCCGCATGGAGTTGCACAAACAATTTTTTGCACCCTTTCCACATAAGCAAATTCTACTAATTTATGCGATTAACAAAATATATGGCCATTCTTTCGTATTTTATTTAAAATATGCTTCTAATAAAATACCTTTTCTTTATCGTCTTATACTGCAACTCCATATTTATTGCTGCTGTTCCTTATCTTGTGTCATTAAAATCAACCGAAACTTTAGATACATTTTTTAAATATGACGTCAATTATCCGCTGAGTCAGAGAGTGAAAGCTTTAATTAACAATTCCTTTGCAATCGGAAACTTCACAGGTTTCTCAGGAGATTTTTCTAAGACTGTAATAGATAGATTAAAAAAATGCCCTTTGGTCGCCGATTTGACACCCGATATAATCATAAATGCTTTTGATGTGAAGGTTCAGACAGATTCTCCCAGGCATTTAGCGAGGTTATCCCAGAAGGAAAAGTTAACGGGAAACAAAATGAGCTATTATTACGATACTACTTGTACAGGCCAGGGGGTGAATGCTTATGTGTTAGATTCGGGAGTGATGATTGATCATCTTGAATTCCAAGGTAGAGCTTTCAAAGGCAAGGATTTCACCAAGGAAGGATTCGGAGACACAAATGGCCATGGAACACATGTATCTGGAATTATAGGTTCGAGATCGTACGGAGTAGCTAAAGACGTTAACATTATCGAGATTAAAGCATTAGACAAAAGCGGTGCAGGATCATTGAGCACCATAATAGCTGCAATTGAATTTGCAGTGAACCACAGAAAAATCAGTGGAAAAGCCGGAGTTGCTAATCTTTCCTTGGGTGCAACGAAAAATGCAGTTTTAAACAGGGCCGTTGATGCAGCATTTGACACGGGCTTGGTTATGGTAGTAGCAGCTGGAAATTCGAATATTAATGCATGTATTACAAGCCCAGCTAGTGCATCGTCCGCCATAACTGTAGGTGCTATTGATGATAAAACAGACGGATTAGCAACATTCTCTAACTGGGGAGAATGTGTTGATATATTTGCAAGTGGAACTTTCGTAGAAAGTGTTAACACCAAAGACCATCGTTATCCGCAGGTTCTTTCAGGCACCTCAATGGCAGCTCCAATAGTTACTGGGCTTGTGTCAAATTTATTGAGTAAAGGAATTTCACCATATGATGTAAAGGACCATATAATCGAGATGGCATCTAAACATAAAATCAATAAAGCATCAATGTTCTTGAGAAGAAAAACTCCCAATAGGATAGCCTACAATCAAGTATTTAAAGATTCAGATTCAGATGCAGATTCAGATTCAGACACAGAGGAGTAAAATGTATATTATACACATAGATATATTGCTCAACTGTTTATATCCCTAAGGCTCAGTACTAAGTGGTCTCAAACGTAAAATAATTTCTACCTTTTTTAATTAAAAAACAAATAAGATCTCTAATTAAACAACTTACATATCTCTGCGACAACTACATATATTCCGAGTGCCTCCACATCTACTTCAGTATTAGTCCTTTGTAGCTTTCTAACAACCCATTATCACCTAATCTATTCACATTGTAGATGATTTCTTCAATATGATTATTATGGCAAAACAGTAAAGACAATTCGTATCTACGTATTTTTGAGAATGTTGATATTAAATCATAGATTGTGGTTTCCCAATTATTTATAGCCTTATGAGTCGAAATATAAGCTGCTGCCTCCATAAAGAATACCAAGAATTCTGAATCAATCCCTGTGGATTCAAAAACGTCCCTGTAATATTCAGGAGTTAGGTTCGTGATGTATTTATATGCACCGATTTTCTGATTTTCAGGCAATGTGCTCAACATTGACAAAACTTGCATGGTTGGCCTGTCTGAAAACGAGGAAGAATCAGTAAGATTCGACTTAGGTTTCTCCAACTTATGACTTGTGGTAGGCTTATGACCGAATAATTCGTTTATCTCGTCATTCAATCGTTTTGTAGGTTCAGGGAAAGTCTTTACATCACGCCTTTCAGTCTTAGCCTTTAATAATACCAGAAACTCTTCCGGCAATTTATTAACTTCTTGGATAGGTATTGAAATAAACGATTCTGCTTGTAATTTTAGTTTCTTGTTGGGTGAATTTTCAATGGCTTTCAATTCATTGATAGCAGCAGTATTCTGTGAATCATATTTCACCACCTCTTTAAAGCATTTCAAGGCATTCGGTATATCACTAAGGCTTTTATGGACGATCCCTTGTCTATATATTAGTTTCACCTTAGTGTTAATGTTAGGATTCAATGACAACCCATTTTTACAATCTTTCAAAGCTCGAGTCCAATCTTGCTCTTTTATGAAGCAAAGGGCACGATTCGAATATAAAACAGGGTTTGTTGAATCCAACTTAATGGCATCTCTATAAATTTTTGCTGCCTTTTTGAACTCTTTATTTGCGAAAGCTTTATTTCCTTCAGCCTTCAATTCGTCAGCTGTAGGCATTTCCCTGGTGATAGTTGTGTTCTTATTATTTAGAAAATTAGATGCGATTTCAATCCACATATTTTTTTATGAATTGACTAGATCGATGATTTGAACGCATTCATAAAAATATATACGTATTTATGACAGTCGAAGAATTACAGGACGAGATTAGTGCCATAGATGCTATTTATCCTGACTCCACTTCTGAAGTAGCACCTCAGATGTATAATTTGAAAATACCACAACATGATGATTTGGAAATTCAGATGAGCTTTCTGGAGAATTATCCTGATGAAATACCCAATGTTATCAATATACTAAATAATAATACAAGGATATACACGGATACCAATTATTTAGAAACTCAAGTTAATGAGACGCTTTTAAAGATATTTCGTAAGGGAGAAGTCTGCATTTTTGAATTATTCACTGAGTTGGAGGACGTTCTCGAGAAGTACATAGACAAAGAAATAGAAAATGATTTGCCATATGATATGGATAGATTGGATATCTCTAAAGATAGTATAGAGAGAGGGAACGAACTTGATAATAGCAAAGATCAAACAACAAAAAGTACTTCTTCGCAACCAAATCCTAACACAGCGATCATAGACCCTTTAAATGGATGGATTCAATCAGATCCGATAATAGATAGAGGGTCTACCTTTATTGGTTATGCACGTGAGGTAAGTTCAGTTGATGAAGCAGTAGAATATTTAGATCTTTTGGTGACTGATAAAAAGATTGCTAAAGCTGCTCACAATATAAGTAGTTGGAGAATCAAGAAAGAAAATGGAATTCAATATCAGGATTGTGATGACGATGGGGAAACAGCAGCAGGAGGAAGAGTATTACACTTGTTGACTGTACGTATGATATTTCTATTATATGTAGATGACACGGTTATCTATTGAGAGATATACTAACTTTAACTAGATGATGGATGTATGGAATGTGATAGTGGTGGTTAGTAGGTGGTTCGGAGGTACTCATCTTGGACCAGATAGATTTAAGCATATCAATACAGTTGCTAGGGATGCAGTAATCAAGGGCAAATTTGTCAATCCTGATGTACAAAATAACAATGCAAATAATGGAAAGAAAAGGAAAAAATGAATGCAAATTGTTCTAAACATTAGTGAATCTTTTCCTCTTCTTCTTTATATCAGGAACATATGCATCACCTTTATCTGTCTTTCTCTTCTTCGATCCTTTATCTGTAGGCGTACTCTTCTTTTTCCATAAGGACTCCAAGAAATCTTTGGTGTCCAATTCCGGTTCTTGCACAGGCTCATTGCTCTGTTCTTCATCTTTATGATCGTTTTTCTTCACATTTTTCGCCTGCTCAATAGTTAGTACTTTGTCATTACATGAAAATTCTTAAAATATACACACTTTTTTAGACGGTATAGAATCTTTTAGTTTTGTAATGTTTAATTTCGTTTCTGAACTCTTTTTCGTTTCTGGTTCTCCCCAAGTTTTCCTTCCTACGTTTGCTGGCATTGGAGTATCATTAACATCTTCATCATTTTCATCCACGGAGAATGAGTTTATACTTGCATACCCTATAGATTGGACAACATTTGATGACAGGCTTTTGGCTATAAGCTTTGAAGAATTTGGCAATACCCATTCAGACATATCTTTAATTTTCTTCTGTTGCTCTTCTTTATTATTGGTTTCTTTGTCCCCATCCGTTTTCCGCATGAACTTCATGTTCATGACTCTATCTGAAAGATTACCCATGACGAATTGGTCGTTGTTTGTTATATAAACCATACTACTTCCCTTGTATATATTAACTGATAACTAGCTTATATTTCCGGGTAACATGACCATAATTTTTCATTTTTTTCAGTAAAGCGAGAAGCTCATCACCTGAAAAAGATTTGGCATTTGATGATCTAGTTGGATATAAAAGTAAATTAGCTATTAGATTAGACTAGAATCAAAGCATATACAAATGAAGTCTGACTACAAGTTTTCAAACTTGTTAGGAACTGTGTATAAACAAGGAAATTTGGTTTACACCGAAGATGGCACTAAATTATTAAGTCCAGTAGGTAACAGAGTATCATGCTTCGACTTAATAAATAACAAATCATTTACCTTTAATTATGAACATAGAAGAAACATATCGAGAATTGCTTTAAATAAGCAAGGAACGTTACTCTTATCAGTTGATGAAACAGGAAGAGCTATTTTAGTGAATTTTGTCTCGAGAACTGTATTGCATCACTTCAACTTCAAAGATAAAGTATTGGATTTACAGTTCAGCCCTGACGGCCATTATTTTGCTATTGCATGTAACAGATTTATTCAGGTATGGAAAACACCAGATTTCACTGAAGATCGGCAATTTGCACCATTTGTTCGTCATAGAGTATATGCTGGTCATTACAGTGATGTTACATCTGTTACTTGGTCGGATGATTCGAGATTTTTCATATCGACGTCCAAGGACATGACATCAAGAATCTTTTCATTGCTGTCAAAGGAAAAAGAAGTAGCGATGACTTTGGCGGGTCATCGTGACTATGTGATTAAGGCATTCTTTAATGAGACTCAAGAAATTATATACACTATAAGTAAAGATGGTGCATTGTTTCAATGGGAATATACAGAAAGGCCATCAGACGAATCAGATGAAGAAGAAGAGGAAAGTGGCAGCGATAGTGAAATGAACGATGACGAAATAGAGAACCAAAAACCTATGAGTTGGAGAATAACTGCTAAGAATTTTTTCCATTCTAATGCGAACGTTAAATGTGCCACTTTTCATTCTAAGTCTAATCTTATGGTTGTTGGATTTATTAACGGTGAGTTTAGATTATACGACTTACCTGAGTTCAATATGATCCAACAATTAAGCATGGGACAAAATGCTGTGAATACCGTAAATATTAACAATACCGGTGAATGGTTAGCTTTTGGGTCTTCGAAACTCGGTCAATTGTTAGTTTATGAATGGCAATCTGAGTCGTATATTTTGAAACAACAAGGACATTTCGATTCTATGAATGCATTATGTTATTCTCCTGATGGTTCGAGAATAGTAACAGCATCTGATGATGGAAAAATAAAAATTTGGGATGTTGCATCTGGTTTTTGTTTAATGACTTTTCAAGAACACACATCTTCTGTTACAGCAGTTCAATTTGCTAAGAAGGGACAAGTATTATTTTCTTCGTCATTAGATGGAACAATCAGAGCATGGGATTTAATTAGGTTCAGAAATTTCAGAACTTTTACTGCAACAGAAAGAGTCCAATTCAATTCATTAGCTGTTGATCCAAGTGGTGAGGTTGTTGTTGCTGGATCTCAAGACACTTTTGAAATATACGTCTGGTCTGTGCAAACAGCACAGCTTTTAGACTCATTAACAGGGCATGAAGGACCGATTTCATGTTTAGCTTTTGGTGCTGAAAATTCTGTATTAGCATCGGCGTCATGGGATAAGACAATCAGAATTTGGAATATTTTCAGCAGATCACAACAGGTGGAACCTATTGAAATACAATCAGATGTCTTAAGTATAGCATTGAGACCAGATTCAAAAGAAATATCAGTATCCACGTTAGACGGGCATATAACCATTTGGGACGTGGAAGATACAAAGCAATTACACCTTATAGATGGTAAAAAGGACATTATTGCGGGTAGATACTTAGAAGACAGATTCAGTGCAAAGAACCTGGCTAGGTCAAAGTACTTTACAACATTAAACTACTCATTTGATGGTTTATCTTTGGTTGCAGCTGGTAACAATAATTCTATTTGTCTTTATGATATTTCGAATGAAGTTTTATTGAAAAGATTTACCGTATCCCAAAACATGCAATTAAACGGTACACAAAATATGCTCAACAGTTCAAGAATGACCGAAGCAGGGTCTCTTGACCTCATTGATAGGGATGGAGAAAATTCTGATTTGGAAAATAGGATAGATACTTCATTACCAGGTTCACATAAAGGTGATCCTAGTGCGAGAAACATCAGACCAGAAATTAGGGTTACATCAATATCATTTTCACCAACCCTGTCAGCATTTGCGGCTGCATCTACTGAAGGATTATTGATCTATTCGGTTGACAATACGTTAATATTCGATCCATTTGATTTGGATATCGATATCACACCCGAAGCTACAATTGAAGTATTGAATGAAAAAGATTACATGACTGCACTTGTAATGTCCTTTAGATTGAATGAACAATACCTTATTCATAAAGTATATGAATCAATACCAATCAAAGATATCAAGTTGGTAAGTAATGACTTGCCTATTGTGTATCTTGACAGGATGTTACAATTCGTAGGGAAACTTTCATTGAACTCACCTCATTTGGAGTTTAATTTGATTTGGGTTCAAAACTTACTTACAAGCCATGGGAAATATATTAACAGCAATAAGAGTGACTTTACCAGCTCATTACGGTTACTTCAAAGGTTCCTCGCTAGAATTGCAAAGGATATAGTAAGCGTCTCCAAGAAAAATGGATACGCCTACTCTTTCTTGACAACAAAGCCAAATGTCCAAGACGTTGAAGTCGACGAAGATGAAGTTTCTGAAGAATTCGAAACTGCACATAATATTCAAATCGACGAAAGCGACAATGAAAATGGCATAATAGAAGACGAAGATGAAGGATGGTTTGGTGTCGATGAGAAGAATACCAAATCCGACGTTTTCAACTCCAACGAATCAGATTCAGACTCAGACTCCGACGAGTTTATGGAATAATTTAAAGCATCAGCAATTAAATACATTATATATACATAATATCAATCAATTCACAATTGTAGTCCTCTATTTTCTGACTCAATTCTGAACTAGGTAGCTCTTTGTACTAATTATGCACCTGACGCTGCAGTCCAATTCTCGCTAGTCTTAAAACTTTTCACCAAGTCCGCCTATTATCAGCCGATTTCCTAATATTACATCGCTAGCTATATAATATCGAGGAAGAAATCTTATCAAATTAAGATGATCTTCATCGAATCTACAATATTGCATCTTGGGAAATTTTCACTTTTAAGGTATGTAGTCCTCCCCCGCATGGAATAAATTGGCCAATTTAAATTGTCCACTCTAGAAATGTCATATTAATCCGGCCGCTAATTTTCCGACCTTTACCCCCTAGTCCTCGCCACTACCTCCTACCATTTTATTGTCACCGACCTTTTAGTTCAGTTTGGTACCCATTTGGCCTATAGTTAATACTGAAAAATCATCTCCTCTACACCCCACTTTATGTCACAATATTTTCCTGCGGTACTTGTTTACGACTCTGCTTACTATTTAAAATCTTCCCCAATCCCAGCCTCTATTCGGCCTGATGTTGGCCATTTTGAGTATGCAGTGCACTCAAATCTCTGAATAGGTAATAATGCATCTACCAGATAACCTCTCTTGTCCCCGGAAAACCTTTCAGACACCACTTCTTCGCCATTTACGAGATACTCACATGAGGATGAACCAGCGATACACAAAATGAGCAACTACCTCTAGCCTTTTATCATCATATTTTAAAATATACTCTATCGTCCTAACTACTAAAGCGTACAAACTCTACAGAATGAACCATAAACGCTTAGAGTAGTATATATAGAACATGAGACCAGAAAATAGCTACCTCTTTTCTTAACACTATTCTTTGATTACCAATGTATGTTCTGCATACAAGCTGATCATTCAATATTAAGATTACCCACATAATTTCAGCTTTCTGCTTGCAAAAATATGGCCAGGGGGAATTGTCGAATAAATTCTACATAACTGGCGTTATTTACTGAAAATTGTTTATAGAGCGTCGGCGAGCTGTTCATTGCTAAATATATCATTACAGGTTTATAACGCAAGTACTAAGGATTCTTGATAGTAGTCCTTTCATTGATTGCAGAAAAAGGGATTATGACTAGGGACATTAAAAATCATTTACTTTTCGAAGTAGCCACGGAAGTGGCACACAAAGTTGGGGGGATCTACTCGGTGTTGAAATCGAAAGCACCTATCACCGTTGCTGAATATAGAGAACGGTATACGTTGATCGGACCATTGAACTATAATTCTGCCCAAATTGAAGTGGAAGAATTGCCTGTCAAAGACCCATTGGTCATGAAGGCTTTGGAATCAATGAGCGAGAGAGGGATCAGATGGTTGTATGGACGTTGGTTGATCGAAGGGGCTCCTAGAGTGTTATTATTCGACATCCATTCGGCAGGAAATCACCTTAATGAGTGGAAAGCGGACTTGTGGAATATCGCGGGCATTCCAATCCCGGATCACGACGAAGAAAGCAACGATGCTATCTTGTTGGGGTACTTGGTTGCTTGGTTTTTAGGGGAATTGGTTTTTCACGATCGTGAAAGAGCCGTTATTTGCCACTGTCATGAATGGTTAGCGGGTATTGCCTTGCCATTGTGTCGTAAGAGAAGAATTGATGTTACTACTGTTTTCACTACACATGCTACTTTGCTCGGAAGATACTTATGCGCTGGGTCTACAGATTTTTATAACAATTTAGCGAACTTCGATGTTGATGCCGAAGCTGGAAAGAGAGGTATTTATCACCGTTATTGTATTGAAAGGTCGGCAACCCACTCGGCAGATGTTTTCACAACCGTTTCTCATATCACAGCGTTTGAAGCGGAACATTTATTGAAGAGAAAGCCTGATGGGGTCTTGCCGAACGGGTTAAATGTGGTCAAGTTTCAAGCAGTTCACGAGTTCCAAAATTTGCATGCTTTGAAAAAGGAAAAAATTAATGAATTCGTTAAAGGACACTTTTACGGAAACTATGATTTCGATTTGGATAATACTTTATACTTCTTTATTGCAGGTAGATACGAATTTAGAAACAAGGGATGTGATTTCTTCATTGAATCGTTAGCTAGGTTGAATCATAGATTGAAGGAAGCAGGCTCTAAAATGACGATTGTCGCCTTTATCATCATGCCTGGGAAAACTAACTCTTACACAGTTGAAACATTGAAGGGTCAGGCTGTTATCAAACAATTGGAAGGTACTATCGAAGAAGTGCAAAAGAAGGTCGGCGAAAGATTGTTTGAACATTGTGCCAGATTCCCAAATAATCATTCAACTACAACTACCAACGGAAACGAGGTTCCATCTATCGATGACTTAATTAAGCCTGCTGATAGAGTTTTATTAAAGAGAAGAATTTTTGCTTTAAAAAGGGATGGCTTACCACCAATTGTCACCCACAACATGACGGATGATTCCACGGATCCTGTATTAAACCATATTAGAAGAGTTCAATTGTTTAACAAACCTGATGATAGAGTTAAAATCATTTTCCACCCAGAATTTTTGAATGCTAACAATCCTATCTTGTCATTAGATTACGATGAATTTGTCAGAGGTTGTCATTTGGGTGTTTTTCCCTCTTATTACGAACCTTGGGGTTATACTCCTGCCGAGTGTACTGTCATGGGTGTTCCATCTATTACTACTAACTTGTCAGGGTTCGGATGTTATATGGAGGATCTTATTGAGAATACATCTGACTACGGTATTTACATTGTCGATAGAAGAATGAAGGCAGTCGACGAATCCATCAATCAATTGACTGATTACATGTTTGACTTTGCTGAAAAGACAAGAAGACAAAGAATCAATCAAAGAAATAGAACTGAAAGATTATCAGATTTATTAGATTGGAAGAGAATGGGTTTGGAATACATCAAGGCAAGACAATTGTCTTTGAAGAGAGCTTATCCTGATAAATTCAAGAATGGTGCTAATCCTTTCAACAATACTTCTAACTTGAAACTAACCAGACCATTATCTGTTCCTGGTTCCCCAAGAAGTAAGATCGGTCTCATGACTCCGGGTGATTTGGGTTCTTTACAAGAAGCTAATCAATCTTTGAATACTGATGACTATATTGGATTTAAATTAGGGGATAATGAAGAAGACGATGACACTAAGGATGCCAGTGTATACCCGTTAACCTTGAGGGGCAATTCAGTTCCACTTACTGATGATGCAACCTAATTATTCGGTTTTATTCTACCTAATATGTTACGATTATAACTGTAACTGAAAAGTATATTATTTGATTATATTGCTTGTGTTTATTTCCCTTCATATAGTGTCCATTTACTTCAATTCTACATTTCTTTATATACTTCAAATCATTAATAAATTTTAATTGTATTAATATCACATAGTAGTGCGTTTACCGAATGTGGTTCAACATCGGAAATTTGCTGGATTAACATCATGAAAAGCACTAGCTTTAAGGGAGCAAGAAATATCAAATATAAGCATAAAATAATCATATAATGGTATGTGTAATGAGGAATGAAGTGATATTTACGGTATGGAACATTTTGAGTAGAATTCTAACGTTTTTTTAGTTGCCATTATATTTGTTAACATCAGCTAAAAATCAACCTATTTTAGTGGAATTAAAAAATGGAGAGAGTTTAAATGGACAATTAGTTAATTGTGATTCATGGATGAATTTAACATTGAAGGATGTAATCCAATCATCATCAAACGGGGAAAGTTTTGTCAAATTACCTGAATGTTATATTAGAGGTAACCATATAAAATATTTGAGATTGCCAGAAGAGGTATGTATAAATGGAGGAATCTTGGGGATACTTCTATATATTGTTGTTCAATTATGAGTACTTTCTCGAGAATGTTGTATTGTAGAAATTTTTACTAACAATTATTAGATTATGGATTATGCTAAGGAACAAAATATCTTGAATATGGAGCAAAGAAACAGAAATCAAAGGAGAAAAACAGGAGGTGCAAATTACAACAACAGAAGAAACTATAACAATCAAAATAATAGAAATGGTGGGTACAACAATCGTCGTCAAAACCAAAACCAAAACCAACACCAAAACCAAACTCAAAACCAAGGCCATAATTATGGTGGTCATGGTCATAGCCATGGCCATGGAAACGGACAAGTCCAAAGTTATGGTCCTAACCAAAGCAAATTTTAGTTAAAATTAATTAAGGAGTTTTCCAGTCATTCGTGATGAGGTTTACGATTTAACAAATAGATTATGTACTATAATATTACGTGAATTTTTTTTTTTAATTCAACAATTTAAATTACTTATATTTATGCTATGCGTTTGTAATCTATTAGAATATGGCATTTGCAATCCATTCATGGTGTATCTAAAAAATCTTTGTGTGAGGTAATTAGTCCACAGAACCCGGGTGCAAAAAAAAAACCATATTTAATGCCATATTTATTCTTTGCAAATCAATACATTGCTAGCACATATTTGCTTCATTTAATTCTAATGAATACGTTCAAACCTGAACTGCTGAACTATCACTTACCTGAGAATTGTAATAGTAGTAAAGACACAAACAGCAATAGCGAAGAAACCAAATGCAAAGAACTTTATCTTCCAAAAACGCCCTTGATTACTCTAGGTAAATTTAAAGGAAAATATGATACTAGGAAATTCAGATGTTATAAGAAACTGTGCCATCAATCCAACTTTAAGAATTGTCAACATTGTAAATATTTACCATATACTTCATCACCTTTAAAAAATTGGGATTACTACTGCGAAAATATCGAAATAAGGGAACCCGAGTTCAACTCATACCGACGAGAAAAGTTACATAGTGATGGGTATAATATCGAGAATAATTTAGTCTGTTTATTAAATAGTGTGATGGATGATTACGTGACTGATCAAAAGGATCAAACCAACAGTTTTATCTTAAGTTCGGAAAATGTTTTCTTGGATTATTACTCTACTCATTTTGCTTCAATTCTAAGATATTCAAATACTCACCAAACAGATGGAGCTACAGATGGAGCAAGTGTTGATAACGCTTTAAAGCATTTGCTCAAAATTACAAACCGAATTAGATCCTTTGCAGTGATGTCTCCTTACGTCGTTAAATAATTAAATTAAAAATTATATTGTCATACCTATCTATACACAACTGTCGAACTATCAGTTTCAGCTTCAAGGTCGAATGTCGTTTATAGTCCAACTCCGTAAATCTTCTCTGAAGGTAGCCTCATTAATCAAACCATTAAGATTTCTTATACTATTATCCTCATTATTATCATCCGACGAGTTATTATAATTCTGGGAAACGGCTTTGTTCCATCCATCACCATCATTATCAAAGATATCATTAATGCACTCTTCAGGCGTAAATTTTAATAAATCCTGCAATTCCGGATCCCAGGTAGACTCAAGAATCTTTCTATATAAATTACTCACAATCGGGTCCATCATAATATTGGCTTTCTTAGCTCCATTAATTAAATTCCCAGAGCTAATTATATTAGTTCCATGTTCGCCACTTGACCGTGGTTTAGAAGTGGCAGACTCGTTATCATGCATGCTGAGTCGAGAACCAGGTTTTTGCCTTACCTGAGATAGCTTATCAGAATCATCACTTGGTAATGACGATACAGACAGATTAGCCAGTGGAGAAGCATCGGAAGATTTTATAACATCGTTAAGCCCCCCGAATATTTTAGTCCGCTCTAAATTTGGAGCATTATATTTCGTATTTTTGTTGGTAATTATTCTATTTTGCGGCTTTGTAGTGGATCTATTCAAAGAACTGGACGTATTCGTATTTCCGCTCTCGTCGTAGATTCGTAACTGAGTGTGAAAGTCTAGATTATCTGGCAATTCGTTTAAGAAAATTGTTAAATTCAAAATTGAATTGACTTTAGAATTGCTCATAAGGTATTTCGAAGTAAATGGCTCGTCGACATTTATGTATTCCGATAAATTGAGCTCTAGTCTACCCAATTCTATTTTAGTTCCCCTATGTGATACGGTTCTTTCGTGTTCTTTTAGTTTCACATCTTCTTCGCTTACATAGTAAACCTTCATAAGCAAATATTTACTGGAAATTCGATTATCCTTTTTCTTGACTGAGAATTTTAAATTGCAATTCATGTTAAAATTAAATTTACATTTAAAATTATGAATTTTTTTCATAGATGTTGATACAGATACATCGCTGGACGAATATGACCCTTCGAACTTATTCACCGATGAGGTTGAATTGCCGCTATCATTTGAAGAAGTTTTAAGCGAAAGATGAGGCCTATTTCTTTTACCATTCTTTACTTGAACGTCAATATAACAATAACCGCTTACCTGAGGTATATTAGATATCTCATGGACTGATAGATCTAGGTTAAACCTAGGTTTCTTTGATGACGAGAACATTTATTGATAAGGAGCAATTCCATTTTCTAATTTAACTGAAAAGGAATTTTATGTCGCAGTAGAAAATCTAAATTTTATAGACGAGTTATTTGAATTATCAACAACGTTTGCAATTACTATAAAGATACGATACCATTAGGATATGTCGCTCGCAATGAAGCATTCTGATACTACTCAGGCCTTTCAATCACTTGCGCTCTCAATTCCTGTGGATACCACAAAGTATAAAAAGATGTATTTATTTTTATCGAAAGTTTTGAATGTATCTGACGAGAATGTTATTCTAGAGACTGAGGCACAAGGTAAACAGTATATTTTGAACAAAGAGCCTATAGAGATATTGTCTAGGGTTTATTTGCCGCATGACACTTGGCTCAAAGGGGAAGTGACTATCAAGGACATCAAAATAAAGTCCAATATGTTGCTAGAGATTAACAATATGATTGAAAAGGAACTACCAACTTCAATTGACGAAACTGTACAAATCGATGGCACGGTCTTAAATTATTATGAAAAACTACTCACGGCATTTAAAGTGTACGAAATCCCCTGTCAAGAAACTGACTCACGTCATAATTCAATAGGTGAGTCGGTGGGGATAGAGGAAGAAGAGGACGATACAAGTATTTATGATTCAAATGATATCGGCCGGACTCAGACAAATGTTTCCAGTGCTTCACTGAAAACACGTCTTTCTATTTTCAATGGGTATTCAAGTAGAAGAAGTTCGTCGACGTCAACGCAGAAAAGAACTCTGTACAATATCAGTCAATCGAATGATAATGACGTGAATAAACTTTTAAATCTCAATAATTCTGTAAAGAATGATGAAGAGCGAAAGCAAGGTATCAACAGCATATTAGCAAAGTCTAGAATCTATAATAAATTAAAAAAGCATCGTCTGACGAGCTCAGTGACATCGAATATCTCGTCGCCTTCTAGTACATCATACAGCAATAGAAATAGCGTAGGCGCAACCATGACGAATAACTCATTCAATTCAAAAAGAAGAGAAAGTTCATCCTTTGCATCTCCGGAAATAACTGAAGGTAGAATATTAAACATATCGTCTCCGAATGAGAATCAGCCAGTAATATTGACCTCAGTTCAGAAGCAAGAGAATCAAAGAGATAAATTTGAGTACTATTCCCAGTTGAAAAGACTCAAGTTTCTAACAAGAAGGGTTATTAAATACTTGGATCACTCACAGGAATCTTATGATTTGGTCAAAATTCTTGAATTCGTTAATAAATTCGTGGTAAAATTTATTTTCATTGATATAAGTCAAATGATTATACTTTATGGACAGAGAAAGGCCTATAATTTCTACCAGAAGCACTAGCTGATTAATGACAATTATTTATTTTTTTTATTTATTTATATGTATTAGTAGTAGTATTTGATTATTCCATAACCCCGTTAACCCGAACTTGACTTATTTTATAAAAGTATTGGTATCACTTGCATGTACTTAACATTTGCAGGATAACACTTAATAATTGATCATTCTCACAGGCCGCGGCCACTCTTTCTTTATCGTTCAACTGCTTATTTACCTGGTTCTCAGATTGATGGGTACCTTCTTTAATAAGAATAATAATTCTGAATCGAGGTGGAAGACATCTCTCCAATCTTACTCTGATCCCTAATCCAATAAGCGTAGCTAATGAACAATGCGTAATGGTTGGCGTAATTTTGATTAAAATTTCGGAAATATCCCTATATTTATTCGCTCCATGTATTACTTTAATGTCTGCCAAGTTAACCACCGCCAACTGAGCTAAGGTTAATGGGTGTTCTGGATCCGAAATTGTGGAAATCAAATCAAATATTTCTTGTGCATCGATCACTTCCTCCTCTTCTTCATCAACATCATCAAGCTCTTCTTCCATGGACGATATGTCTGCTTCTGCATCTGAGATCAAATCTGGCACTGATCCAGTATCATCATGACTTAAATTATTATGATTCAATAAAGAGAGTGATAAGATCTTACTTACGAGTTCTGTATTCTTAGCGACCTCTTTCTCCTGGATTTCTGCATCGTCAAATCTTGTTGGCAAATTTGCAACGTCAATAATAGTTGGATTAGCATTTATAACGTCCGACATCCCTCCTTTTATTAATAATATCACTAGCTAAAGAGAAATTTTATTCTCTATTAAAGAATTTATAATCCATATTTTTGTTTAATTTAAAGTATCACAAAATTTATGGTTTTCTTTATCAAAGATATTCACTCTATACGTAAATAGAAAAGGATTAGACAATGGAGAATTATAATTCGCTATTTCTTCAGCAATTAGTACCCCTTCTATTCTTTCAGATTAAGGAGTCGTCTGAAGCTGTCTTAAACTTGGTCAAAACGCTTGATCAATTCAATATCAAAGATGCAATATGGGACAATTGTATCATCAAAAATAGGTTGCTGAATACCAAATACAGAATTAAAGTACTTGAAACCTCTGAGTACCAATTACCAAAAGGAATTAAAAGTAGAACTGAAGAAGATGAACATTCTATTCTATCACCATTTAATATGAAATCTGAACTTTTTCCGAACGGTATATTGTCTTACAAATGGTTTCAAAAATACATAGAAGATATTCCATTTGCAAGTATAATAACCTTCAATTTGGATCAGTCTTCGGAGAATGATAGCGAATTAATAAAGCGGATTAATTCCTTGAAGAATGCATATCAAGAACACCATATGAGCCTTGTTGTTATAATTATTTCAAACTCAGAAGGCACTAATGCAGACGACGATCGGATCAATAAATTAAGACAGGCAACAGGACTTCCGAGCCTGACGGGCTTGGTATACTTGAATACTTGTCCTGATACGATAGGTCGTGACTCTGAAATATTGATTTCAAGTGTACTATCTAACTTAAAAGCTGTTGCCGTGAATTTCTACTCAAATATAGAGAATAAAGTTAAACAACGCCACAAAAAATATTATTCATGTCCTTCTACATCGAGTATTGATACTAAAGTAGAACTCACTCCTATTTTTCTTGAAACACGTAACCTTATTAAACAGGGAATTCTCGGTCAATTATTACACCCACACAATTTAGAGAATAGCTTAAAATTCCTCGAGTTTGCATATCAGAATATCATTGAATTATCTAGAGATAACTTTCCTAGTCTAATCATAGACGGCGGCGACTCAGTCTCTCGTCATGATTTGGAATTATATGATCAATTCAGAACTTTAATTGATGTTATTGCTTTTCATATAGTCAGAGGTTATTTTTCATTAGAAGAGCCAATTTTAGCATTAAAGAAACATAAAGCACATATCATCAATGTCCTAGATGCTTTTAAGGATTATAGAGGAAATGATGATAGTTGGGTATCAATCCAATATCAATGGTTAGGTGAACTAATGACATTAATACCAGGTTCAATTTTAAGTGGATTAAATATAAAGGGTTACAAAAAGAAATCAAAAAATTCGAAAGTATTCAAGATCTATGGCGGTGTGCAATTTCATGAAACTCAGGACTACGATTTGATAACAAGTCCTGAGTTTGTGTTCATGAAAGCTGCTGAATACTGTACTGTTAGTTCTAACAAGAATATCAACTTAAAGTATTTGGATATCTCTAATGATTTAGATGCGGTATCCAGACGGAAAATTATGCTTCTTATAAAGGCGAAAGCTTGCTTGCAAAGAGATGATTCACATGAAAGTTCTTCTGACAATCATTCTAACTTAGGAAGTATAAAACAATACCTTAACTGGTTAATAGCAAACGAGTATTCTAAGTTCTCAGACGACGTATCAGTATTGAAAGTAATCGAATATTATGAACTATGCTTATCCGAAGCTCAATTTGGAAATGCTAGAATTTCACAAATAGTGCTTCAAAATTTGTTAAAATACTATTCAAAAAATAAGGAGATCAAGAAAGTGTTGGCTACAGTTTTGAAATTGTCACTTTTACCGTTACCAAAAAGTGTCGAAGCGGCTCAAATCAATTTCATTAATTTCAATTCCAAAGAGAGTAATTTCCAAGAGCTTGATACTAATGATATACAATTAGTAGATGTTGATGCCTTACTTGTTAGTGAACACTACAATAAAGTGGGGCCCAATGAATGTTCATTATATGATTCTTGTGTTGGCCAAATAACCTTCAAACCTCTCATATATCTACAGCATTTAAAATTGCTTCTCTCCGAAGATAGCAATGAAGCTTCTGTTCATTTATCGATCAAAAGATGTGAAGTAAAATTTCATAAACAAGGGGAACCATCAGGCCAATGTGCATATAAGGACGTCATTATGACTCAAAATTCTAACCTACCATTCGATTTCCTACAGAATATAAAAGTCGTTGAAAAAGGTCAGAAATTTTATGGAGAATTTAATTTAAATTTTACTGATTCTGATAATGAAAATGCCTCTAGGGTTGTACAATTTTCTCAAATTTCTCAAAAAGCAGGTTCATATATGATAGCTTCAGTCAACTTAGAAATAGAAATCACAATATCTTCTTCAGGAAAGGAGATGAGGTTGATGGGAAACAATAACATAGAATTAAATAACGGAGATGCTGGAAGGATTTCGCATCATAATTTTATGTACTCTACTACAAGGGAATCAAGGTTACAGAAAACGGCTATTCGATTATATAGTCAAGCACCTCATGTAATTAGAGTATTACCGGTGAAGCCAGACGTGACAATTACAATGGAGTCATCCGTGGTGAATTCACTTATTGTGGGTGAAAAGATTTCAATACCTTTCAGAATCCAATACAAAAGCCCTAAAAATCAAAAAGTGGCTTATAAAAAGATTCTGTTAGTACCTAAAGTAAAGATTATTTCTGATGCTCAGGATCAAGGTTTTATTTCTCCTTTAAATACTCAAGTCAATTGGGATGAATTGAAAGACGATGAGCCTTTGAGTTTGAAATCCTTAGTATTAAGTAATGAGGAAACTAAAACTCACAATTTGAATATTAGTATCCTTAGCTCGTCTGTAAATAATAACGATAATGCTAACACCTTGAAAAACATGTTTAGCGCATCAATTGATCTTAAGACTTTGGTAAGTGAGGAGGAAGAAGGCAACAGCGACGAAAACGATTTGACTATATATGATACTGCTGATTATATACTACCAGTCATAGCTCGTCCGTTTGATTGCAAATTCAGCATTAGTCCAAGGTATAGAAATGAAGATACCATTGACATGCCGTGTCCATTCATTCTATCTCCAGATACTAAAGACTCAACTTCTCATGACAAGGCAAATAATTATTCGATGCCTATTGCTACAAGATTATGGATGGGAAAGCTACTGTTGGTAGACAATCTTGCTCAATCGGGTACAGAGAGTGAACTTCAAATCGAAGAGGCAAAATTCAGCATCAAATCAAAAAACACCGAATTAATTGTCGAAACAGTCGACCTGGAGCAAATGACAAACCAAAATGAAATAACTCAGCTATTTACTACGAGAAGCAAAAATGGATTTTCACATCGAAATGTGATGGTTAATGCTTCTGTGAATATTAAATGGAAGAGAAAAGATAAAGAAGTTATCAATGAATTTAAGAGTAGAGAATGGCAAATCGTGTTACCATTATCAGACCCACGAGTTTTGTTGTCATTAGAATTCAAAGATACAAGGACGGCTAAATTCAAGTACATCATTGAAAATCCTACTCCCAGAATCTTCATGTTCACCACTCAATTGAGCACGGACGAAATCAACGACGAAATCAATTGGCAGTTTGAAGACGACAGAAATATAGCACCATTGAGACAATCAGCATTTCCCGTATTACCATTCAATCGATATATCATTGAATTTTACGCTAACCTCGTCAACAACACGGGCCAAGGTCTCATCGCACTCCCACAATTTAAAGTCTACGATGTCCACTACAAAGTCACATTGCCCACGCTTGCAGTATGTGAAAACGTTGTGGTAAAAAGCAACAATTCCTTCTACTGGCAATTGAATGAATATTCTACCGCTCTGTCTTTTCACTAATCATATATTCATATATAGATATGTATACACGCTTTCAGCACTTTAATTAACGTTTAACAATTCAACGTCGAAAAGTAAAGTAGCATTAGGTGGAATTAAGCCTGGGAATCCTCTGTCACCGTAAGCTTCGTGGCCTGGAATTGTCAATTTAGCACGAGAACCAACAGACAATTTAGGGATACCAGTGTCCCATCCAACGATCACTTGACCAACACCAATTGTGCATTGGAATGGCTTGCCTCTGTCACGAGAAGAGTCAAACTTCTTACCGTTTTCTAAAGTACCGGTATAGTGGATAGTAACTAAATCACCTGGCTTTGGGAAGGTCTTTCCATCGCCTTCTTGCAAAATTTCAACTTGAGTAGTAGCTGGGGCAGACATTTTTAATGAATTGGAGAAAGATCTAGCTTGATTAATATAAGTCGTAGAAAATATAGTATTAATTTTAGGACAACCTGTGGTTTGTTTGATAAAATTTAAACTAGGAGGACGACAAATAAACATTTAAATGAATCTATTGCCGTAGGACAAAGGAACTCGACAAGGAGAAAGCAAGATTTATGAGGAATTTTATATACAGTATCTCAATAAAAACATATCTAGCGGCTATATGAATGATAACAAGGGCAATCAAAGAATAATAGGAAAACGGTTAATATTACTAAAGAATAGTTGTTATGGATAACTAAAACAATAAAATGGGATCTAGTGATGTAAAAATTGAAATTGACCGTTCCTCCACAGGAGGAACGTTCACAAACTATGATATAATTAAGGGTACAGTCAGGTTGATAGTGACTAATTCGATTACGCTCAACTATATTCAGGTGAAGCTTGAAGGGGTTTCGAAGTCACAAATAAGCATTCCCCGGGAACGAATGGACGGTGGTAGACGAGATAGAGGAAGAAAAGACCGAGACAGGAAGGATAAGTTACTTCAGGATGTGCATAAAGCGTTGTATGATACGGTGATTGTTTTTCCGCCTGACAACGTAAGACAAGTATCGCAGGCAAAAGATTTCACTTTAACACCCGGTAACTATAGTTATCCGTTTGAATTTAAACTTCCATTGAATAATTCTTGTGTGCAGCTTCAAGGGATCACAAATAAGGTACTGTTCAACAAGAAAAACTTTGATTTGATAATCAATAATGGGAATTTCAATACCAACACAATTAAGAACATGGCACAGCAGTATGGCCTGTCTATGAAAGGAGGCGGCACATCGCAGAAGCATCGCGATTACCATATTGTAACACAGCTTCCACCATCGTTGAGTGGAATGGGGGACTTTGCTAGCATTAAGTACTATGTGAAAGTGACATGTAAGCGTTCGTCATTCTTAAAAACCAATTTGCGGTCTGTGGACCCATTCATTTTTTTACCATTGGATTTGGATAGCCACAATCAACCGTTAATCCACGGAGGAGATTATGAAGAGTATAGAGAGGTTTTTGTGAGGAAAGAAATGATCTTTTCTGATAGGATTCCAGAAATAGTCGGCCTTGTTGTTCCACCGGAGAAGAAATCACTTCCGCAAGCTCCAACAGCACCGGTATCAGTGTCACGCAAGGGGTTTTTGCTGCGATTCATAAACGGACCTACTTCTGCACCCCCAACCTCATATCCTTCTCTGACAACCCGCAAGAAGGGCGACCTCGTAGGAGTGGAATCGAAAGACGTCCCATTTTCGTTTGAAGTTAGGTTTAGACATCCAGCATTTTTGATACCCACCAAATCTCCATCGTTTAAGTTATACTTCGTATCGAACCTAAAACCTTCAAGGTATTCTTTGGCGCAGTATGGAAAGCCTGAAGAAAGTAACGGCTTAGGTATAATATATTTGCAAAAGTTAATAGTCGAATTAACATCTACCACAATTATATCGGTGTTAGAGACGGATGGATCCATCCAGCAAATTCATAAGGCCAAGCATGTCGATAACATCAACGTGTGTAACAATGCATACCAGAACTTGAAGTTTGATCTTAAAAATTGCAGACGTCTGAAGTCGACCTCTGCTACAAGCAGTAATGCTACTCTCAACGATGTGTACGAACTTGAGATTCCAAGAAAGTACTACAACAATTGCGTATTACCAGACTACTTATCGCCTTCATTCAAGACATGCAACATTTCCCGTTCATACAAACTTTCTATTGTGGCAGGCATTTCGTGCGAGAAGGTGTCCGACCCCACAAACGCTAGTGAAGTTGACCGTAAGGTCCAATACGTCGATCTCCAGTGTCCAGACATCAAAGTCTTGAGTGGCTTGAATATGACGAGCACTCTCCACTCCAATGCCTCGGGTACCAGCTTACCAAGCAAGACAAATGGCTCCCCAAGACCCTCATACCCATTCACAGGAGACGAAAAGAGACAAGGTTCATTCTCGTCTGAAATAACCCCGACCCTACCCCTGAGACCCCTGTTTCCATCCGAGAAATGGAAGCCATCAGCAGTTTCTGATGTCTCTTCCTATGATGATGTTTCCTCTGACCCTCAGCCATTGCCCACCTACGACGACGTTGTGAGAGAAAGTACCTACCAAGACAATAGCGAACATTTGCGAGCAAGACGCCGCTACCAGCAGCACGAGCAATACTACAATAACTTAGATGATGCCTAGACTATGTGTATACTTCATAAATATCCTAATGACCTTTGATTCGTGTTTAGACATCGTTCTGACATCTCCATTCACTATTTATTTCCTTACCACTGTTTCATATCATGATTATATAATAATATGAGTAGTGTATCACACAAACCTGTCGGGACGAATTTCACGAACCAGTGAAAAATTGTTTCTCAAGTCCTATTGGAGGCATATTAGAGGCAAATACTATTTATTCTCATACATTTAATCTATAAAAGCATATAAAATGTCCGGAATGGATAATACCACCAACTTCTTTGCTAGGAATAGAACAGCCATTGCGCTTACCGCATTAGCGGGAGTTTCTGCTGCAGGTGCTTACTACTATTACAGTCAGCAACAATTAGGAAACAGCGAATCGCAATCAGATTCGAGCTCCAAAAAGAAAAAAAAGAAGTCGAAGAAGAAGGCTGCTAAGAACGGCGAGGGTGAATCACGGGCATCGAGCAATGAAAGCACTGATAAGAGCGTGAGTTCAGGTGAAAAATTGTATCCAGTTGATGCGAAGGGAATTCCACAGATCACTGACGACGCCGTCGCTAAATTGTCGGAAAAGGAAAAAGAAGAGTGGGCAATTGCGTTGAAGGAAGACGGTAACACCGAATTCAAGAATAAGAAGTACGAAGAAGCTATTGTGTACTATTCGGCAGCATTAAAGTTGAAAACTGATCCGGTATTTTTTTCCAACAGATCTGCTTGTTACGCTGCGTTAAATGACCATGAAAACGTCATCAAGGACACCACCGAGGCCATCAAAATAAAGCCAGACTACACCAAGTGTGTGTTACGTCGTGCAACCTCTTATGAGATCTTGGAAAAATACACCGACGCCATGTTTGACTTGACTGCTTTAACTATTTACGGTGGTTTCAGCAACAAATCTGTCGAACAAGTTTTAGAAAGAGTGTTGAAAAAGCACTCTGTCAAGATTGTCGAAGCTAACTTGAAGAACAGAACCCTCGAATTGCCTTCGGCCTCTACCATTGGTTCTTTCTTCGGTGCTTTTGTCCAAGAAACCAACCCAGAAGGTTTAAGCGAATCATCTGAAGGTGCTGATAAGTTCTTATTTGATGCTTTGACTAATATCAACTCCAACACCCAAGAAGGTTATGAAAAGGCTGACACTTTATTTAACCAGGCCGTTGAAGCTTACAATGTTGAAGAATTAACCAACAATTCTGATGCAGCTGCTAAAGCTTCCATCGCTTTGGAATACTCTGCTGCCATCAAATTTTTGAAGAACGACCCTACTGCTGCTGCGTCTGATATTGCAAAGGCCATGGCTTTGAAACCAAGACCAAGAACATATATCTTCAGGGCTTTAATCAATGCTGATAAGGCTTCTTTCGCTGAAGCCATTAGTGACTTTGAAGAAGCTAAACGTATGAATCCTAAATTCCCTGATACTTTCTACCACTTAGGTCAATTGTACTATCTTACTGGTGATTTACAAAAGGCTGAAGAAAATTTCACTTTAGCTAAGGATTTGAACCCAAATAATGTTTACGCCCACATCCAATTGGCTTGTATCACTTACAAGAACGGTGATATCAAGGCTGCTGAAGACAAATTTACTGAAGCCAAGTTGAAATTCCCTACCTCCCCAGAAATTCCGAACTACTATGGTGAAATTTTAGCTGACCGTGGTGACATTCAAGCTGCATGCAAGCAATTTGATACCGCCGCTAGATTACAATCTGCTTTACCAACTTACTCAGTTGGTGCTTTACCATTGATTAACAAGGCTACTTTAATCTCCAGAGAAAGTTTAGAAAGAATGGATGAATCTGAAAAATTGTTAACCGATGCTTGTGAATTAGATCCAAAATCTGAGTTAGCAAGAATTTCATTAGCTCAAATTAAATTGCAAAAAGAACAGGTTGATGAAGCCATTGTCTTATTCGAAGAGTCATCAAACTTAGCAAGAACTATCGAAGAAAAGGTTCAAGCCACTTCCTTTGCTGAAGCTACTAAAATGCAAAAGAGAATCAAGAATGATCCAATCTTAACCAAGAAGATTGAAGAAGTTATGAGAAAATCAATGATGTAAAATTACTAAATTTACATTTACCTTAAAAATTGCTTATTTGTCGAATACTGTTCTTCAAATTGTTCAGGATTCGATGCTCTCTTGTAAATTCATAATCTAATCTGTTTATGATTTATATGTATATAACCTTTTCTTATATTATTATTTAAGTATTATAAAATATTATTAATGCTTTTTAACAACGTTGCCTATTTGTGGCCAAAAAAGTTGCGAATGTTATATATATTGCACCAAAATATATATATAACACTTCAAGTTGATTGTATTACTTTTCGACGCTTCTTGTCCCTAATATTAAAGATTCATATGCATGAAAATAACTAGATATTGTTCTAGTGTTTAAAACTATTAATGAAAGCAATATTAAGAGCCATCTTAGGATCTCCGAAACAAAGTTACTATGATCCAATATTGAATTTACTGTTTGACTTATCATACATAACTCCTCAGATAATTGTTTGTTCAGGGCCGGTTACCAATTATTTACAAACGTTCTACAGACATCCAGTCGAGGATTTAGTTAATTTTTTGAATACAAACCACGGCTCCCATTGGCATGTTTGGAACTTAAGAGGGGAAGAACCAGGATACGAAAATGAAGATGTAATGTCTAAAGTTAGTCATTTTCCATTTCCAGATCATCAGCCACCAACTATAGAGATAACCCTTGAAATCACAAAAGAAATTGACAATTTCCTAAACCAATCTCCTATAAATGTTGCTGTTCTTCATTGCAAATCAGGTAAAGGGAGATCAGGAACAATATGTTGCTCGTATTTAATTTTTAAAAGCTTAAATTTGCAACTTGAAGTTGATCCGCTTAAGGTCATAGATTTTTATACTCGAAAGAGAATGAGGCCCAATGCTGGAGATGGCGTATCAATATTATCTCAAAGAAGATATATTGAGTACTGGTATGAATACTTAAATCTTGCACCTGAATTAAAGGAGATATATCATGGGTTTACAGAAAATAAATCAATGTTTGATCTGAAGAAATCCTGTATTACGATGGTAAGAATAAACAAGCTCGAATATTCAGGAAATATAAAACGAAGTTGTTTAGACTTACAGTTAATTCTCGAGACATATATCAAGCGACAAGATTACCCCAATGGAGTCCAAATTAAGAAAGTCTACCAAGTTGATACTTCAGATATACGAAAAAAGCAGAATAATAATCTCATAATTGTTCCAGGAAAGCCAATATATATTTCAGATTTGAAGGATGTACGGCTTTCAGTGAAACATTGGTGCTTTTCTTGGTTCAATATATTTTTTGAAACTTTGCATTCGAATAATACGAATATCTTTGCTATAGATTCCATACTGGACAACACACAATTCATCAAAGGGCAATATAATTTACGATGGGAAGATCTCGACGGCTTCAAAGGAACCCGCCAAAGGGGCATGAAATTATTTGAAAGTCTAGATATATGCTGGAGATTGTACTATTAACAAGATTAATTTTACTATATATCATAAATCCTTATATAAATTAATTCGATATTTAACTTAACCACCACGCTTTTCATTATCTACTTCGAGCCAAATTTCCCTCAACACATCTTCAACCATATTTATGGCCTTAGAATTTTCATCCAACTTGATAATATTGCCCGATTTTCCTAACGTATAAGGCTTTGCTAACCTGATTTCATTAAATAGAATAATATCAGATCCCTGCCATTTAATATTATCGGCCCCATATAACTTAAAAAACCGCTCAAATATCTTAATTGCAATTGGCGATGCCTTGGGGTTGTTAATTAAAAGGTTATTTTTGTAATTTACAATCGACTCATTCAAAGTGGCTTCGATCTCACTTATCGGAATTTTTGGTAAGTTTTTGGTGTTCCTATAATGTGTCTGTTGATTCTTTTTAGGAAATGGTGGTAATACCTGAATGGTTTTGATAAATGCTGTATTGATGAATCTAAAAGTCTCTGGCTTAACGCTATTCTTACCGTTGCTGCTAGTTTTCAATGCTAGAAGTTCATTTGAAGGAGAATATGCGTATATTGTACCCGTAATTGACTGGTCTAATAGCGTGGTCACCTTGACTTTCAAATTTATGATTTGATCTAAATTATTCATGTGCAATGCAAAAATATTATTATAACTTCAAAATACGAATTGATATGGAATCAAAATAAAATAAAAACGTGTTGTATAAAATGATGAAAATGCTGGTCTGATTAATTAACAAAATAATCTATCTATCTGTCTGCTAGAGGTAGTTGTCCCTGCTTACATTCATGCTAATAGCTATTAGTATCTTGAAAAATTTGATCCATAAATACGATCACGTGAGTTTATTGAATCATCTTGCATTACTCTCCAAATCTAAAAGCAATAGTAGTAGTGACCATGTCGTAGCATTGAATATTCACACGTCATGCTATTGAATAATGAAATCGTTATCACTAGATGGTATATTTAACATGTAACCATATGTTTCACTACTATAGGAAAGAGTAGTCAAGAATAATGTAAATCCTGTATATAAACCATACCTAGATATCAAACAATTAGACCCATACAGAACACATAAAATAGTGATTATAAGACGGTAATCATTATCAAGAATGTCTATGCAAGATGAACTTATTCTGATTGATCAACTTGAAGACCAGCTTATAGATAATCCAGATGCATCCACCAAAAAAGAGTTGTATGATACGTCTCTAGATGAAACATTTCAAAAGAAATTGAATGCGAGAGCAGAACAGATTGCCAATCAAGATAATGGCGGAGACAATGAAAATGACGCCCAAGGAACATCAATAGCCAACAATTACCTGTTTCTAGTTACCAAAACACATTTAGAGTATGCATACCGAGATTATGGCAGTTTGAAAACGGAATTGAGTGAATGGTTTGCATTCAACGATTTCAGTGTGCTAGGCGGATTGCAACGAAATCTGGAAAACTATGATTTCGAAAAAAATCACCTGAAAATTGATGACATAGAGTTGGTAGAAAGATGTGTTTCTAATTTTGATTTGAAGAACGGAAAATCATTGGGGTTATTGGTATACTTCGCATTCGGGAAATATGGCGAATGTAAAGACAAAGAAGACCAAATCTCCTCAATTAAAGCGAATTGTAAGTTATTATTTGAATTGGGGCTATTTGATAAATTAACTAGCTTGTTGCAGAATTTCATTGATGAAAGGATTAAAGCTGATGTCAAAAATGATTTCCATGAGGAGTTGCCAATAGAAACCGAATCTGGCTACTTTAAAGCATTAACATTATTCTATTTTATAATTAACGTAATACTCGACGAAAAAAGTATTAATACCTGGAGGACGTTACGTAAAGTCCTTGCAAAATTTGATATACTTTCTGACTTCATTAGATTTATAGAACATTGGAAATGGAATCAGAATAGGGCATATAGGGCCCGCTATGTATTCATGATAATATGTAAATTGATTCTTATTGAGATGGGAGATAACCCCCATATGTCGAAAGTGAATGATTTTTTGATTGACATGCATGGAATAGTAAATAAGCGAGGGAAGGATATTCCTACAAATAAACTAACCTGTTCTCCTTTAGATTATTTCACATTTAGAGAAGACTTAACAGATAGATTTCCATTATATAAGGATGATGAATTAAAACTGCTTCCAAAAAAAGACATATATGAATTCAGTGCACTTAAGGAAGCCTTGGAAGAAGATAATAAATCAATAGATAATGAATATCAGTATTTCATGTCTATGAATAGTCACTCCAATTCGTTGTCAAACTTACTTGAAAACCCAAGACCCAACAAATCACATACAATTCTAAGTCAATTACCTGCGCAGACGGTACATATCGCTACACCAGTTCCATCTCCGCCTTCAGCTCCATCAGACTATATGTCTGGTGGAGAAAAGATACGTAAGCTGTATCAAACCAACCAAGGAATGCCATTTATTTACCCAAAGACCAATGAGGCAGAAGTACCTTATGCAATAAAAGAGGCTAGTGATATTTTAAAGAGTTCAGTATATGAAAGTTATTCTAATAAACAGTTATGGAATGAAAGACAAAAATTCATGATTCAAGAAAGAGGTTTTGTGAATGAATACGATGAAGATGAGTCATATCAATTCAATGAGTTTGACTATAATGACGAATTATATGAAAAGTATCCTGAAAAAGAGGATGAAATACATTCTCTCTTAAGAGTCGAGTCTTTCTATAAAAAAAATCTTAGTAGATTACATTCTTTGGTTCTGATATTAATCGAAACTATGAAGTCGAATAGACTAGATTATAACTTAAATTTTGCAGAGTGGGAATTGAATCCTGAGAGTTCTTACTTCAACAATGGCAAGAATGTGGATAGAGAATCTAAAACCAAAATTGATTTCGTTTTGATGCAACAACTTGAGGTATTAAATATTAAAGAAATCACATTAAAAGCTACTGGTAGCATTATTCTCCTTTTACTCAAATGGTTCAAAACCAATCATGTATTGAAGTATTACTACTTGTCATCTATATTGTTTGATGATCAATACTTCAACGTATTATTTGAATACATGACTAGAGCTTTTAATAACAGTGATCTTCAAGAGTTCTATAATAATAAAGATGGAACTGGTGAACTGGATAATCTTGCAGAATACGAGATCCTAATAAACCAGAATCAGCTCATGAATCCACAAATAAAATTACCAAGATTCGAATTTTTCAATAACTGTCTCAAGAGTTTTCCACAAGATTTCAAATATGAATTTATAAATAAAAACCTAATACTGAAGTTGCCAAGCGAGATTGATGCCAATAATATTAGTAATATAACTATCCAAAGAGTTAACGAAAACTTCTGTTTCATTTTGATAACATTACTCAATATCACGAACAAAATATTGATAAAAAATCTTACGCAGAGGATCTTCACGCTAAATGAATTGAAACCAACTGAAATATTTAAAATTATCCTTCTTAATTACGATAATAAATTTATCAACAAGCCAATTCTAAAAATATTGAAAAAATTGATCCCATATCAAGGAAGAAAATGGAAGTCGATTAATATGGACTTAATTTCCAAGGTATATCTCAATTGCAGATTATCTTTAAGAGATAACTGGCTAAGTGGAAAGGACCTAGAGAATGATTTCAATAACTCATTTGACCAAGAAATTGCCTTACGAGCACTATTGCAATTTTACAATATCAAAAACTACCCTCTCCAAATGACAAGTCTTGGTTACCAGGTTTCTACAGAAGATATACCAAATTTAAACTTAGATGATGATTTGGATAACTATGATGTATAAATTGTATATGCAAATAATTATCAGTTCTATTACATATAGGCATGAATATATCGTACTGGTAGTGTCTTTATCAATTTGAAAAGTTTGACAAAGTTCGACTTCCGATACTTCGAAATACTGACATAGAATAGAAAGAGCAACGCAATAGATTAATTTAATATAATAGTAAATAAAATGGTCAAGTTAACTCAAATTGACGACGAGTCTGCTACTAGATTTGATCAAGGTCCAGCCGCTACTAATGCAGCAAAGGAAGAAACATTCAGTGATAGTGAAGCTTCCGATTCAGATTCTGACATAGACGACGATTTCGATGTTGAAAATGAAACTCTTCTCGATAGAATTGTTGCATTGAAAGATGTTATTCCACCACAACAAAGAACTCAAATTGTCTCGGCTGCTGAAATTATTAAAGACACATTATATACTGGTTTCAACAAATCTGGTAACTTATTGTGGACTTTAACATCATCTGCTTTATTACTTGGTGTTCCATTATCTTTGGCCATTTTAGCCGAAACACAATTACAAGAGATGGAAAAGGAAATGTCTTTACAACAATCAGCACAAGATGTGTTAGCCCCAGGTTCTGAAGAAGCTTTTAAGAACACAGAAAAGCCTGCCACTGCCTAATCAATCCAAGATTGTCAAAACCTTGTATATAAAGAATTGAAACTTTTCTATCATATTTTTTTCTTCATTATCATTCGTTATTTATGGATTATCCAATGAATTATATACTTCAAAAATGTAAAAACTATATTAATTTAATGCAGTAGATTTATTAAAGCAAGGTGACTATTGAACTAAATGATTGCTTTATAAAAAGAACGATATTTCTAAGCTCTCTTATGCTTTATACTTAAAGCATAGATATCTAAATAGGAAGTAATTTCACTGATAATTTCAGTTATAAAAAAAGCATGAATGCCTAGGGTGAGTCCACAACCTAACCAACTGACAGCACCCAAGACCTTATAGTAGTCGTAGCCATAAATATCAATTGAAATCTTAGCCAATAATAATTGAAAGATTGGCATGAACATTGGGTACTGTACCATTGGAAAGAATTCTAATGTCAAGTGAGCTAAAATAATCCTCCCAACTGTGAAGGCGATAGAACAACCAATAGAAATCACCAATGGGAAACCAAATTGCGAGATAATTTCTGGGTATACAACGACAAGCAAGACTATGGTAGCATAATATCCAAAAAATGGAATTAAACCTTTGTAAGCATCTAAAGTGGCTTTCTTTGCTTTTGACGAATTACCGTCGGATTCAGTGGCATACTTCTTGTTAACGTTACCCATAGCGGACGAAATATTAAAGTACAATGACCCTAATCCAAGAACAACAATTATGCTCGACGAATCGACAACACAATGGTCGCTGTAGCCAATAGAAGTTAAATCGAGTTCAACCAAGTTGATCGACCACAACTCACGCCCAAAGATTCCTGTCAAGACAAAGCACACGCAGATCATCAAAATACCTTCTACAGGCCCGCTGAATTCAGACAAGTACAAAGTATGCGTATGGTATTCTTCCCAGGTAGAAGTGTAGAAATTGCACACAGATGCAAACTGGGCAATGAGGAACAACCAACCGTAGCCCAAATTGAAAACCGATCCAAATACAATCGTGCCCAACGTGGTATTGATCGCATCCACCGAGTGGTCAAATAACTCTCCCAATGGCCCACTTTGACCTGTTCTTCTTGCATGGCACCCGTCACACCCATCGAATGTCTGGTACATAAACAACCCAAATGCGTAGAAGAAGTAGCACCATCTAGGGGACTCTTCGTTCAAATACGGATCGTAGTAAAACACACACAACAAGTTCAACAAAATAAACCCTAATCCAAGTAATGTCACTGCGTTTGGTGCCATAGAGAGCGGGAAGATCTCCACAAATGAGTTCCACCATTTTTTCAATACGTATTTCGAAATAATCGAATGGTCCTCCGAAGAGTACTTGTAAAGCTTCAAATTCTCTAATTTACTTTCTGTGATAAATAGACCCATGTTCTAATACCGACTCGACCTATATTTACTCCAATTGCGGCTGCTTTTTCTGTTGTATTACTCTGGCTCCATACGTATCGTGAAAAAATTGGTTTTCTGATTAGAGCACGTGCAAATGATCTCCTCGATGTTTCGAGATGTTCCACGAGTTCGACTTCTTCCCCCGTCAATGCATGTTTACATCCGTTTTCGCTTTTCACCATCTTGCTCCAACGTCTTCTCACATCCCCACCGTGTATGCCACCCACTAACTCCAATTACATCCACCTATAGACAGTACCTTATGTGTTCCTGGCAGCATCTTGAAACATGACTATCAGTCTTCTATCTAGTATCGGCCGTCACATCTTACTCGCCCATTTCACATATTCAGCCAAGAAACCTATGACGGCCCAGTAGGTTATGCGGCTGGCTATTGTTAAAAAAAATATTATGTAATTACGCACTATTGTCTGATGAGCCCTCGTCATGACTTTATTTACACCGACTCAAATGTGGTCGGTCAATCAACCTATCTCGTATGTATGGCGAAAGCCACTCGAAAGGGTCTATGCACAGTAGACCTGCCACATGACCACATTGCGATTGTGTTGTAGGATAAAGCATGTTAAAGCATATTTACAATATATCCGATATACGGTCCTAATGTACTATATACGTACCAACATAAAATCATGACTGAGTCTGGCAATCTAACTAGTTATCAGAGAGAATTGCAAAGGATGCATGAAACTTCAGTCATTAGCCGACGTTCGTTTTCAGCCTCAAGCGTCAAAAGTTCGAACAAACCACCGGATATGGTCGGTGGTACTCACTTCGAAAATATATAAATAGATAGGCATTCCTTCTTAAGGAATAAGAATTCAATTCGACATTACGGTGTCAATAACAATTACGCAGATTATTTAAATACTTTATTTATTATTAGAAAATCCCATAAATATATACGAAGAATACTATACGAACCAATATGTCTATGCATTCAGCAGAATCGTTTGATCCAGATAACTACAAGAGACAAAACGCAGGACCTAGTCAATCAGGACAAAATTACGAGGCCGAAGGTCAATTTCAAAAGCCAGCACCAGTAGTTGATCATGAACCAGGTGTGAGACCAGAAATGGTTATGAAAAACTTTGCGAGGTCTTATGAAACTCCCAAAGCCACCGGATATCAGTCGTTTATTAGTGGGCTTGGGTCAATGTTTGGTGCATGTGGTGCCTACTGTTGCCTCTGTACCAACCCATATAAGGAAATTCAACAAGGTGAAGTTGGGTTAGTCCAAACATTCGGTGCTTTGTCAAGAACTGTCGAACCAGGTCTTACATACGTCAACACTTGGTCCGAAAAGTTGACGAGAGTGAATATCAAGGTGATTATTCGTGAGATTCCAGCTCAGCGTTGTTTCACCAAGGACAATGTGAGTGTGGTTATCACTTCTGTGGTATACTATAATATCATTGACCCACAGAAGGCTATTTACTCTATTTCAGATATCCACAATGCTATTGTGGAAAGAACTCAAACCACTTTGAGAGATGTAATTGGGTGCAGAGTGTTGCAAGATGTGGTTGAGAAGAGAGAAGAAATTGCCGAATCCATCGAAGGTGTTATTGCCAAGACTGCATTTGATTGGGGTGTCAACATCGAATCGATTTTGATCAAGGACTTGCAATTGCAAGAAAAGGTCCAGGCTTCGTTATCTATGGCTGCTGAAGCCAAGAGAATTGGTGAAGGTAAGATCATCAATGCTAAGGCTGAAGTTGAAAGTGCTAAATTAATGAGAAAAGCTGCAGATATTTTGGCTTCCAAACCAGCTATGCAAATCAGATACTTGGATGCTATGCAAAATATGGCTAAGTCTCCAGGCTCGAGAGTTATTTTCATGCCTTCTGCTCAAGAAATTGAGAGGATGGCAGGTTCCAATGTATCCAGTGGGGCTGGTGAAATTCCAAATAACAGGAATATCGAAGAAGACGCTGACTGGGCGTCGAATAATCCTACAGGTTCAAGCGTAGCCCCTCGTACTCAAAGACAGCAACATGTTGACACTTTGGCATTGCAGGAAGCAATGAGAGAAGATTAGTTTAATTGTCCATGCATTAATTATTGTTTTTATAGTTCTCCTACTTGTTTTTTCATCAATTACGTCCTTGTTTATTTATACTAATTAATTGTCATGTCTATTCCAGTACCGCTTTTTATATTCACGAATATCATCTGTAGTAACCTTACTCTTGATTAAGTTTTTCAACTCGTCTATCAATTGTTCCTTTTCGTTCTTTTCGCTTGATTTATAGTTCAATATATTCATAGTAAACCCAGTGTTCTGCGTATCTCCCCTATGGTTATTTGTCTTATTCATTTGGGGAATCTTCCTCGTATCTTCTTTATTACCTTCTTGACTCGGTATTGTATTTTGAGGTGTATCATTTACATCGCTTCGTCTCTCTCTGAATTGTAAAAGTTTCGAATAAAATTGTGCATTATTTGGTTCCTCATCCCCCACATGTTCCTCCTCTTTCATTTTCATAACTTCTTCTTTCTGTCTTTTATAAGCCGCACTTTCGAACACTATTGCATCTTTGTTTTCTTCTATCTGCTTGTTTGTGTATTCTTGTCTTGATAGTATATGATCTTTTGCACGTTGCTTTTTTGATTCTAATAATTTATTAATATATTTCAGACCTTCAGCCATTCGTTTCAGTCTATTCTTCGGTTCAGATTCTCCTATCTCTGAAATTATCTCAACTATGTCTTTGTTATTGTCTTCTGACAATTGCTTTGCTATTTTCTGTGATTTGGTTTGAATAGACTTCTCAAACGTCATTTCTTCAGATTCAGACTCACTACTCTCATTTTGGCCATTATTAAACTTAAATCCATTTGTTCGTGGTTTTTTTAAGTTGGGCTTATTAACTGATCCCTTTCTTTTCAAATTTATATTCATATTGTTCAAATGAAATGCTTTTATCATTTAAGTAAGTATATACCAATATAATTTTACGTGCGCACATATTTGATAGAGATTAGAATTAGTCGATTATTGACAATTATACATATATTATCTAAGAGACTTCTACGATTAAAAACTTACAATCACTCATCTAGTCTATACGTTTTTTGCTTACTAGTAAGATTGAATATTATGAATGGTTCAGGTTTTGATTGGTTAAATATAAAGCCAACTAATAACAGCAGGTCTAACTCTCCGGCACCGCCCGTATCTTTTGGGTTCAACAGCAACAGTGATCTAAATTCTAAGAATATTAGTGGACTCTTCGATAGGTCAAATACTGCTAATTCATACAAATCTTCCAATGCTCTGGCAGATCAGTTGCCATACTCCTCTCCGTCTTACACTAATAATCAAAACACCTTGGGGAATTATGAGGACAATGAAACGAGTATACCACTATCTTTAACTGCCCAAGATTTAACGTTGGAGGAATCTAAGACTTACATGAGATGGTATAGTGATATACTAGCTAGAACAAATTCAAGAACAGTTTCAATGAATGATGTGTACAGTTTTTTACATAACTTTAAACTTTCTGATACGATAAAGAACAGATTACGAAAAATATTCAATAAGATATTGCAATCTATAAACATTGGGGAGTTTTTTGCATTACTAAGATTGATATCGCATTCTTTGAATGGGTTAGAACCTAGTCGGAGGCTAATCAAAGTACAGACCTCCGTTCCTACTCCCCCTTCTATTTTGAGTAAGAAAAGACAAAGTGATGACGACGACGAAAGTAGCAATAACGATAATGATAATGATTCTTTACGAACTGAAGAAAAAGATGAAAGCAAACCGTTAGATTTGGATAGCTTTACCCAATTTATGTTAACAGGCGAGAGACCAGATGAAGTCAATCATAAAAAGAAAAAACCCAAGAAAGTTAAATTTTCTGATCAAATAGTAACGGATATCCATGATTCGGTGGTTTTAAATTCCCCCATTTCATCTCCGCAACCTCAACAGATTGATTATTCTTTGCCAATGGATCAATTATTAGGTAAGATCAATCATTCACAGTCGGCACAGCAACCCACTCATCAAAATGACGAAGAGGAGCAGGAAATTTTAAAAGATATGGAATCTCAAATAAACCATTTTCAAAATTTACATTCTGTTGATACTGCATCAATAGATGGTGTTCCAGCAAATATTCATTTTCACGATGGATATAGCCAAGATAACTTAATGGCACCTAACAATACTGGCCCAGCACAGATGGCAAGATTTTTCAGCCCTTCACCTCAGCCTGACCAACAGCAACAAGACTATTTAAAGCCCAATATGACAGGACCTGCCCAGATGGCCAGATATCTTAGTCCATCTCCACAATCAGATCAACAAAGTCAGCAGCAACAAGCATTCCTAAAGCCTAATATGACTGGACCTGCCCAAATGTCCCAAATGTATAATAATGGCTCTATTAATAATGGAAATGATGAAAATACATCGCCAATGCCGCACGTTTCTGACCCAAGTGATATGGCCAAATTATTTGCACCAACTAGCTCGGATACTGAGTCAACTCCTAGAATATCTTTACAGTCATTCACCAACCAAATGACGGGTAATACGTTGGCGAATACGCTTCAAAACTCGCGAGTTTCAGATGACGGGTCGCCGTCGACAATTGGTGGATCATCCAATAACCAATCGTTGCCACCACCTCCTGTCCCAAGCAACAGAAGATCTAGATCAGCATCTTCGCCTACACCAAGAAATAGCTCCTCAGGGTTTCAGCTGTCTGTCATTAATGATCTGAACTATACCACAAATCACCTCGGCACTCTGGATGCTCACTCTGCGCCACTTCCACCTATCCCACCAAGATCACCATTGTCAAACAGCGCAACAAATGGAACTAGTGGAAAAAGGTCAGTACCTCCTCCACCTCCTCCGTCAAGGAGAAGAAATGCATCAAGGGGAACCAACAATATAGTATCCAGTACGTCTCCACCCCCACTACCACCCAAGGTGTCTTTGAATGGTCAGATGCAAGATAATAACATTTCAGGAATATATTCGAATAACTCTAATAATGAAAGCACCGCCAATATATTAGACGATTTAAAAGCATTACAGGAGGAAGTTGATAAAATTAGAAACATGACTGGTGGGTTCTAGCCAATCCATGTTCATTTTTGTTTCTATACTTTTATAAATTAAATAGAGTGTTACATTCACGTTTCTACAATTTCAATATGTTTCGAACTGTAAATATATATATCTTGATGTCGAGTGTTAGTATTCAAACAAGTGCTGATATTATCTAATATTTACTTTTTTATTTTGTAAGGAACTGGGTACTAATATGGTAATTATTTATGTCTACCTAATATATATGTTCTATTGACCTTATAGAACCTTGCTAACTTACTTTATTACTCTTAGCTAACTAACTAACTTTAACTACCTATAATTAGTTCCTAATTTCCTTACTCTCTTTCTTGAGACTTGAGGAATATTCTACTCTATTTATACATCAAGTTTTGCAACACTGATGTATAACTTTTGCAACACGCTATATATATACACAGTATATATATGCTTGTGTTCTCTTACACTCTCCCCCGTCCTTTTTTGAATCGTCCCGATTCAAACCAAATTCGGATCTAGGGCTCTTAAATTCGCGAGCAATGAATT